>BMAU01021382.1:0-600000 GCA_019973935.1 Trichonephila clavipes
CTTAAATATAATGAATCATAACAATATAATAATATATTCTCTCATCTAAAACATTTTTTTAAAGAAAAAGTTTCCTTCTATTTGTTATTGAAGAAAGTTTATTCTACTCTTTGTTTATGTTTCTTATAACTGATCAGTTTTATTTACATTATATTTCCTTAAAAAAATTTTTAAGTGTATTTTCTGCTTATAAATAATACTTATCTTCTAATTTTCTAAAACGGTTTGGTACCGTAATTTTATAATCTAGTTCCACAATGAAAGCATATCGGTATAGAAAATGAGGCCGATAAATACCTGTTGCTAAAAGCAGCAGTCTCCTAATTCTTTAAATGAAGTCTGTGTCTAATACTTAAGAATTTTAAAACATATCTAGAATTTTACATAAAGTATTAAAAAACAACTTGTAATGGCAAATTATTTCAACGTGGAAAGCTTTCATTTATCTGTGAACTGTGATGATAAGAAAACAGGAGTACCTTTTTCCTCTGAAACAAAGCACTTTTCCAGAACTAGAAAAATTCATCAAACTCAAAAAAAAGTGTAAAATAAATGCTTTGGAAAGAACGTATAAGGACTTTCTTGCTATAAAATATAATTTTTATCTGGGATTTCCAAAATCTAAAATTTTGATCTTCCTTTATTATTATACCTTTATCATTCGATGCTTTTATTTTAGATTTTCAGATTTATATTTCACTACGATTTCTAATCATGAATAAAAATCCTCCAATCAAATGTTGCTAAATACATTGGTCTTCAAAAGTTTCAGTACAACCAGTCTTATGCGTGTTATTCGAAAATAAAAGGAGATGAAAACAGGAATTTTGGAAGAATTGTGCTTTGAACAGTTACTCATTGAAATTTACATATTAGTTGACAAACCAGTTGAAATATTGCTAAGATTATGCATCTAACTTTGTCATAAATATAAATTATACACATAATGAGAATCTTTTACTTTTAAGATATCTTTGAAAAAGAGACATTAAATATATAAATCTTATGTTCTCCACGACATTGTTTTCTCCCTCTTATCCATAAGATAAAAATGTATTCCTTTTTGTTCTTTCTGAAACCACTTTTAAGAGAGGCTTCAAAATGATTCTCGTACCTTACATAATATAGTTCCTTAAACAAGTTAAACAAGAGGGATATACCAAAGGACAAGGTGAAGAAAAAAAAGATCTTTTACGAACGTGTGTGCGCATTAGAAAAAAATGTAAAAGGGCAGGAACTACAACTCTGCGTTTTTCTGTTTTTCATCCACTGTCAGTCAAATATTGTCGCCGAACCGCTGACCTCGTTTGTCGAGGTGTTTATTTTTGCAAAACGCGTTTTAATTCTTGTTGTGTCAAACGAACAAGATGGCGTCACTACAGATGACGATTTTATTTGTTCTTTGGCCTCTGCATATAACACGGCGTCAATTTGTCGGTACTCTGATCTCAGAGTCATCTTTTTCTCTAACTTGTTGTTTTGATTGATTGTCAACACACCCCAATGAAATGCACAGTAGTTGTTTCCCATACTTTTATGTTTGGGTTGTTTTTCCCATGCTGGAATAATAGGGAAGAGAAGAGAGAATCATAAATCTTAGCCAAGTAATTAATGTTTCCTTCTAGAAAATGATCTTTCAGTGTTTTTTTGTTTGTTTTTGTTTTAAACGGTAGGAAGGGATATAATGAAAAAGGATGGACAGTTCTTTGCATTTATGAAAATATTTAAGAATCCTAAAAAAAAATCCCCATAAACCTTTCATAATTTTATCAGTTAAAAATGTTTCCTAATATTTTAAATTTTTTTATACTAGTTAGTTGATTGATTGATTGAATATTAACGTCGCACTGTTCAGCTACACGAGGGCTTTTGGCGACGGACCACGTAATTTTGAACCATGGTCAAGTGACGTGGACGATACCTGTGCTGGCACCCCCTCTCCTAACTACCACACCAACGGGAGGACGTTTCAGCTCTCGACAGATTTAACGTGCATCGCTGCCCTACACGGCGGGTCTTTAGTGGTACTGGGCTCGAACCCGTGACAAAGCAAGCCACGGTCCGATACCTATACCACTCGGCTACCGGGGCCACTATACTAGTTAGTAATTCATTTAAGGGGATGGTGGACCTTCACAATGTCAAATTTTGGTCAAATTGTGATTTTGATTTTTTTATACTAATAATATACCTTACATTTCATGGAATAATTCTGTCAAAGAATTTTATCATTTTTATTAATAATTACTGAATGATTTTTTTTTTATTTTACTCAAATAAATGTTGCACTTTTATTAGCATGTAAATTTTCCCTTTTCATTGTTACGTAAATTGCTCCTTGCGTTTCAAATTACGTCATATCTCTCTGAAATTTTCACAAATTATGAAAGATGATTTAATTCACAAATGTGTGTATTAATTTTCTAAAAAATTAAACCGATCATATTGTGTGTTGTTTTGAATACCTTGAATGTGTGGTAATTGGTGAAATATTTCATATAGTATAGAAAGCTTACATTTTTTTCATCAAATTTTATTATGAATTTAAAATTTATGCGCAGATATATTTTGCTGTAGTTCATCTATATATATATATATAACAAAAATTATGTACATATCTTAAAAATTAATGCATTAAGTGCATTTTTAAAAAATTAGTTTTTTTTAAAAATCAGTTAATAATAGTTTTTTTAAAAAATATATTTAAATTATGAAATATAATAATCATTTACTATATTCATTCCATTTTCAGCTAATTAAGCGAAAAATTAAAAAAATTACTTTTAATGATCCACCGTCCCCTTAAAACTGTGTGAAAAATGCCTTCTTTAAAATCAATCGTCTTATCCGCAGTTAAACAACGTATTTACACACACACACAGTATGATTGATTGATTGATTGAATATTAACGTTGCACTGTTCAGCTACACGAGGGCTTTTGGCGACGAACCACGTAATTTTGAACCATGGTCAAGTGACGTGGACGACACCTGAGCTGGCACATCCCTCTCCTAACTACCACACCACACCAACGGGAGGACGTTTCAGCTCTCGACAGATTTAACGTGCATCGCTGCCCTACACGGCAGGTCTTTAGTGGAACTGGGCTCGAACCCGTGACAAAGCAAGCCACGGTCCGATACCTATACCACTCGGCTACCGCGGCCAGCACACACATACAGAAGTATGTTTAGACTTTGCACTGAAAATTTTATTGATCCATCTAAATTTTAGAAATTAGCTGATTAATGAAAAGCTGAGTGATTCAGAATTTTCTTTGTTACTCTTCTAGTTTCGCTATTATTTGCTTAGCAGAATCATCGAAGCTTTGTTATCAGTAGTTTGTGATTTAGGTATCGATCCATGAAAATACAGATATGGAGGATAACGAAGATTACCTTTTGTTTTAAATTCGATAGTTTCAAAATTGTTAAGTTAGCATGCAGTGGAAAGTACGCATTCAATGAAATATTAGTCACAATGTGTTTCTCTCTTGGGGGGGGGGATTAATTCAAAATTATCCAATAATCTCCTTAAAGCATTAGCTACCTATTAAATTTAAGGTCTTCAGAAATTTGGGTAAAATTAATAGCTTTATGGTGCAGTAAAACATATATTTTTTATAGAATTCACGAAATAAGAATTTTAAACATATTTGGTCATTTCATGGATAATTTCTAACATTTTAAGGGAGCTTTATTAAAATAAAAACTTTCAATTGCAGTATTACCTTTAAACTACTTCCTCATTTTAATGGATGTTCTAAAAATAAAATATACCTCCAAACTGTGAAATTTTTTCATTTTTAAAGCTGCAGTGAAGGATTGTCACTTCTTACCGACATTTTTAAAGGAAATATAAATTTAAGCTCTGTTGAATTATCCATAAAAAAAGGTTCTTGCAATACTTCTGCTAAAGAGTTTCAAAGTGCTTATTTGAAAGTATTTTTATATACTTAATGCCAAATTATCAAAACTTGTATCAGATATTTTAAGATCAGTATAAATATCAAAAAACAGCCAAAAAAAAAAAAAAAGAACTAACTTTTCATGAAGGAAAACACAATACTACGTAGATTATGAAGATAATACTTTGTGACGATTGCCTTCAGTAGAACCATTGCTTTACCTCTTAAATGGCGTCATATGTTTTTTTTTTAGATTTTGGACCCCGCAATGATTTTTTGAATTCTAGGAATAAGAGTAATCTGGTGTGAGATCAGCTGAATAGGGTGGGTGTAGATAAATTTCAAGGGCCCCAACTTTTTGATTTCCTAAATGCACCTCGAAATGAGTGTTTGTAGGAAAGATGGTATCATACCACGCTGTTTCTTGACCAAAACATCACCCAAATGGGGAGCAGTAATAGGAACCATCTATAGACTGTAAGATGACTTCATGACAATCCTAAAAAAACAGACAGCATGACCTTTCTTGCGAACTACTTCATCTCAGCCTTTTTGAGGGGAGGGGATTTGCAGTGTGTGTTTCGATGTTTTCCATCTTTTTGGTCTCTAGATTATATTCTTAGATCCAAGAAATATCCCTGATTACTCCAGGCGACCAAAAAATATCTTCGACTTGCTCCAAACGATTCAGCGTAACTACGATAACCGAATGGTCGTGGTCGCGAACTGGTGGTGTGGCCGCAGTAGCCTAGTGGTCAAGGTATCGGATCGTGGCTGGCTTGTGACTAGTTCGAGCCTCGTACCACTAAAGACACGCCGTGTAGGGAAGCGATGCCCGTTAAATCTGTCGAGAGCTCAAACGTCCTCCTGTTGGTGTGGTGTGGCAGTTAGGAGAGGGGGTGCCAGCTCAGGTGTCGTCCACGTCACTTGACTATGGTTCAAAATTAAGTGGTCCGTCGCCAAAAGCCCTCGTTTACCTGAACAGTGCGACGTTAATATTCACTTACTTTACTCTCTCTAATAGTATAAAATCCTCCACTCTCTTTCTCTCATCGTTATGGTTGCATCGTCCGTAAATGATGGTCTTCTCTTCTTGGATTGCCTGTGTGAGACACATTGCTAGTTTGAAAATTCTTTTTACATCTCCCAATGGATTATAGATGTGATCGTTTTCATAAACACAGTCATTATTTCATCGTGAGTTTGCTGTGTGTGCATTATAAACTTTCAAATAAAAGAACCACAATGCGTGCATTCCTCTTCTTCATATTGAAGGTTACTTAAACCTACGTTTTTCTGAAACCAAACAAATTGAAATTAATAGCTGTAATTAATCTATAAGAAGAAACTTTATCCATATATCAGTTATTTCTTATTAATAAGTAACACGTTAAGCGCCACGCCAGTTCCAAAGGATCCTCGGTCCCCCCCCCAAATTATGTAAAATTCACTAAATAAATATACTCAAGACACAATTATGTTGTCGCTGTAGCTAATACCACCTGTCTGACGTAGTCAGGTCTAGGCCCCCAAAATTCATCGTGGCAATGGGCTAGAAGTACGCCTGTCGTTGGCCTAGGCCTTGAGCACCATACAGGTGACAGAACGAATTAGCTCGGCAAACTTCCCCGAAGGGACGACAGATGGCGACACCACCTATCTCCACCTCCACAATTTTGGCATGGAACTGAAGGGGAGGGAAATATTCTCCAGCCCCTGCACTCGTGATTCAGCCCACCAAACTTTCGGACCCACTGATTTAACGAGCACGTAATCCGTGTGTACTCGGAGGCACGGGCATCGAACCCAGGCCTTCCGGTCTGGAGTCCGATGCTCTAACCACTAGGCTACCCACGGCCTATAGACGCAATTATTCTAAATTTTATGCCTATTTTGGAAAACTTAAATGTTTATACCTAAGCTTCACACCAAAATAAAACATTTTAGATATTAGATGCAACTATTAAATTTTCTTTAGGGCTGTTTTCGGCTAATGTTAAAGTATAGGACCCGAATTCGGAATATTTTTCTCAGATATAAAATTACTCAAACAATTATATTATATTCTGGGGCTTCACTATCCTGTAGAGAATCACTTATTTTATCATACTACTCATTTTTATCCGAGTTCATACATTTTTTTTTTTTATAAAATGTGTTTCGCATTTTTTTCTATACCGTAATGCTAAATGAGCTGTCCCTTTACATGTTAAAAGGAAAAATTAACTATTCATGAAATATTTTGAAATTTTAAAAACACTATATTATAAACAGACGCATGAGTTACAATGTCACAAATTTTTATAAAAATTGAGAAGCATTTTTTTCTGTCCTGTAAAATGTGCTCCGCGTTAAGTTCACGCTCTTGTGTATACGGAGAAAACAGCCTTAATATTTTATTGCTGAATTTTTTTTCTATATATATTTCTTTTTCATTCAATTTTTTCGCAAATTTACAGGCAAAGATATATATTTTAATACTGAATATGTTTGTAACACAGTTTCCACTCGTCGTTAAAAAGAAGAAAAATAAAAATTAATCACACATAAATTGATACCTTTTTTTTTTAAAAAAAAAAGAATTATTTTCTTATATTTCATCTAGTACTGAATTTTTTACTATGAATACTAATACTTCAAAAAATGAATACTATTTTTAATATGTTATAGGTACTATATCGTAAAAAAATTCGAGTTACCTCTTTATAAATTTTTCAACATCAAACATGGCAGTAATTTTTTTTAAAAAATATGTGACAACTGGAAAAACTCGAATTCTATATTTTGAGCAAAACAACCGAAAACAATGAGGGTAAAAACCTTATAGCTAAAAAAATATAGCTAAAATTTTATTTTGTAACCCGGTATGGTTCACATTGAGATGACAACAAGTGGGTGTCTTTAATTAATGTACTCCGACGTCTTTATAGTCGGCGACAATAGTTCGGAGCCGTGTTTGTTTGTTGTGATTCGGATATAAATACATATAATATATTATATCGTTAAAAGACGACCTGAAACCGTTAGGGGAGAAAAAATACGAAGAAAGAATGCGAAAAGGGAAGAAAAAAATTACAATGAAGAGTAGAGAAAAAAATATGAATGACCTTCACGTGCCGTTGCCAAATCGCTAAAATAAAATATGACCATGAAAAGTTTGTTTGAGTGTGGTGTGGAGTAATGACTTACACATGTGTGATGTTCGGATTTTATTATTCTCAAAAAGCCAGCGGATTTCATTCCGGCTGCTGTCTACGTTCCGCGATGTTTCGCTTTTTTATTACGCCTACTTTAATTTGTCGCAAATGGGGTATTTCCTAGTTTTACACGTGACACGAGAATCAGTAGGTAAGACATACGACAAACGATGTTATCGTTGTATAAACCCATTTTCGGAATTACTAGGCAAGATATGGTATTCAAACATTTTTATTTGCTATGATTAAATTCAATTGCAGAATTTTACTTAATTATATTCTGAGTGAATTCCACCATGAGATCATTTTGAAATAAATACACTTGCTAGAAAAAGTCTGCGTTCACCCATAAGAAATCATGCACCAAAGGCAAAATTTAATAGAATTTAAATTTTTTTTCTAACAAAATTTCATGAATTTGTTTATTATTATTTAAATATTGAGCATGTAGGAATTCGTTAATTTTGAATTAAAACCACTTAAGATAACGGAAGTTTTGTAGCAAAGCACGCAAATAGTAGGCAGAAAAAGTCTGCGCGTTCACTATTTGAATATTCTTGATTCTTGGAATTTTTATCAACAGGAGTTATAAGTTAACAGAGTTTTTGCATGCAGTTATCAAGTAAAATAGCTTAAGAAAATTGTGACGCCATATTTTTCACGTTTTTGTGAGTGAGTGAGTGAATATTAACGTCGCACTGTTCAGCTACACGAGGGCTTTTGGCGACGGACCACGTAATTTTGAACCATGGTCAAGTGACGTGGACGACACCTGAGCTGGCACATCCCTCTCTTAACTACCACACCACACCAACGGGGTGACGTTTCAGCTCTCGACAGATTTAACGTGCATCGCTGCCCGATACGGCGGGTCTTTAGAGGTACTGGGCTCGAACTCAGGACATGCCAGTCATGATCCGATACCTTGACCACTGGGCTACCGCAGCCCTAGACATTCACGAGAAGTATAACAAAAACATTTGGGCGGCTACTGCAAGAAAAATCTTGAAACAGGCCGGATACCGTAGCCGAGTGGCTCGCAGAAAGCCTTATATTTCAATGACCAACCGGCTTAAACGAATAGCTTTGGCAAAAGAGCGTATACATAAGCCTCCTATGTTCTGGGGAGGACTGATATTCTCTGATGAGAGCAAATATTGCATCTTCGGCATAAAAAGTCGTAAATTGGTATGGAGAAAACCTTTCACAGCCCTTAAAAAAGAGCATTTAGCACCGACGGTAAAGCACGGTGGTAGGAGTCATGGTGTGGGGGTGCATGGCGAGCAATGTTGTAGGCAAGTTGGAGTATATCGAATCAATTATGAACAAATATGATTACCTTGATGTCCTAAAAAACAATTTAAAGGAAAGTGCCACCAAACTCGGCTTAGGATCATCGTTTCGAGCTTAGGATCATCGTAGCCGAGTGGCTCGCAGAAAGCCTTATATTTCAATGACCAACCGGCTTAAACGAATAGCTTTGGCAAAAGAGCGTATACATAAGCCTCCTATGTTCTGGGGGAGGACTGATATTCTCTGATGAGAGCAAATATTGCATCTTCGGCATAAAAAGTCGTAAATTGGTATGGAGAAAACCTTTCACAGCCCTTAAAAAGAGCATTTAGCACCGACGGTAAAGCACGGTGGTAAGTCATGGTGTGGGGGTGCATGGCGAGCAATGTTGTAGGCAAGTTGGAGTATATCGAATCAATTATGAACAAATATGATTACCTTGATGTCCTAAAAAACAATTTAAAGGAAAGTGCCACCAAACTCGGCTTAGGATCATCGTTTCGTTTCCAACATGACAACGAACCTAAGCACACAGCTGAGATTGTGAAGCTTTGGCTCTTGTATAATGTCCCAAATTAACTGCACATGCCTCCGCAGTCCTCTGATCTGAATCCTATAGAACACCTATGAGATTTGCTGGAGCGTAGGATTCGTCAACATAATATATCTAGCAAAGATATGTTGATGAGTGTTCTTAAGGACCAATGGGAAAAGATAAGCACTGCACAAGATTTGTTAGTTCAATGCAAAAACGATTTCAGGAGGTTCTCAAAAGACGAGGTTAACCAAACAGCTACTAAATAGCTCACTATTCCCGTTTTAAATAATTTTATAGTTACTGCTGAAACAGTGAACGCAGACTTTTTCTACTTGATTTTTGTTAGTATCGTTACAAACCTGTCTTTATTTTAAAATCTATGAAGGCAAACCAAATTTATTTTCGTTATTCTGAATACTTAAAATGAACTAAATAAAATCTAATTAAAATTTTTGTTTTTTGTACGTGAACACAGACTTTTTCTAGCAAGTGTGTACTTTTCATACCGGTTTTAGTTTGGCATTCCTTTTAAAGCAAAGAATGACAATTTTCTGTTTTTTTTCTCTATCTCTTCGAGATATATGTGTAATTGACATATCTCTTGCTATAAAGTGAATTTTAGTTGTAGTATAAAACAATGGACACTCACGTTTTAATATTTATGATCAAAGGATATTGACTATATATCACATACATTTTCAATTGATATGATACAGCCAATTCAGTGATATATCAAGATACATATTTTGGTAACTACCAAACGCCACAGATTTTATATTATTTCTGTTCTTTTAAAATTATTCATAGATTTTATTTCTAGATTTAATGACTTGTATAATGATATTCCTTCCACATATAATCACGTATCTTAAGGCTGTTTTCGGTAAAAGTACGAGAGCTTGAACTAAACGCGAAGCACATTTTCAGACAGAAAAATGCCTCAATTTCCATGGAAATTTGTAAAACTATAGCTCGTATCTCTGTTAACACAATATAGTGTTTTTAAAAATTTCAAAATATTCCATGAATACTTTCTTTTTCATTTTAATACGGGAAGGCATAGCCCATTTAACATTACGGTATAGGAGAAAAAACGCGAAACACATTTTATACCAGAAAAAATGAATCGACTCTGTTAAAAAAGGGAATCATGATAAAAAAAATGCTGCTTTCTAAAGGATAGTGAAGCCAGAATATCATATTAATTTTTCGTTTCTTTTATATCTGAAAAAATGTTCCAAATTCGAGTCCTATTCTTTAACACTAACCGAAAACAGCCTTAAGGATAAAAGCACCATTTGTAGAAAATGGAACTTATCTAATCTTAATATAATGGCACAGTTTAAGAGATCATACTTAGGTGTGTTATGTATTGAACTTTCAAATCCATAAGATATAGATAGTTCTGATTTTTCTTTGCTTCCCATCACAAAAAATTCTTATTTTAATCGATTATTAACAATCAAATTCAGTTGGAATTAATACTACTTTTAAACTATATGAGAACTATTTATGATAGATCTTGAAATTTTGTATTTAGTTAGTACCTCAGTTTCTTGACTCCCACACCACACCAAAAGCTGAATGCTGCGCATTCTACCTTATTCATTTAAAGCCAGGTTTCTATAATGATGTACATCAAATGTTTAACTTCAGGGCTCAATTAAGGCCCCAATATCCTTCGCGATATTTGGAATAGAAATTTGGAAAGGAAAGTGAAAACCCAAGGTATATATATATGTGTACAGGATGTATCTAGTTCTAAAAATTTTAAAATTAGAAAAAATGCTCTCCGATTTTAAATTAATTCATCTGAGTCGCTGTTGGGTTTACATACAATTTGAATAATAATATGGTGTCTTACATAATACATAGTGGAGAATAATTCTTTTTTTAAGGTTTTTATTTATTTTTGTTTACTTAGCATTACATTTATAGCATTACTTAGCATTAATAATACATTTTGTAAAGAAAATAATTCCATTAAATTTGAGTTCCTTTGATTTTTAAAATACTGAAAAATGCGTTTTAAAAAGTCCCTAATTATCGATAACATGAACATACTTTCAAAAAATATAACAAGTCTTTTCATTTTCTTTGCAGCGGAATTAGAAGAATGAAAGGGCTGCGGTAGCCCAGAGGTCAAGGTATCGAATCACGGCATGCATGTCATGAGTTCGAGCCTAGTACCGCTAAAGAAGTGCCGTGTAAGGAAGCGATGCACTTTAAATCTATAGAAGGCTCAAACATCCCCCCTTTGGTGTGGTGTGGTAGTTAGGAGAGGAGGGTGCTAGCTCAGGTGTCGTCCTCCTCACTTGACCATAGTTCAAAATTACGAGGTCCGTCACCAAAAGCCCTCGTGTAGCTGAACACAGTGCGACGTTAATATTCACTCTCACACACAAGAAGAATGAAAAGAATTTTGTGAAAGACGTTAAATCTCTAGATATAATAACCAGTAACAGATGGCAATTTGTATAATTCTTCGTTGCAACAAAATGAAAGATCAACCTATCTGAAAAAATTCAAACAAGATAGACTTTTTTTTCAAATGAATTGACTTTTCTGTGAGAGAGTGAAGATGAAAACCTTTAATAATAAGTAACTCTGTGTCAAGTTAATAACAGTAGCAAAACAAAGCAACGCATATTCTTATATTACTTCAAGTTTTATTATTACTTTGTCTGACGGAAAAAATAGCACAAAACTGATTCAAAGTGGTTTTTTCCTCATCTTTACTATAGAAAAGATTTATGTTCTGTAGACACTTCAAAGGATGATATTAAAGTTTCAGAACTAGAATTATCATAATACACTGAAAGTGTTACATCATTTTCTTATTATAATAAATAATAAAGCAATCAGAATTATTTTGAAGTGATATATATATATATATATATATATATATATATATATATATATATATACATGTAAGGATAATTAAATTAGATTAAAAATTAAATTCCCTATCTAGCCCTTAACTCATATTTTTCATTTCAACTTCAATTATCAAATTAATCACCCATTTATTTCTTCCGAACATATGGCCTAGCCAATAAACAGGTATAATTCCAAATCTTTAGATTTAATAGCCCTATATGTCAGCATATTAACTTCCAAGTACAATCATAAAAGCCACGATACTTACCTCATCGGTGTTTTAAGTGCTAACCCACTTAGTTTTCACTGAGGCGTTCGTTTTTCTCTCTCCTCTCAGCGTCAGAACTTGTGTAGATTTCATCAAATAAGGATCCTTTTTAAAACTAAGTCTGATTCTGGCTTAAAACATGACACACACACACACACACACACACACATATATATATATATATATATATATATATCTTTATATATATACAAAAATCTTCTGTGCGTGTGTATGTGGCTAAACTCCTTCTAAACGGCTGGATCGATTTTGATGAAATTTTTTGTGTATGTTCCAGTGAATTCGAGAATGGTTTAGATTCACAATTCGGTCCAATATCGCAATTAGTTAAAAAAGATATTAATTAAAAACATTCAACTCAATATTCACCTGCATTGTTATAACTACGTTATTGTTATACAAATTACGTAAGTTGGCGTCAAAAATCGATTTTCAGCCAAACTAGCCAAACCGGGTCTTCATTGTTACAAAAATGCAGACGAATCATGCTTTTTAGCGTTTTTAATTAATATCTTTTCAAATAATCTTCATATATATAATTTTTCTGTGCGTATGTGACTGAACTTCTCCTAAACGGCTATACCGATTTAAATGATATTTTTTGTGTGGGTTCAAGGGGATTCGAGAATGATTTAGATTCACAGTTTGGTCCAATATCACAATTAGTTATGTAATTAATTAGTAATTTATTTATGTATCGCAATTAGTTATGTAAGGGTGTGCGATTGTTCATAAAAAAATCATGTGCAATATTCTTGAGGCCACTATTTTGAGCGGCAAACTTCAAGGTGAAGTTGTATTTCTACCACAGATCCCAATGATTCTTTCAGACTCACCTACCCATTCAAATATTTGCAATTTCCAATTCGCTTGGCATTTGATATGACCATTAATAAGTCACAAGGTCAAATAATGACAATTTGTGACTTTATTTTGAAAACCCTTGCTTTTTTTTTTTCGCGCGGCCGATTATATGTTGCATGTCCGAGGTTTGGCAAACCATCGCATTTGTTTGTTTATACCCCTCAAGGATTAACCAAAAACATTGTACTTGCAAGGGCATTACGATAAATTTATTCTTTGTTGCATTAAAAAATATACCAGCTATGAAAATAGCTCGAGTTTTATCTTTTTTACCCTTTAATCAAAACAAGTTCAAGTTCCTATTCAGAACAGCTTCTATATTCAACTCTCCCTCTCAGCTTCTATATTCAACTCTCACTACATACTCTCACGCAATCGATAGGTCGAATTGTGGTAACTGTACATGTGATGATGTCAGATATTGTAATAACTTCCTTTGTAAAAAATTTCATCAATATGGTCCATATTGTTACAACTTATTCAAAAAAGTTTGTAATTTTCGAATTTAAGACGTGTGTACAAGACGATTAGTATATATATATATATATATATATATATATATATATATATATATATATCGTCTTGTAACTTTTTTGGATCCACCCTCGTATATATATATATATATATATACACGAGGGTGGATCAAAAAAAAGTTACAAGACGATTAAAAATATTTATTAACAATAGACAGAAAAAACAAAAGGGAATTAAGAGGCATACGTGTCTATTACTTTTCGACATAATCACTGTAACGTTTGAAAGAATAACGGTAGCGTATTCTTGGTTAATTTAAATATGGAATTTATTTACGTCACAACTATTGAATATTATTTACTAAATGATACATTAAAGTTATTAAACTTAATTATAGATTGTTAAGAGTCAATATTTTGTGAGAGGAGGATTCGTTGGCCACCGCTCCCGTGTAAGTTCAAAGCATCTCTTCTCATCTTCCGGTCGACGGGGTTCAATTCCTCGGGGGTCAAAAGGTGTTGCGCTGCAGCTGCAAGATGCACGTGAGGGTGTCGGGTCGACCAAAGATTTCGACCGCTGCTGGGAGTGGCTACGTTACATCACCAAGACTATTTAGGCATTTATCAGAAAGCAGAACCAATTGCTTAACCCATATTGGTAGAAATCAACTCCCTGTCCATTAAGCTGGGTCCCACCAGATGATTTCACAGCACTGTCTTGGAATACCGAGCACATCAGAAACGGTAATTTGCACGCTACCATAGCTCAGTTTCAGCTCAGAGGAGATTTCACGCAGAGTATCCGTAATCATTTTGAATCATTTCTCCAATTCCTGCCGTGGTGATTTCTGTCATTGAAGAACTTGGTCGGCCGCTCTCTGTCATATTGCGGCTTTCGACATCCTGTCTGCCTGATTGAAAAGAGTAAAACAATTTCGTTACATGTTCTCTGCTCACTGCAGATGCGGACACATTCTTTGTCCATAAAAATCAAATCACAGCTCGCACTTCCAAACGAGACCAATTTCTTCAGTCTTGCCATTTCAATCGTCCTGAAACACCTGGCAACTTTCACTACCTACCCGCAAGCCAGCTGTATGACAAGTAGCGCCATTTCTCTCTCTCTCTCTCTATATATATATGTATATATATAGTATAATAAAATAAAAGTGAAGAATAACTAGAACCCACAGTGCTAAAGAAGTTAAAGAAGTAAGAAATTGGAACAGCAAACACAACAAATGTAGATACAAAAAGTCATTGGACTAAACTGGAGACCTATATATATATATATATATATATATATATATATCTATATATATATATATATAGATATATATATATATATATATATATATATATATATATATATATATAATATATATAATATATATAATATATATATTATATATATTATATATATAATATATATTATATATATAATATATATATAATATATATATATATATGTATATATATCTATATATATAAAGGAGGAAAGCGACTCACTCACTCACTGACTGACTGACTCACTGACTAATCACGATATCTCCAGAAATATAAAACCTACAGACTTGAAATTTGGTAGGTAGGTTCCTTTATGGAGCAGACGTCAGCTAAGAACGGATTTTGCAAAGTTCGAACCCCAAGGGGCGTTACGGGGGTTTAAGTGGCGTTATAAATAATAATTTCCATTACTAAACTATTAGATGTACAGTCGTGAAACTTAGTACACAGATTTCTTTCATAAAGTAGAGATTCCTACATAATGATTTTTGAAAATCGACCTCAAGGGGCGTTGAGGGCGCTTAAGGGGCGTTATACATAATTATTTCCATTTTTAACCTATTAGACGTACATTTTTGAAATTTGGTAAGCGGATTCCTTTCATAGAGTACAGATCCCCTACAGAATGGGTTTTGTGAAAATCGACTCCGAAGTGGCGTTGTAGAGAATTAAGTGGCGTTATAGGCAATTAACTTCTTTTTTAAACTATTAGACGTAAAATCTCAAAATTTAGTAAGCTGATTCCATTCATTCAGTAGAGATCCGCTATAAGATGGGTTTTGTGAAAATCGTTTCCTAAGTGGCGTTGCGGGGGCTTAAGGGGCGTTATAGATAATTATTTCCATTTTTAAACTATTAGACGTACAGTCTTGAAATTTGGTAAGCGGATTGATTTCATAGAGTACAGATCCACTGCAAAATGGGTTTTGTGAAAATCGATCCCAAGTGGCGTTGTGGAGAATTAAGGGGCGTTATAGGCAATTAACTCCTTTTTTAAACTATTAGACATAAAATCTTGAAATTGAGTAAGCAGATTCCATTCACTGAGTAGAGATCTGTCATAAAATGGGCTTTGGGAAAATCGTTTCCTAAGTGGCGTTGCGGGGGCTTAAGGGGCGTTATAGATAATTATTTCCATTTTTAAACTATTAGACGTACAGTCTTAAAATTTGGTAAGCGAATTCCTTTCATGGTGTAGAAATCCGCTACAAAATTGTTTTGGGGAAATTTGATCCCCAAGGGTCACTGAGGGGGATTAAGGGGCGTAATAGATAAATATTTCCGCTTTTCAACTAATAGAAGCACCTGCTTGAAAATTAGAAGGTATGTTCCGTTCATGGAATAAATTTCCTTTTACAAAGATTTTTGCGAAAACGGACCCCCAAAGGAGTGGGGTTGCGAGGGATTAAGGCGTGTTATAGAAAAGTTCCTGCTTTTGAATTTAACTCATTTACTTGAAATGTGTTGAGAACTTTTCATTAGTTGAATAGAGTTCCACTAAGAATGGATTTTACAGAAATCAACTCCAGGGGGAAGCGGGGAGAGTTATTGGGGCGTATTGATAGACAAAATTCCCGTTTTCGAACTGCTAAGACTACAATAATAAAATTTGGTTTGCATGCTTCTTTTGTTGAATTGGAATCCGCTAAAAGTTCTCTCAACGAGGTATTGATGATAAAAATTCCGTTTTTGCTCTGTTAGATTTAGACTTGATATTTAGCACTTATTTTGTATTTTATGGAGTAGAGATCCACTGAAAGTTGCTTTGGTGGAAATCCACTTGATTATTAGGTTAAGTGAGCGAAAAAAATCTTTCTCCTTCTATTTTAGATATAAATAGAAATATTAGATATTATAATTTATGTTCTTTTTATATCAAGGGGCGAGAGTGTAACAGCTAAAAATATATTTTTCAATACAATCGAATTCTTATTGCTAGATATCAATAATTAATATATATGTAAACAGTATACATATATACAACATCGAGAAATACCCAGTGAAGCGGGTGGGTAACGGCTAGTGTATATATATACATACATACATATATATACATACATACATATATATACATATAAATATCCCTTAAAATAAAAGATAAGACTCGATCTTTTAATATTTGCCACAAAAGATGCATTAGGACTTATTTTCGGAGGTCGTTTTTTTTTTCATGCACAATATATTATGTATACTTTTTAAGTCTAAGAATGATTCATCTTGTATACAAGTATGACAGAACCCCTGTAATCTTCCACATTTCTTTTCTTGTACTTAACAGAATAACTTTGTCTTTATGCACTCATCTTATCTGAGGATGAAAAAAATTCTATTTTATCACAAGTGCTGGTGTCTGCACTTCAGTTGCCCGTTCGCAGAAAGTTTGATTGATGTTCGTTGGCCATCACAAATGTACATTTGCGTTGTATCTTCGATCAATTAAATTCTAATGGTTTAAGTGGCATAATTAGAAAAGGCGAAAACAGATAATTACATTGAAAAACAAATCTTAATGAATTTTGTTTGCCTCAGTATACTTTAGGTGTTTCTTATAAATTGCTGAAAGAAGAATATACGTGTAAAAATTATATCTCCCTGTAGTTTTAAAGAATTTTATTTGTGTTTTGAATAAAATAGGCTATTGTATAGCAGAGTTTTAATTATATATTACATTTCCTTTTATATATACTTGATCCACAGATACATTTTTCTACTTATTATAGATGGGGGCATTTATTTAACCCTTTACTAATACTAAAATGTGAATAGGCAAAATTTATATGGTAAACATGTTTAATAAACGTTATAAAATTAAAATTTTCAAAATTTTAGATTTTTTAAAAAAAATTATGGGCGATGGAATATTTTTATTGTTTCATTCTTTTTACCCCCTAAATTTAATATAACACCCCTAAAATACTTCCCCTTAAAATATAAAAAAAATTTGCCCCTTAAAAATAAAAATCATCTCTTAAATAATGAGGAACAAAAACCTTGAAATATAGAAACTATAAGGGCATCAAAATATATCTTAGTATTATACCAAATGGAAGATATTTTTGAATAAAGATATATTATTGAAAAAGAGCACGTTACCTTTCTTTTTAAACTTTTCATATTGTACTCCATTCATTTTATAATAGAAAAGAACGTTTTGAGTTTGTTCTTAATAACTTACGAATGAATGATTGCTTGCTTACTCCAATTTCATATTCTTAGCTTATTCAAATATTACTCATTAAATTTTCAAATAATATAAAAAGAAGCTCATCTTCCAACGCAGACCTGATTTACAAATTATTTAATTACAGTGAATTATAGACTTTTCTTTTGTTGGACAAAGGATTTCCTTCTTTATCTTGTTAGGATGGCATAGTTTATCCTATAGTTCTATATTGATCTTAGCAAATGTGTTTCTACTCTTATTCTGCCTATCACTATCTTCATTATGTGCTGTCATTTGTCTTTTGCATTAGCACAATGTATTTATGATGTTACCTTTTCGAAACTCAGGGTCTCCAAATTTGTTAATTCATTTGTTTTGATTTAATGCTGCACTTGGGTTTCTCTCTCTCGAGCTTGGTTATAATCAAAGCTTGAATACGAAGAAAAAGAAGAAAGAGTAAATACGTTTTGAATGAATCTTTTCAAGAACGATTGGCTTGTAAATATGATGCATGAAGAAACCCATTAAATCCCTTTCCGCAAAATTTTTTAAAATTAATAACTCAAACAATGATACTATTTTAAGTTCTCATTCCATATAGTGGGGGAGTAGGATAGTTACTGAATCTGGGGTGGGTTGCATTTTTCACTTGACCTTGAAGCGCAGGTATAAGATTCATCATCAAAAGCCGATTTGCATTTTCTTAGGTGACGTTAATTACGCTGAATTTGTGGGACCCCCCCCTGGGTTCCACCCTGGACACCAAGATTGAATTGAGGCAAAGAATTACCAGACAACATTTTTATAATAAAAAATAATTTTTATTCACTTAATCAATTATCAACCTTCTAAATACAAATAAGAATCAATATGTCTACACGTCAATGGGATTTAACTTTACTATTAAATTAAATCACTAAACATGATACTAATCAACTATTTAAACTAAATATCGAACGGGTTTACTGGAATAAGAGGACCGAGAGATACACGCAAATTTGAATTTTACTAGCAATCATTAACTTTACATTAACTCTATTATTTATTAACTCTTATTAGCCGATAAATGAAGTTTAAATATCACCTGTCTTTTACTATTTCACTCCTTTCCAGTCGGTTCAACTTTCCAAATGTAGATCGCTGCCCGATAATCAGCCAGAAACTAATCACATAATCAACTTGAATCTTCTTAACGCTCCGTCTATGTATCTCTTGGCTCAATAGCCTTCTTCGTTAACCTACAACACTCTCCTTATATACTTTGATTCATTTGCATATCCCGTTTCCTCCTTTTAGAGCTGGTTGGAAATATACGCGAATTTACAATACCCAAAGACGCCCAAGAGTATTAGTGATAAAGTGCCGTATAGATTCGTCACAAATTGAGCTTGTTAAATTTACTAAGTCAGAAATTACATCAATTTTGTGTTTAAGTACTGCTATTAACAGTGGTGTAACGTACACCCCGCCACCCCCACATCGCGGGGAGGGGCAAGGACTCTAGAGGACCTAAAGCCTCTAGACACCAAGTATGTGTCCCTTTGTAAAATCCGGCTTTTAGCACAAAACCTGACTTTGCAGGGGGAGGGCCTAAAATTCTTCATTATGCTACTGACTATTAAGGTGACACGGAAGAAGAAAAATCAATCAAGTAGAAGTTTTTAAGACAATTCATAGGTTCAAATATTGAGTAAATGGAAAATATTCTTTTTCTGGGAAATACTAAAACATCACTGAATCATAAGAATTAAAAACTCCTCTGCAGATACTGTAGACTGATAAAGAAGCTAGCAGACACGCCGTTGAATAACCTGAACAACAAATTGATAAAAATTTGAGCGCGCCCACCGAAGTAATCCTTACGAAATTAACTACCCTCCTCACTTAACGTCCAAAGTTTTAAATTCGAAAATATTTCCGACGACCCGGCCACTTAACATTCATTTCGACTCAGCCCAAAGGAAAGAATTCCAGTGGGACGAAGTGACTGCAACGCATGCTTAATTCTTATCATAAAGGCGAAAATGTCTCTCAACTATTTCCAAAAATTACGAGAGCATTTAAAAATGCACGTGAATAATCCTTCTACTGCATGGCTAAATTAAAATTCATTCTCTGATATTAACGTGTACGTAATCTTTTTCGTCTGAAAGTTCCTTTAACTTAGAGAGGTCAGATATATTTCAATTAGTGTCTAGAATGCGCTATCGTTATGCGTATCTGCAGTGACAGCGTCATTATCCAATTAAAATCCAGCAAACGAGTCTATAGTTCTAAGTTTAGAAAACAGTGTCCGTTTTGTATTATTTGTTCAGACTTCTGTATTTGTGGGCTGTTCTCAAGAGTATAAACATAATTGCGGAAATGGAGAAATGAGGACTAACCAAGAACAAAATAGCTTACATGGAAGCACTTAAAAATGATTTAACCGTGCATTCACGTTCATTAAGTCATCTTATTAGTCTTCTTATGCAAGAGATGAAGATAAACGTTTCCAAAATTAGCCTGCTTGATTTTCTTTGAGGTTTCTGCCTTTCTCGCCAAGCTCACGAAAAAAAATGTTAATGGAGGTTTCTTGAAATAAAAGCTCTTAGTGAATGTTAAGAATTTGTGAAATTTTTAGCACTTTGCGTTTTATTGTTGAATGCTCACTTACATTCTTACCACATGAATCTACTAATGCAGATTTATCAAGTAATAGTGATGTTCCTTTCGTCTTACTACAGTTTTTTTTTTGGTCTCATTCTCTCTTTGCAATAATTTTTAAATAAAATATTATATATATATATATATATATAACAACTCTTCTACAACTAAATAATTCTACTTCATTTGAGATGGAAATCTTTCTGCTCTAAACATTTCTTTGAGGGTTCCAGACAAATGGTATTTTAAAGATGTTAAGTCCAAATTACAAGGAGGATGTTCGAGTGTTATCCAGAGAAGTTCTTGTATTTTTTCTTGTGTAACACATAGGTAACACATAGGTTTCTTGTGTTCTGCACAGAGTCTAACGAGCGGAGAAAGCAAGCATCGTGGATCTTAATGGACTGTCTTTTGAATGATATACTTTAGCTTTCTCTTTAAATTCGCTGCAGTATACTGCATTAATTGTACGTCGATCATGACGGCATCTATACGGCATAATGTTAATTATCCTTCTCACAAAAAAGGGGGGAAAACAGTATCGATAGTTTTTTTGGCAGATAACAGAGATTTTGCTTTTAGTGGAGTAGTTTCACTTTTTGTGTTCCATTCCATAGAAGACCACTTTGTTTCAGAAGTATCATGATACAATCAGCTTTCGTCCAGTTGTGTGCTTGAATTGTTTTTAATATAAACAGGAGTATATAAATAACGGAATACAAAAAGGCAGATGTTTTACAATGTATATATTTCTGATTTTATTTTTTCTTATATCAAATTTCATTAGACGTTAATTTTTTCATCATTTTAATTTGTTAACTTAGCTTAGGTAAATGTTAAAAACTTTATAAATTTCGCATTTTTTTGTATTTTATAATTTCTAGCGATTTCGTAATATTAAATAGAAAAATACTGACTGATAGTTAATTTTATACGGCTAAATGGGGAGCAATAGCTAGGCATTCTATCTTTATTTATATAATAACAAACAGTTAGTTATTGTTTAACTAAATTCTCCCTATTTGCAAACGTTCGGTTCTCTCTTTTGCAGTTTCTGGGATCGAAGAGTTAAGTTTTGACTCAATGCGAGCTTCTAAAATTCATTTACAATAAATGCCCCCAGTCCAATATTTTTCTTTCTAAAAACATCAGCTTATATATTTTGTCGCTTGAAATACTAATCTGATATCTATATTATTATATGTCAGAGAAACTATATAGATTATTTTTTTAATTTTTTTAAGATTAAACAAAAATGCTTTTGCTTATGATGAGTAAAAACATTTCTGGAACTTTCTAATGAATTTTATTTACTAATTAATAAAACTCTTTTATTTCTAGAGAACTTCCCATTTAAATGTTACTACTTCTCTCATTGTTACCCCAGAGAAATATTTTTATTATAGTTTTCATTGAACGACATTAAGTTGATTTCAAAATTGTGTGTTGCTATTTTGGAGTTTTTGAAATTGAACCTAATTGAGATATTAAAGAAAAACATTAGATTGAAATTGCATGTCATATTCTGATTTTGAGAAATAAGAAAATTTATGCGCATTTCGCTCATTTTGTAAAACTGAATAATTTATTGTAGAAAATTAGATGAAACATAACTAATGGTAGACTTGTGACATCCGGATGTTGCAAACTGCCGCTAATGCATACTCATCACAGAATTGCTCATTCCCTTGAACACATGTTAAATCTTTAGTTTTAATGCGTTTCATCTTTTGTTACGATTTTTTTAAATCTTCTTACTAAGAACGCAAGAAATTAGAAAAAGAGAATTGAATGTATCTATTTATATCACACACATAACACATACAGTTTATTCTAATTTATCAAAAACCAACCAAAAATGTTAATATATTTAGAAATGATTCTTACGAAGAGATACATGATTACTGCCATAACATTTCATAAAAGAAATATATATAAGCAAATTATTCGGATATACACAATTTGGTTTTAAAACAATAACTTTATTTTGTATATTTTAATGCGCCATCATGTCATATTCTCTAGTAAACACTATGCATGGAATATTTTGCAAATGAATTATATAAGAATGCTAAAAGACTTTATAAATTAGAATACCTTCATATTGTAACAGGTTCTCACACCAGTATACCTTTAACTAACCTCTGGGATGCTTTACTAAGATGTTTGATATGAGAATTTCACCTTAAGAACCATGTTATATGCAAATGACATTGTTATCAAATAGAAGTATGGTGAGAATGGACGAGATTGGGAAGAGAGGGATTGGAAAGAAGATAATACTACTGAGTAGTAGTTAAAAATCTAATGCTTAGAGAGATTGCAAGGTAAGTGAATATTGTTATGTAGATCCGGATTCGAGGATTTTATGCAAAACAATCACAAAGAAAATAAACAGTTCTTTAAGAGCGATGCGAATTTATTATCAAAAATCCAATCCTTTAAATACAGGATTCAGCAGCGATATTCACAGAGTAAATCTCCGAAGGTCTTCACACCTTCAACAGCAATCAAACACAATCATCAGTGTTTAAAAATACACGTAAGTAAAAGATTATTCACAAGCACAGCCGAGCTAATCGCTAGTCAAAATGATGCTCACTACTCGCTGGTTGAAATCAGACTAACTGCCGTTCCGGCGAGCACCTTTATTTTATAGGCGCGGCAGAAACTTCCAGAAATATAACCGATCGTGTCATCGAACGTGACGGTAATGGAGAAATCCACTACTTTCTAGAAGAATCCAGAGGGTTCTGAACTCGTCAAAATGGTCGCCAAAGTCGCCAAATTGGCCACCAACTTGGTCACCAAAAATGATGCCAACTTGGCTCTACCGCCATAATTTCGCCAAGTTCTCATTAAATCGCCATTATAACGTAAGGGGTGGCATTGCTTGTGAATAGTACAATTTTACATGAAATAAATATAACATAGTGTAAAATAAATGCATTAAACACCCAAATACAAATTATTTACACCACGATCTACACAAAATTTGTAATAATAATATATATATATATATATATATAGTTTGAAATACTTTCTATTCATCCATTCAAAGTAGGAATTGACTTAATTCTTTTTTTTTATATGTATATATATATATATATATATATATATATATATATATATATATATTACTTGTTTAATGTAAAGCTCATGAAATATTGAGAACAAATCCATTTGCAAAGAAAAAAAATGCTGCTCAATTGTAAGGATAAATATAAACTTTAATAAATTATAAACATTCATTTAATAATCCATTTTAAAGCATGATCCGAAGTCATAATCTTGCAAGTTTCACTCTTATTTTTAGTTTTTCCTACTGGTCAGGGGTGTCAAACTCGTGGCCCTTGAACCACATGCGGCCCACAGTGAGCGTTTTTGCGGCCCGGTCAATATATTGACACACAATTATGTATAATGAAATATCTCTCCCGCAGTAGGAAATATAGTAACAGAAAAGAAATGTCAAGTGTCAGGACGTATATATTAAATTTTTCTTGTTCTTTTATATATGTTTATTATAATGCATTATTCGAAATAAGCCTATGTTTCTATGAAATTTGATTTTCTTTGAGGCCCTGCTTAAGTAAAAATTTATTTATTTAGCCCAAGTCAGTCTTTGAGTTTGACACCCTTGCTGTAAGTAGTTTTAATATTCGCTATCTGTTATACGTCTCCAATGAGCTCACTTCCATTTATCGTATTTGTTCATATAAATGTGCAAAGAACTAAAGTGAACTGTATTTTTTAAATTTTGCATTTAATGGTACTTCTGGACGCAGTCAAGAAAATATTTTGATGTTGATAATTTCATTACCTCCTTAAGAGGAAAAGTCGAAAGAATCTTAGTAGCTTTTAATGATTTGTTTGCTTAAAGCAGGGGTGGCGAATCTTTATGGATCAGCGTGCCATCTTTTCTAAAGAAGTGTTTAATGAGATATAGATGTGCCGTCAAATAATTTTGACTTGTGATTAGTGGAAAAATAATATAAAGCTAAATACTAACAACTCAAAACTCTTTATTTACTACGAAAAAACACTTTTTGTACTGTATAATTGTAAATGTTTTAGTTATACGTGTAATTCGAATTAAAGAAACAATAGAGTAACTACTGCTGCAGATTGGATGACAAATAACTTATATTAGGATTGCAACATGTTACTTTTTGTAGAATGCATGCTGAATTGGAGTCATTTGCCAAATGGGTTTTAAGCAATTAATTATTTTTGCTGTGGTTCACTTTTTTGACAAGAAGATTTGTGATTTGTTTCAAAATGTCGTTTTACAGAAGATGTTCTGCATACCACTGTTCCAAAACATAAAACACACACCGTTTTGTCTCCTTTACTAATAATGCCATATTCTTAGATTGTACAAGTTTGAAACTCTCTGTTACATACTATCTTCAACTTTTTGTTCTTTTAATGAACTAGCCATATTAAATAAGTTGAAAATCGTAAATATAACACAAATAAACTTCAAAAAACAGCTGTGTCAACGAAATTGACTATGCTATGCGTAAACAAATTTATATCATAAGCAACTGTAGTCCACGACGTAACTAAAGCGAGACAATAACAAACGAGGGTGCTCCCGGCCGCCCTGCGACCGATCACTTGCGTTTGTTAGTAATACTTCATAGTGGATTTTTTTAAAATAAAATGCAAACCCTTTTGATCACTCACAATATTTTGGGCACGCCAGTGCCCAAAATATTGTGTCGCGTGCCATTGAAGGCACGCGTGCCACTGGTTCACCATCCCTGGCTTAGAGTATGATGAATTAAATCTAAGACAATATCTAGCTTTGTAGCTTACAAATTAAATTGTTTAATTAGTTAGGTAATCAGTCTGTTTTGCAACCTTGCATTTTTCTTTAAGCTGGTAAATCAGTGTTTACATTAAAATGAGATTGACGTTTTAAAGTCGAGAGTTTGTTAAATCATTTATCTAAATAAAAATATCTATTTATATTTGTTCACACTTCACCTCAAGGGATACTATATTTTAAATAATTTTTACGAACTAAGGCACCGTGTCCTATTCGATACATTTTCTGTTATATACAATTAATGATATATTTTTATATTGAGATTAAAATATCTATGGCATTCCTTGCATAAAATACATGAATACGATTGGAAAATTATTGAATTTGAAAATTGTCACTACGTACAATAACTGCATACATCACACAGTTTCACAAAACAATGCACATTTTACAGCACTCCTATTTAAAAAATAATAAAAACAGTTTTACATAGGTAAAATGTTTTTTAAAAAAAATTAAGCAAAAAAACAGTGCATCGCCTTTTTCCAACATTAAGAAAAGATTTTCCCATTTCTGTGATAGATAATTAGAAATCAAAATCAAATATTCTAACAGCCTGCAGTTCTATCACATTCTTTAAATCTAATTATTTTTTGTGTTATTACAAAGGATCAATTAAGAATATCGTGACAGAAGTTTTGATGATAATGAGCTCGTATTTATCGAAAATGAAAGAAATATGTATATATTTTCTGAAGAGATTAATAGTGTTTCACTTCTCAAAACTATCTAATTAAAAGACGCTGGGACATCTGCAAATGTGTAAAGAGAATAACAAGACAATACAATAGATTTATAAAATATTTAAAAGAGCATTGTTTGATATAGGAAACATGTTTAAATGTATTAATATTTTTTGCATATTTTAAATAGATTAAAAATATGTCATTATTCAAAAACAATTACTTCAAAATATTCAGATAACTTGGGAATTTTCCAAATCAGATTTTGACACTTTTAGATTTTTAGATAGCTCTAGGTAAAAAAAAAATATTTTTTGAACAAATTAGGTACAACTTGCATGAGTGAGTGTTGATTAAAGTAGCACTATGAAGCGACTTGAGGGTTTTAGGCAACGAAACCCTTATTTTAAAACTGTCAAGAGACCAGGATGGTACCTAACTTGTCACTCCTCTCGAAACTGCCACACCAGTCCAAAGCGAGGACTCAGAACTTGGATAAATTTAACGTGCATCAATCTCTCTACACGGCAAGTCTTCATTGCCCCTACGGCTCGAACTCATGACTCGCTGGCCACCAGTTCGTGACCATAACTATTAAGTCACCATGGCCACGAAGAGACCATAACCATTTCACCATGGCTGAAAAGCAGGCGCTAAATCTGTATTATTCGAATGGACTGGGCATTTTCAACTAGATCCAAGAATATTTATATATATGCTCTTGATAGATAGATAGATAGATAGATAGATATCGTAGTTTTTATTCAGTTAGCAACACATTACCACAAAAATTGCGTGAGTTTTATCACAACCATTACAATCATATTTGTACCACTAAATCCTTGCTAAGTGTGCACAATTTTTTAGAGAGTAAATGAGCTTATCTAAAAATATTCTTTGACAATTTTATAAAGTATTTTAAAAGAATATATATATATTTATATAAATTATTTCATATATAAGCTATTCTAAGTCAGAAATGTTTATAATACTGAATCATCCATTTTTAAAATTTCGATTGCTCGTGTGTCCTTCATTGTGTGGTTTGCTTACTGTCTATGTGTTTTTCGACTTTGAGTGCTAAAAGTTCATCTCTCGTTTGTAGAGAATTAGACTATATATATATATATATATATATATATATATATTATTCAACAAAATTAAGTTTATTAGAATACATTTATTTACGCAGATATGTATATATGCATTTTTAATAAATATCAATGAAACAAAAACATTCACAAGAACTTAATGAAATTTAACACAAAATTTTCTTGTTTTTTGAAACACAAACCTTTATTGAGCTTTTTGGAAAATAATCTGATATATTTTTTGCTTTGTCTTTCTTAGCATCAAATTGTCTACAAATTGTTCGATGCGGTCTTTTTTGTTATTCATTTCACCATTGGAATGGGCGTCTAAATAATGCACATATTTTTCATGATATTTTTCATTTCGGATAACGTGGGAACAGGAGTTTTGAATTTTTCATTTCATTTTCGCCTTCGGAATCTGTATCAATGATATTTTGGAGTTTTGAACAAACTCCCCAAAAAAAAAAATGTCTTTGCCATAATTGGGGCTGTAAATACATTATCATCATTTGCTACAACGAATTCTTCCGATGATACATTAGGACAGTTTAATAATACAGAAACTTTCTCAAACGTTTCATTAAGTGTTTATTTTCAGAAGCGAAATTTTTTCGTGTTAAGCGATTTTCGTTTCATGTTAAGAGAAGAAAATGCATGAAAAACAGTTTTTCGGGACCTTAGTGTTATTTCGTGTTAACCAATATTTCGTCTTAAGCGTTTCGCATTAAATGTATTTCATTGTATTTTTACTTTATTGTTTAAAGAAAAATCCTACATGATAAGAAATCACGTAAAATTTCACATTAGAAAACTATTCTAATGTGAAATGTTACGTTCTATAAATCCAATATGAAATTTGATGTTCATTAACTTTAATCGCTGTATATATATTTTGACTTTCTAATCACAAAACATTACATGCACATAGAAATAAAATAATAATAATAATTATAATTACAATGTGAAATTTTTTTTCGGAATTTTCTATACAATGAATTTTGTTTAATTTTCAAGTTTTTTTTTTTTATAAATTGAACGATTATTCAGTCTGTGTGAATGGTGGAAAGTTTCCTTCTTCTCTTCAATCTCAAATATAACATCCAAAAAATATAGTGAAAGAACAAAGAATATTTCCGCTTAAGGTACAGAGTCAAAAATAAAAAAAAACTTACAGGAAGGACCCAAAAATTTCATTGAATGAAACTATAATTACAAAGGTTACTTCAACAACAAGCCGCCCGCGGTCGCACGGTATTTTTTTCTTCTTTTTTATAAATCTCATCTGAAAGTCTGCTTTTATTCGTGTTCAATTCACGCTTTGTTTATATTTAGTCTAAGATAGTGCCGGCGAACCGGTTGACTTCCCAGAAAACTTGGTAGTTTAACGAAAAGCAATTATACTTAGAACAACGATATAGAAAATGAGCCTTGTGAGAGGATGTATTGCTTTTACACCCCAGTGAACATACCACTATATTCAGAGACATCCTGTTTACTTTAAAATATTCTGTTCCTAAGTCATGGGAAAGTTTAATGTATTTTTTTTTTTTATGTTTTCACGCGACAATAACTTGGAAACTAGAAATAAGTGAGAAATGTTAGAAGAATGCACAATGAAGAGTTATTTCATTCAAATTTGATATAATTTTTTATCTGTTATTCCTATCATATAACGGTAGAAAATAACTAAAATATATTCACTTTCGTTCTAAACTGCATAGACGTCACATATCAAGTGATTTAAAACAAGTATTTTATAGCGAATTTTCTGAATTATTTTACTTGTGAATAAATAAAAAAGTTGCTAAAATTTGAAAAAAATAAGGTAGTTTTGTGTATAATCATGAATAAATTAATACTTGCTGCAATTTTAAGATTTCTTCTGAACTTCTGAAAGTAAGGTGGTAAAATTAGTCCCTCATTAAACGCGCGAATTATTCTTCAAACTCTATAACTGTATTTTTTTGCCCTATTTTGGGGCCTCTCACCATATTACGATTTTCTTGCTTATATATGTTGGGGCTAATGTAGCTTGTGGGCCCCATATCATTGATACGCCTGATACGGCAGTAGCTACGCCCCTGCTTATATATATCTTTTACATTTACTGTTCAAGAACAAAACTGGCGCAACTTGGCCAAATTTGGCCCTTGCGCCATTAAACTTAACAATCATCATCATCATCAAGAACAAAACAATCTGCAGTAATTCTGCAATGATCCAAATGTCGTCAGCTTTTCTATCAAATATTTCATATTTTACTTTGTATGGAATACAGCTAATTACATGGGAAATAACACATAACTTGAAATGCAACAAAAATTCTTAGGTATAAATTTATTAATATTCGATGATTAAGGTATTCGACTACGTTCGGAACCATGATTTTAAAAAAGAGTATTAATGGATAATTTTCATGATATTTAGTATCACTTAGATTAGAATGCATGTATAAAATTGTTTTAAAGACACATTTTTCACAAAAGGAGAATATTTTGAAAATGGGTAATTCTATGTAAATTTTTGTCAAAATATTTTACTTGAATAATTTTTTTATTGTAATAATATTCTTAAAACAATTTTATATACATTTTCTAATCTAAGTGACACTAAATATCATAAATATTATCCATTTATGCGCTTTTGAAAATCACGGTTCCGAACGTAGTCTCGGATACCTTAAAGCTAAGGAATAACATTAGGTTTAATGAAAATGGACGATAAAATCTGCCGAAGTATATAGACTAGTTGAAGGATCTATTTTTTAACATTGAAAGTCCTTTAAGGCTGTCTTAGGCTAATGTTAAATAATAGGACCCAAATTCGGAACATTCTTTCAGATACGAAAGTACTCAAACATTAATATTATATTCTGGCATCACTATCCTGTAGAGAAATCACTTATTATATCATACTACTCATTTTTATGCGAGTTGACAAATTTTTTTCTTTTATAAAATGTGTTTCGCATTTTTTCTCCTATACTACAATGCTAAAAATGCTAAATGAGCTATCCCTTTACATGTTAAAAGGAAAAACTGATTATTTGTGAAAAAAAAATATTTTGAAATTTTAAAAACACTATATTATTAGCAAATGCATGAGTTACAATGCCACAAATTTTTATAAAAATTGAGGCATTTTTTTCTGTTGAAAAATATGCTCCGCGTTAAGTCCACACTGTCGTACAAATGGCGAAAACAGCCTTAAACAAAGTAATTAAAGTTTCAGTGACTCGATAAAAGTTTAATCTCCAAATCACTTATTGGGGCTTATTTCGGTATTTGCAGGTTCGTTTTTTTTAGTCAATAAATTCATAACAAATAATAACTCAATTTAAATTAACGATAACAAAACAACTTTAATAATTTATAAATTACCAATTGTTAGACTGGTTCAGAACTGGATATAGCGCCAGCCACTCTCTTCAAAGGGGTTCGTTCATACATCTGTGTGTGTGTGAGAGAGAGAGAGACCTAGGGTTTTAACACCACTAACAGGTATCTGTCTTCAGCTGGCAAGGTGGACTTTTGAAGGCTAAAATGTTGTCTCTTAAATATGTTATTCTCCCTCTCTGATAGTTCTAAAAAAGTTGCGAGATCCCTTTCTCTACTCCATCTTATAGATTCAATGATATGTTAATTACCAAAACACGAACATAAAATAGAAACTGGAAGAAATCAGAAATAATAAAAGTTATTTCATAGTTCAAATAAATATGCAACGAAACATTTCAATTTCACACTAATATTAATTTATCTTTTAACTTGAAGAAGAATTCCATTAAAAGAAAATACTGATCTTCTGTTTGTATATTATTATTATAAAAAAAATGCTTATTAGAGAATAACTTTCAATTTTTTAAAATTAGAATAAACAGTGAAATATTAACATTCATTATTATATCACAAGAATAAATGGAAAAAATGCAATGATACATTAATAAGAATACCTTTTGGAGATTTTTTTTTATATATATTTTTCTTTAATGTTTCTCATTATTTAGTTAATTTTCCATTAATATAAATACATAAAGACAAAGATTAACCTTGCGAAAGAAAACACGTTCTAAAAATTATTTAATGCGGGAATTAAGTTAACATTTCTCAACTTTAATCATTTTAGTTGCTTTTGTCTATAGCACAATTTTTTTTTACTTTCATTTAGATAACTTCCTTTATCATTTAGTGTTTGTGTGGATAAAAGCTGTTTTTTATTTAATATCAAATTCTTTTATTTGCAAGTGTTGTTTTTTGATTCGATAGTGAGGAAAAAAATGTTTAGTAAAAAATTTTGCTATATTGCTACGAAAAATACAAACTAAAAGTATGTTTGTACTTTAGCATAAATTTCCATCGAAACAAAAGTTATTGTTTTTTACTGAAAGATGTTATGAATGAAGAAATATTTATTTGTGCTTGAATAAAATTTAAGAGAAAATTTTTTTAAATAATTTTTTTAGATAAAGTATACCAATAAGTTTAACCAAAATCTGACTACTCTGAATTTTTATAGTAAAAAAAATCTCAAAAAGAAAAGACAAAGATGATCCTTACTTCAATCACTCAATTTTAATCTCATGCTGAATACAAAAAAAAAAAAAAAAAAAAAAAAAAAAAAAGACGACCTGTTCTGGATGCAATATCTGAGTTTCTTTAAAAGAAAAATTGTTATGTATTCTTGCGAAAAATAACTGTGTAAATGGGTTTTAAGGAGGCATTTCTATTTTGTAAAAGAAAAAAAAAGACCTAAAATAAAATACAGGCAAAATTAATTCTAAATATATAATAAGACTTCCCAGGAAAATTAGCTACTGCTCAGAAATTAGCTACCTGCTTATGTAGAAAATAACAGAGAATTACTCTTTAACTTTTTCCTTTAGATATTTTTATACTTTCTTTTTGCTATAGGTTTTTTTGTTTCTTGCATTCATATTGGTTGAGGACACACTTGGACACATGCATTCGTTTTATATTTCACATTCTTAAGGCAGTATCACACGTACGTTTTTGGTGCAACTTTTTGAACCAATTTTTCGTCCTATCTGAGGGTGAAAGGTTGCCGTAAACAAAACGACAGTCTGACGTCAGCCACGCTCTATCTCCACATTGAAAAATTACTCGCCGATTTTTCTGCTTCGGCAAAAACGAACTTTAATTTCTTTTATTTCTTTCACACTGTCGTTGATGGGCGTAAACAGAGAAATGAAACACCATTCTATTTAAAATATTAAACGCCGTTAAAATATTATACACTATCAAAATATTATACGCCATATCTGTTGCGTTTAACGAAATCGAAGTCGCCATCTTGTTTATGACTTAGGGCGCCGAAGAACTGTATTGGCTGGAATTTCAAGCAACTTTTATTTGGAACAACTTTTCGAGCTCACTAGCAAAAAGTTGTTCGAAAGCCGTTGCTATGGCAACTGAGTAAAAATTGCACGAATCGGACGCAAAATTGCTCGTAACGTGTACGTGTGATACGGCCTTTACAAAGTAAATTGTTTATTTTAAACATAGTAGCTTTTTATTACATGCGAAATTTTAGAAACTTTTAATTTCTATTTTTATTAATTGAACAAAAGTTCAGAAATCTTGAAATTCATACGAAAGGAGAAATGCGTAAATTACTGCTTTTAAATATGTAGAAACAATACACATTAAGTAATTTGGATGCGTTAATATTTTTTGAATGTTTGCGATACACAACGATTAATAAAATTCATTTCGATTACAGCTTTTTATGAGCATTAAGACGAAAGAAGTTCTATCTTATATAAGTATTCTGCATAAGAAAGAGATAAGTGCAAATACTTTCTACATATATTTTGTGTACTAATTCTGCTTATGCAACTATAAAGCCTGAATAATGAGATGTTCATATTATTGAGACAGTTGTAACGGGTCTATGTGTGATCACCGCTTTCCGTGAATACTTGATTTTATGTAAGTTAGAACTTCTATTTAAGTGTTAATCGTAGAGTAGGCGAGATGATGGTTGAAAGTTGAGATTGAAGAAAACATAGCGTTAGCGACCGGAGGTCGTACAGTTGCTTCAAGTGGAATATTAGTCAAGTATTGAAGCAAGAGGCTCAGGAGATTAGATAAATGCTCTTGTTTCTATTATATTTAATTGGTTAGGGCTGATTTCTCCTCGGGTTTAGTGATTTAAATGCATTCTCAATTAAATTGTTTAAGGCTATTGAGTGTTGTAGTAAATAAAATTGTATCAGTTGTTAAAATGGGTCATCTTTACTCAAACCCTTCAACACCCGTGGTCGACTGGACGTGGCACAGTAAGGATTTGATAAAAAATATTACATGAAAAATAAGTTATTTGTTCATGTAATATTTGAAATAACATTAGTAGTAAGTTTCTACAGCATCATTATTACTGCAGTGAATAATTACAGATGTATGACTTTTACTTAGATACATGAGATTTTAGGCTAGTAAATCATCAGAGTTATTTGAACTCTGATTCATCAAAAACTATGTGGGGGAAATCTGAGGAATATGTTCATTAGATTTAACTTGTCACACACATCAGTGACGCGCGCAGGAGTTTTTTAAGAGGAGGGGGAGGAAGTCCAGGCGCGAAAGTCCACCATTCTCGTATCAGGCTCCAGTACGTCTCCAAACATATTTTTGATTTTTTAGTTTTCGGCAACAAAAAAAAAATAAAATATTAATTATTTAATAAATAATTAGCATTAATTTATAAAATTAATTACTAATAACAAACATTTAATTAAATTTTACGTACTATATACATATGATTGTAATCAGCCGAGAAAAAAAATCAAAGGCTATTGAGGGGGAGTTCGGACCCGGAGCCCCTTGTGTGTGCCACTGCTTGTCATCTAAGTTATTATTTGAAGGAATGTTGAAATTTAGGAGTTAAGTATCTTTTTTAGCAGTTTAAGTATCACTGCCGACATTTAGCCAAATTTTAAAAAAACTGCGTAGCTGGAAGTACTATTGTTTTATTACAGTTTGGCAAAGAGCTTAATGTTTTCAGGTACGTGGGTGTAAAGAATTGTGGCGATAGTGTTGTAATAAAATGATAAAATGGATCCCACAATCCTTGAATTATTTATAAGAAATTAAATAACTAATCCAGTTTCAGCTTAGCAAATTGTTTTCAGGCTCAATATCATTAATATCCGGATTTCCATATATGCATGGAATATTGTCCAAAAACTACCACTCTAAGACCATAACTGCACTCAAGTCAAACGTAAATCAAAACCACAAACTGCACAACCATTAGAAATTCAACTACAAACCAAGACCACCGCCTTGCAAAACATCGCCTCTAAATTTCAAAATCAAACATTATCTAATGCGCATCAATTTTTGAATGACAATCTTTTTGAAAGATTTACACATCTTTCTGTTGAATACTGGCGTTATTTATATCACCAAATAAAAGAACCTAATTAGCTTTCATTAATATAGCAATTTTCCAATGCTGTTACGACACCTCGAGTTTTTGATTAGTGTTTTCAGTCCAAATTACCCGATAATTTTGCAATCGAATATTCAGTTAGACCTATTTGCTCGATTTGATCACGGTTACAAGTTTAGATGCCGGAGGTATAGTGTACAAGCTTTTATTACTTTTATTTTTAGGATATATGTGGGGTAATTACGGGTGTCGACAGTTTTAATCATGGTCATAAAGGGAAATTAGGCCGCACCCCGATCAAAAACGGTGAGATGTTTGTGTAGATACAATGGGGTGGAAAATGAAAGATTACGTTTTTTCGAATTTGCATCAGGAACTACATGGTGAAAGGAAAACAATTTTTCCCAGACCACCTTGGCCTGCATAGATTCTTTTGTTATTAAGAAAATTCATTTTCTTTCAAAGAATATTGTAAGTGAAGAAAAATGAAAGAAAAAGTTATATTTTGCTTTTTAATGAACTCGAGAAAAGTATATTGTGACTTTATTCTTGATCTTCTGATGTATTGATTAATTTATATTTTTGAAGGAATATTTGTTGATTAATTTTAATTTATTTATTTTTGAATATTCTGTTATTACTGTATAAAAATAAAAGAGTTTGGGTGAGTTCTGATTTAAATTGTTTTAACATTAAAAAAGGGGAAAAAATCGGGAAAAAATAAAAAGAATCGAAAAAAAGGGAAAAATAGGCTTTAAGTTTAAATGAAAAAAATCCTCTCTATGACATTAAAAACCTTCTCATATAAAACAAATGTTTATTGCATCTGTTGTATTACATTTTCCCCAGTTGCAATCGAAATAAACGGGAATTACGCCCTATTAACAGGGATATTACATAACAAGTTAATTTATGAATCAGTGTTTGATACAATTTTTTCATCTTTTACAATTTGAAAATATAAAATAGGCTTTTACTTTGCAATTTTTTTTCATTAAAATTTCTCTTACTCGGTACGTTTATCTATTATATATGAAGTCTCTCTCTCTCTATCATAGTAATTCTCTAAAACTTAATTTAGAAAGTTTTTTTTTTGTGAATTCTTAAAAAAATTTCAAATTTATTAAAATTTTCAATTTTAAAATTTTAAAAATAAGGAAACTATAAATGAATACAGGAATTAACCTCGAAACCCCCCGATTACAGAATGAGTTCTTTTATACAACATTTTTTTTTATTAAAATATGTTAATGGAAGAAAATATATAATTGTTAAATACCAACAGCAGAAAAGTTAATTAATATAGTCATAATTGAGAAACTTTAAAATACATCTAAGTAGATGGATTGAAGATTGATTAATAATGCTTTATATTAAACCACTTTCTCTTAAGTTAAGACTTTGGTTGTTTAGTTTTTTAAATGTTAAATTTTTAAAAGTATTTAACTAAAGAAAACAAAAGAACTGTGTTTCATCTTTAATACTTCATAACAAATAAATTTAGGCTAAGGTAATTTGATATTAAACAACAGAAAAATACACAGAAACATATTTATCATTTTTAAAGCATTATGACAAATGTGCGAAATAACAAAGTAAATTTAGAAAGTAGTGATAAATAAAATTAAATTGAAAAACAATAAAATAAAACTTTATTAATGCGTCAGAATCCATTTATTATACTAAAAGAACAGCTTAAACACATACTTAATGCTTTAAAACTTGAAATACCTTCTAGTAGAAAGATTTGAATTTTTTTTAAAAAATGGAGAGAGTATAATACTGAAAAAAAGTGATAAATGAAAAAAGAAACCTTATTTGTGAAAAATATATTGAGAATGAACCAGTGTAGGTATAAAGGGCATTTGAATGGAACTTGTATCGTAATTTTATTATGAAATGCATCGAAACAGAGAGATGACGTAATTATGACTATGTAATTATTTGTTCGAATCATATAGTTAAATCGTACATTTAAAATTTGCTTTAAAGAAATTTACGGAAGATTATTACAGATTAAAATGATTTATAACTCGGATTGAAAGAATAATACATTCAATGAGGGGTAATTAGTAATTAAGGATTTCAAAACATAAGAGCAATACCAAAATTGGAATAGAGCTTTTGGAAGCATATTTCAAACATATAATTAATGATCAAAAGAAGGAAAAACCATTTTGCACACTACTAAACAAAGAAAACACACCCACGCAGTTTAAGAAGAAAGAACGGGGAGTGGTCATGGGTAATGGAAAGGCACGAACTGGTGATAACACAGGTAGAGGAAATAAACTATGGAATTGTTTTAAGAACTCATTTTTTCAAGCTATTTCTTAACGTTTAACATCTTACTACTACCGATAAGTGTATATATATATATATATATATATATATATATATATATATATATATATATATATAATAAGAAAGATAATCATCTTAATATTAAATCATTTTTTTTCAATCCACTCTTGGCGAAAAATTTCACAGGAACCATACATTTCACTATAAACAAAGTAAAGATTTTTACAATGAAAGACCGCATTATTCTAAGGTGTTTACTTTACAAGTAGCTACATCATTTATCCAAAATCTAATTAAGTCGCGTTAGGAAAATTTTAATCGGATTTATTTCAGAATGAAAGTTATATTATGTGAAATTTATACTATGTTAATTAAAGAAGCGAGGTATATTTTCGTTCTTTCTACCTTGTTTTTTATTTAACTGTATAAAGAATGTAGTTTCTTAAGGAAAAACATAATCTACAGACAGCGTTAACACATATACAGTGACAACTTCAATGTAGCCTTAAAAAATGTGATATTCTGCTAATTAAATTTCTGGAAAAAGTGTATTATTTGGAGTGAGAGAGAGAGAGAGAGAAATATCATCTTTGATATATTTTTTTTTCAAAGTGGAATTTTATAGCTAAGCCTTGAATGAAAAGATAGTACAGTAGAACCTGTTTTTGTGCGATCCTTTTTTATGCGATTGTATTTTTGTGCGACCGCATAAAAAAAAATTCTGCAGTATTTCGACGAATTTGCTTGTTATATGTAAGAATTGATGACATTTTCGAATATATTTTTGTGTGGTTATTTTTATGCGGTTCCTATCAACCGCCCAAAACAGGTTCAACTATATGTTCAACAGGAAACAAGTTTTCGTTGTTTCCGAAAATAAAAAAAAAAAATGTTATTCTTCAATTCAAAACCTTCGGTATTAATATTCCTAAGTACAAGTAAGCAACATTATCTGTTGTAAAGGGGAAAACTATCGATAATTATTTTTTTAAAGAAAACTACCCCAAGTGGATAAGTGTAGCTTAGAATTTTTAAAGTAAAGTCGCTATTGTTCATGCAGAAATCAATTACAAAGCCTTTTAATACGTGTATAACAACAGTAAAAGTAATAAACCAAGATACATAAGTTAAAAATACTAAAAAACACAATGTCCTACAAATTTTTCTGTAAAGGTAACTGAAGGTAACAAGTAATTCCCTCTCTGAAGCAAGTATAATTCTTCTCCGAATGAAATAATTTCAAAAAATTGCTATTCCCTCGATGAAATATGAATTTAACAAAATAACTACAGCATAAAAGGTCTATCTACTAGTAACAGCAAGAAGAAAATATTTCAATAAAGGAATAATAATCGTCACAGATTTCAAGCTAATCAAACACTGAAATTAACTTACACATGTAGGAAAAAGTTTTTCTTCCAACATTTACTGAAAAATTCCATTTTTTAGTTGCCAAGTATTTTTAAAGAGCAGACCATTCAAAAACACAAAGCTACTAATCATATATTAAAATCTAGCTCTACATTTCTTGAGAAAATGAAGATTGATAAAAGTACTGCTTCTCTTCTCTCTGCTACATATATGTTTACTAATTTAAACTTGTTTTCTAATGGGCTGTATTTTAACAACTTGGTCTTTGCAGGCACAGCAAGTACCCGAATATGAGAGCAATTTCATGGTGGCACCCTCCAATGGCGACCTCACTACCAAATAATCAGACGCTTGAATTACTTTTTTATTAAAATTCAAGCTCTCGTCTGATTCTAAATATTTCCGTGATTTAATTTTAGCACGGAGCCAAAATAGAGTATCAGAGACAAATTGATACTCAAGGAATCTTTTACATGCCACATAATCATATGACATGCGTGCCTACGTTTTTTGCATCCAGAAAATCTATCGACTCCAGCTGGGGTAGAACCCGCAACCTTGGGCTTGCGAAGCGGGCACGCTGGCTTGTGACGGAGCTTTATCGAGACTTCTATTAATAAACCTCTTGGGAAAACTTTAGGGTCAGAACGGCACTTCTTTCCAACCAACCCAAGAAGAGAACGTGATTATATAGATTAGGAAGTGTATATATTGGAGCTTTTGTATTCATAGGGAGTTCTAAGGAGGAGGTCTAATAGTTCTAGGTGAGTTCTAGGAGAGTGCTAGGAGAGTTCTACCTGAAGTTCGAAGCCGGAAGATTATTCATTTGCCGGATCAAGTGGGACAAGAATTAGTTTGACGCTATAAGGACTGTAGCTGTTCGCTGTGGCATAGCGGTAAGATAATTTAGATTAAGCTTTAAGACTAGAGCGGATTCTAGTAAGTTAGGAAATACTCTATAAATATAGATTCGGTGGTTTATTGCGCTATTTGTTAGAATTACAGTTTAAGTCTCATCATTCCTGATCATAAGCCTCCTAGGCAAGTGTTGTTTTTCTAAATATAATTTAAGATCATAATAAATTAATTTTATTATGGAAGAATTTGGTGGTCAATCTTTTATCCCCTCAAACTATGGTGGCGTAGATGATGAAGAGATGATACCCCCAGCCCACGGGGTATCACGAGCTCTAAGCCACCAGAGTCGACTCTTTTAAGTTTAACATATCCTTGCAAAATCCTTTAACATTTCACAACATTGCACTTTTAGTTAATCATCACACTTTTCACAACATCCTTTAACATTGCACTTTTAGTCAACTAAACGAGGTCTTTCTGTGTGAACTCAAACCTGCAACCATTGATGTTCTCGGAATAATGAAAGAGGAATGGAAAGTAATATCCTTCGCGATTCTATTAAATAATGATGTACCTCGTAAATCTCACACAAAATGCAGATTTATAGACAATAGAAAACATTTAAAAAATAAAAAAAAAATTCTAAAATTTGTAAAAAATCGTTGCATTGTGCGTGTTGCGCTCAATAAATGTCAAATTGTAATTAACAAAAAAAAAAAAAAAATTCTTGACGAACACAAGTCGGATAAAAAATAAATAACTGTAATAAAAGCATTAGTCTTCGAAGCTTTGAACTTCTTCAGAAGTTTATACCTAATGGTGTAAGAAAACTGCAGACTAATCATCTTTGTTTTAGACTATTTGTATGTAGGTTTTTTTTTACCGTTTTTACGTGTTTGATGCATGTATTCAACGTTGAATGTCCCTCGGGAAAGATGAATGCTGAAAATTCCATGCTTTATAAGAAAAAGTGAAAAATAGACAAATTTTGGACAATAGTTTAAGGCTTCTTTTATCTCATGAATTAGTATTTTATTTTTGGTAATGAGTCTTTTGAGACTCGTTTATTATTTAGAATATAACGGTCTAGTATATGTTCATAAATTTTCTTTTCCCTAAATGCTTCAGTTTTGTTTCGAAACAAGTTTGGAAAGTTAGCCTTCTTAGTCAAGGTTTATTTAACAAGTTTTCTTCATGGTGCGCTGAATAATACTGCTTTATATTAGTTAAAAAATTATGTCATTTTTCTTTGTTTTTAAACATTCGAGATTTTATTTCTTTCTTCTATTTCACATAATAATATTTAACAACAATATTCATCGTTGTTGATATCTATTCCATGATAACTTGTTAGAATGATAAAATTCTGTACAATAGAATTTCCAAGAAAATGAATGTTTGTTTTATAGGAATTTGAAGAAATTATTCAGGAAATTTACATTTAAAATGTACATTCCGAATGTTGTATACGCCCGAGGAAATCATACAGTGGTACACTTTATATTTTTGTCTGTATTCATAATGTTGCGTTATATAATTCGGGGCAAAATGGAATGAAACTTCAAAAGGAAATTTTATTCAAGTAAATTTATCTATATTCAAAGTTGTACTTAAAAACTGAATTCAGATTAATTTTTTATATATATAGATTGGTAAAATACTTTCTTGAATTTCAAATTTTTCGTTTCAGAGTATTTATATATTATATATATTAAAAATTCAACTTTTTGTTCATCTTTTTGCCTTTTTAGAGATGATTTAGCGTAAATATTGAAGAAAAGACATAGTTTAGTTTAATTTGGTTAATTTATGTTAAACTAAAACAGTGAAATACGAATGAGGGATTTAATAGTTGTTTGTAATTCTATTAGATGAAGAAGACACATTTGAATTCATTGAACAATTTTCTTTATTAGAATAAGACTAAGGGGTCTAATTAAGTTTAACGTACAGCAGTTGCCATTATTTCGGAAGATGACCCCTTAAGTACTAAAGCTTGATCATGTGACCCTTAAGAAGGTCCACCCATATGATGGGTTCAAAAAATCGATATTTTTTCCCCATAAATTGCTTCCTTAACATGTATAGAATACGGTAGTAGAGTGATTTTTTAAAATTCGAAGTCGTTATGAAGAAGTTGGTGTTAGAAGAGCAGCAGTTTGGAGCAATAAGTTAAGATTTTCATTGTTTTAATAAGACTTGAAACTTTAACCGCGTTTTTCTCAAAACTGTGTTTTTCAAACTTTCTTCCATCATATCTCAAGAACAGTTTGACCGAATTACTTTAGATTTATAGGGTAGATTCCACACATATATACAAACCAAATGGACTACAATCATTCCAAAATTTAAAATATTTCTATTTTTCATTAGAAAAACATAACAAAAAACCCCATGAAATGTGCAACTTTTTCTTCAGAGGTCTACCAGAATTCCAATTTTTGAAATTTTCATTTGAGTATAGTCCATTCTGTGCATTCAAGTTTATAGATTAAAACGCCGCTGATCATTTTTTATTTCAGATAAGCCGATCAGCCAGAATCGTGGAGAAAGTGAGCGCCCGTTTTTTCGAGGTGGGAGTGTTCAGAGCGCTATAACTCCCATTCTATTGGAATTTTTAGCTAAAAATTTATATACATATAAATAAATGAAATAAACTTAAAGTTCTATCTTCTTACTGGTAGTCAAAAAAAAAATCCCTAAGAATGCTTAAAAATCAGGCCGTCACATGTGTGAACCCCCTTAATTTAATAATCTGTATTTTCCCTCACAGGGACTTATCCAGACTTAGATACAAACGAGAAGAACAATTGATGTATTCAAGAATTTACCATTTAAACAAGCTATAATTAGGAGGCTTTTTCCTTTTTTATAGAAAGGACGGTGTCTATTTTGGCGCTGTTTCGTTACAAGTATAGCAAAAACATTGAGTTTTTGTTCTTTTTCTCTTAGAGAGTACAAAATGAAAAGCCAACATTAGTTAACAAGAAATTCTTAGTTTATCACAACTTTATTTGTCATTTGAGGTGTAGAAATTTTCAAATATGCGAAAATTATTTTTCGAAATAGCATACAACTTGGAGAAGACTTGAAATGTAGTTTACCATATAGTATACCTTGTATTGTAAAGTTGCTTTGAGCCCGAGAATAATGGTTAAGTAATATTATTGGATTGATTATACAAATAACACACTTTACTCTTTTTACAAAAGCTTATTTAGTTTTTTGCGTACTTTATTTTTTTCTGCTTAGTGGAACTAAAACTATTGTCTGATTGTAGTCTGTGAACCAAAAATATTTTTCAAAAACACTACAGTATATACAAATCTCGACAGTTAGTTTGTTAGTAATAAATATTGATAAGATGTTTTCTTTCCTCAAATCTAGTGCACCAACTCAATTATTTTGAAGCTTGCTCAAAAGCTTTGTATTAAAGGCGTATCCGATCTTGGCAGTGACCTTGAATCTTAATACACAACATAAAAAGCAAATAAACTCGAAACCTGTTCATCTTCGACTCTTCTCTTATCTCGATTAAGATTCAAAACACTCGCGAATAGACAGGTGATCACTGGGAAGTTCCCTCTTTCTTTCTTATAATACAGTTTAATTAAACTCTATCTATTTCGTGTCAGAAATAAACTGTATCTGGTTACAGTCACGATTCAGAAAACCCAACCACATTCCATTACCAATGTTTTCTTATTATAGAATCTAATTACTGAAAGCTACATACTCATCCGCAACGAATTCTGACTAAAAATTTCTGCTCAGGACTTAACTATTTCAGCTTTTTTCTACGCTAGGGTAACTTATCAACCAATGAATTTAAAATAGTAATGTGAAACTTTAGGTAAAGAGAGAGAAAGATGTAATATGAGAGAGAAAAAGTGCTGCTGCAACTGATGAAATTTCCGAATTGTGCATGTGTTCCTTCCAAACATGAAAGTTAGAGACTAAATGATATAAAAGAAATATTCTTAAAAGAGAAAAAAAAAGCTTTAATTTATTTTGGAACAACTATGTGTGTCCGCTCCTGTCCTTTTCATGTAAAAACTATGAACAAATCTCACTTTTAGTTTTCTGTTAACCACACGTAGTAATATCTTAACCATTCTTAAATCACATTAACCCGGGCAAATTTTTCAATATTTTAAATAATATCGCTGTAAAAATTTGATTTTTGAATATTTATGTTTATATACCATTATCACGCACATGAAACTGAAGAAATGCATCAAAAACTTGCGCAAATGAACCCTACATTAATCAGTAGACATACACCAATCCTTCGCCATAATATAATGCATGGCCCCTCGTAACACAATTAACATACAAAATCTTAAAGAATTATGCTACGAGATTGAACCGCATTTTCCTTTGCAGATTTTGGTATCTTATAAAGATTTAGCCTTTTTTGATAGAGGAATTAATTTGCTGGGATAATATATAATTGGCGAATACCTCATATTTTGATTAATATAATATGTGTGCTTGAGTTTTAAATTCATTATTATTTTTCATTTGATAATACGAAATTTCATATTACACGAACTAATGCTAAATGTGACCACTGCTTGAATTTAACCCAAACACGATGACATAGCGTAAAATAATTTCTCTAGCACTGCGATTCCTTTTAGTTGCAACTGGTATAACCTTACGAATTTTTTAAATTAAGTTGTTTTGCTTGCATATAACTGAGGTATAATTTTACTTTATCTTTAAAGCTGAAATTCTTTGAAATCCTTCGATTTTTTTTCTTTCGTCTTATGTGGGTTCGGTGGGATTGAGAGCTTACTAAGAAGTTTGAAACTATATAAATTATTCAAAATAAGGCTTAATCTCATAAAGTAAGTTCAGTAAATGTAGCTAATTATTCAAACATTTCTGAAGATTATTTAATATTTACTTCAAAATTATGATTTAAAAATGATTTTTAAATTAAACTTACAAATTAGTGCCAAACTGTTAAGAACATATGTTCCCAAAAGTTAATCGAAACTTAGAAAGCGACGTATCGTAGCACAAGCAACAATCAGATTTTTTTTCATGTTACTTTGGAAAAACGTAGAATATATCTGGAAAATTTTGCAGATTTGCCATTTTTTTTTTATTTTTTGAAGGAACGTTTCTAACGAACGAGCGCTTTTCTTTAGTTTCTTCCCAGAGGAATTAAGGACAATCATATAACTAGCAAAATTTAGTTTGAATCACATCTCACGGGAAATATTTCTCGATCATATGTGACGATGATGCATTTCAGATGTTCTTTCTGAAATTGCTTCACTTGAGAAACATAAAAAATGGAATGAGATACTTGAGAAGACAATATGATAATATTTTTGCATTTGTATTAATAAATTAATATAACTTTTATTAATACTTTTTCCTTCATAAATTATAATACTTTTGTAAGTTTAACAAAGAACTAATTTTTTTAACAAAATGCCCGACATTTTTAGCTAATGTCTTGCATTTTGGGTGTATGTATTTCCAACTGGTGACTTTAGATGGAAGGCGAAATGTCCACAACTTGTAAGACAAAATGAAATAAAAAAAAAAAAAATAATGCGTATTAAATTTTCAGCAACAAATTATACTCAGGTAAATAATAAATGTTAAAAAATTATGCGATGCCTTCATTTGATTAGATATCCTTTCTTAAAATATAACTTTTAAAACATTTTGAGAATTTGAGACTTTTGTTTCTATCTTGATTTTAATTTCGTTCTCCAACATGTAGCAATACCAACTTAATCCTGTCTTTTTTTCGGGGGTTTTGTATTTCAAAATTAATTCTTTTTTCGTTTTCAATTAAACAGTAGTAGATTTAATTTCCTATCTTTCTTGATATCGATACAACTTTTAATTTCTTTTTCTTTTGCTAACAAATTAATTTCTTTATCTTCTGCTAACAAAAATTAATTTCTTTCTCTTATTGTTTTAAATTTCCATCTTTTGCTCATAGAAATTTAAACCTATTTCGGAATTAATTGTTTTCTTTTTTTGTAATGTTATCTCACCCCCTTTAATTTGAATTTGAATTTGGACTTTTATTTTCAGTTCAGATCTAAAATCATTTATTTTATTTTCTTATAAGCAGTTATACTCTTTTATATTAATGTGCAATCTAACTCCTTTCTCTCTTTTTCCTGTGGTATCTTTTGTTAATAATTCCTTTTTAAACTAATTCATTTCCTTTTTTTTAGTTTTATTTTCTTTTTTTAATACTTCACTTTCAAAAACTTTTCTTTTAGATAATCTTTGATTATCTGTTTTAAGTAGCTCATTAAATTCACATCTGTTTTTGTTTTAAATTGCTCTGATTTCTTTGAAACAAAACAAAGATCAGGTTTCAAATTCCATTTCTTTCTCATGCTGTAAAAAGGATTTCACTTCAATTTCTTTTGTCAATTTCCCTCCTTTTCAGACAATCAAGTTTTAATTTCAGTTTTATTTTCTAAAATTCACCAGACATGAATTTTCTGCTTACTTTCCTAAAATCCATATTTCAATTAAAAAAATTCAAAATTTATTTTTTTCAATGAAAAAAATTTGAAATCTTTTGTTAGTCATTTGAAAATTAACTCATTTTTGTCTTGTGGTTTACAATTTTTTTCTTCTCAAAGTATATTGACTTTTACTGCCAATTTTTTTTTCTCTGAGTTGTAGAAAATTTCTGATTTCATTTTCAATTTAATTGACTTCAGAACTAATTTATTTTCGCTTAATTTTCTCTCTTGAAATCTAACTAACTTTTGTTTGCAATTTTTTGTCTTTTAATCAATTCATTTTGTTTTTAAATCTACATCTATTTACAAATAATTTATTTTGGTTTCCAATTTCCTTCACTTCAGCAACAAAAGTCTTCCGTTTTAAATCTTTTCCCCCAAGCAAGAGAAAACTGATTCCCGTCCTAGTATGTTGGTTTTCATTTGCTTCACTTCAAAACTAAATCATTTTCGTCTTCAGTTTTATTTTCATAAATGCAGGAAAAAGTAATTCATTTTCTTCATCATATTAACTCTTGAATAAGCTGTACACTTTAGACGCAGCAAGACTCATGTTTTAAAACTCATTTGCCTTCTCAAAATTAGTTAATTTTTATTTTTAATTTATTTTCTCAGAATTAGTAAAACCTTCGGATTTCATTTTCATTTTCTCATATGTAGTAAGCTTTTTATTTTCTGGGTTTTTTTATCGCTCAGGGAAGGCTGGACGCAAAAGTCCTTCAAAAATTTAGACATATTTTACTGTCTATAAAATTAGAAATTTTTCTCTGTTTCATGTAACACCTAATTTCAAATAGAATTTAAGTCATAGAAAAAAACCGTGTTTCGACAGTTTCCATAACGCTCGCATTTTTTGCAATATTTAAAACTTAAATACAAGTCCAAATTTATTTAGTTTGATCTCGCGCAATTCAAAACAAAATCGCATATTAAAGCAATTTGTCTTTTGGAAATTCGAAATTATGCGATATATTTGTAAATGCAAGTGTTTCAAAAATGTCAATCACAAATGTTAATTTAGATTAAATTTTCTTAAACATATTTAGCGTGCACTTATCAAAAGATGTGAAACAAATTTTGTTTTTAAATAATCTTAGAAATTTCTTATTATTTCTTTATTTCTTAAAAAATTATTTGCTAAGCTATATAAAAAATTATGTCTATAAGTTATATTAAAAGTTAAAAATATTACTTTACAAATATTTTTAAATTTAAAAAATATTTCAAATTAAACCGGAGGTTCTTTTTTTTCTTGAAAAACAATTCTAACTTATAAATTTGTTATTATATTTTGATAATTTTTTTCCATGGTGTATATTAAAAAATTGAAAAGGTATTTCCAGCATTCCTTAAAGCTCTAGATCAGTCTTTTTTATCTTCGAATTTTTTATATCCAAACTTAATTGACATCTCCATTTACTTTTCTTTTGAATTTAACTAAACTTTTAGTTTTAAAACAAAACGGTTTTTTCTCATATCATTATCAAGCAGCATACGTTACTGCTTTCGTTTTTGTTCAATGTTCTTTTAATTCAAACTGATACTTCAGCAATTGCGCTGCATTTTTCTCTTATTTTCTAACTAACTTTTACAAACTACCACGCGCGTTGTAAAAGAAGCTCTCTCTCTCTCTACTCGTTTTTTTCTTTTAAAACCTTGTAGTCTGGATAGTACTCCCACTAAGAAGCAGAGGATAAAGCGATATCGAAATCTGAATAAGTACCAGCTTATAATATTCGAGATATTCATTAATTAAATTTAATTATTCTAATAAAATAGTATAGTAGAAAAGAAATCACATTCGCAGAAACTAGGCCAACATAGTTGGGAATCGAATCCACGACCTTTGGATTAGAAGTCCAACGTGCTATCCATTGCGCTGCAGGGACACAACGAGCGATTTTCCTTTCTATATATGCTTTTGGATTGTTGTTTTTGTATGTTACTATTTATTCAATTTTTAATTTATTTAATGAATTACTATTTTAAAAAATTATATTAACATTTGTAGTGCCATCCACTACAAATTTAAAAAAAGGATTTGAACTTGAATGGAGGAACAGAGAGTATTTTATTAACGATTGAAAATTTGAACAAGATATATATATATATATATATATGGAGAGAGTGAACTATAGTAGTAGGGGAATAGGAAAAATGGAGCAGATTCTTGCGAAACATTAAATGTTTACATAAAATTACAATAAATTCAAGTATACATAAAATTACAATCATTGTAAGCGAGTGCATTTACAAAATATTCCACCAAACTTTTTTACATGGTTTTGTATTAATTGACTGATTCTTAATTAACGTCCCATTATGATGCAACAAAAACTTTATTGGCAATCGGCTTTGTAATTTTGAACTACGGTAAATTAACGAAGATGGCGCCTGAGCTGGTTCCTCACTCTCCAATTTTCCACACTAGGTTAGCGTGAGAGAACGACATGAGACTTTGAGAAAACTCAATCCAAGAAAAAAAGTCGCCTTATTTACTCGGCTGACTTACTCTAAAACTATTTAGAATCTCTGATTTTTATGATAAATGAGCTGCTAATGATTTATCTGAATGCCTTAAACTTATTGCACACAAATCTGGAAAAAAATCCATTTTTTTAAGTGGATCCCCAAAAGTGGAACACGCTCTTAAGTTCCACCGAGACCGGAAGATTTGTTTATTTGGTTAACAATAAAATTATATAAAGAATTTACAAAATCGGAAGAATAAATGTAATTAAATGGTAAGGGAATTGTTTTTTATAAAAAAATTGGTGCCACAAAATATTTCGGAAAGCATTTCTGATCAAAACGTCACTAGGGAACAAAAATCTTTGTATTCAAGTATAGTGGGATAGATTTTTCTAATGAGGACGACAATTTTGATTCATCTGGCCCGTAAGCAAATACGATTATTGTCAAGAAGTAGAGACGAGAGAATAATAAATCAATATTATTTCTACTATGTTTTGTATGTACGTACTAAAGATATGACTTCATTTGATATCCAAACCATTTTGATGTCATCCATAACACCCTTACAGCACGGTGGTGCGTCAAATAGATTCTATGCCCTGTAATACTGTTTTACCTTTCACGGACCCCTAGACTTACGTTTCAATAAGTTAATTTTGGTTAGCGTACGGTACGCCTTTCTACTGTATGTTTTCGTGCTTTACCAATACTTTCATGACCGATCCGATCACCATATTTCTCCCCAAACGATCACGCTTGGGCTCTGATAAGCGAGCGTTTCCTACTGTCTCTGGATCGTGGCGTGGTAATTCGTCAATTGGATTGTGTATGGCAATCAAACATTCAGGAGGACATCCACTAACTCTACAACTGTCCATGTGTAGGATAATAGCTCATTTCACGGGTGAAGGTGGACCAACGTACGATTGTTTTTTCCCTCTAGTATAGCCATATTTCCTAAATAAAACATTAAATTCCTATAATAAGTTCGTTTTATGTGCTTTGTTTTTTGTGTTATAGAGTCTATACAAATATGCTAAGCGTGGAATGTGTATACATGTTATAATATTAAATATTAGCTAGTATACCCGTTCTTCGCATGGGTGAACTGAAAAATTAAACAACACAGATTGAAGGAAAAAGAAGTTTTTAATGAGTTAATTTTATGTGAATTGAAAATTAAACAAAAAAAGCTTTTTGCATATCTCAGCTAAACAATAAAAGAAAGAAAAAAAAACACCTTTGTTAAATTTTAACTATGTAGATCTAATAGCCGATAAAAAGGATTTTTTAAATTTATAATTCCTCGTAACACTCTTGAGGGTCGATTTTTCAAAATACCTCCCTAAGCTGATCTCTGCTCAGCAAAAGTAACACATTCTTAAAAGTTTTGCGTAATGAACGCTTAAAGTAGTGTAAATAATTTATATCTGAAAGTGTAATACATTAATATTACTTTCTGTTGTATTTATTTTATTTTAAAATTGTAATATTCGCAAGCAACGCCGTTTCTTAAACTATAATGGCGATTCAATGAAAAACATAGCGAAATGTTAACGATAGAGTCAAGTTGGCAAATGCCTAGCTACTTTCGTAGCTCGAGCTTTATTAGAGCTTTGTAAGACCCGCCGTGTAGGGGTGAAATGCACTTTAATACTTTATCCAACCACATTATGATTTACTGCAGTTTTTTTCATACAATTTTTTTTAGATCACTACATGTACAAATTAAGGGATATACATAAACAAAATACTCCACTTTGGAAAATTTAATCCGTTAGAGCTAATAAATTAATTAAAGATATTCCACTGTAAAATTAATTATGTACACTGTTCACTTAAAATAAGTAGTCAAATCATTTACCAAGGTCTTCATTAACAGACAAAACCATAAGACACTTAAATTTTGACATTAACTATTTTTTTGCGACAAAAATAATAATCTTTGCAATCCGCTGAAAACGCAATATCTGCTACAAAACTTTTCGCCTTCCCCACTAAAATACTCATCATAGAACCTGTGCTGCCATATATCTTGGAAGAGTGGATTTCAAAGAATATTAAAGCTAGAATATTCCTGCTAAGTTGTTGTGGTGTGCTAGTTAGGAGAAGGGGGTGCCAGCTCAAGTGTCGTTTCCATCACTTGACCATTGTTCAAAATTACATGGTCCGTCTCCAAAAGCCCTCGTGTAGCTGAACAGTGCGACGTTAATATTTACTCACTCACTCACTGCAGTAGTTATTATTAGTTTTATACTTAAAAATGCAATATCTGCATATTCAATTAAAATTACAGCGTTATAATTAACTACTAACCACAAAAAAATTATGAAAGTTTGTCCAAATGATGTAGTGTGAAAGAGAAAGTTTATTTACTTTAAGTACCAGAAGCGATAAAAGTAGTTATTTTGAAAATAGATCAACTTCTTACTACCAAATGTGCATAATAAAATCATAAAAAAAACATTAAAATAAAGAGAGATTTATAACAACTTCTCCCTTCAAAACTTAGTTTTATTCTGAAATAAAAAAATAGGCATTATTCTGATTACAGGAATTAATTAGAAGCGATTCCCTTGCGTAGCCAAAACAAAAAGAGTTTTTCACAAACAAAAGATAGATATATGCTGACGTGGGCTTTTTTGCAGCTTTTTTGCTTGCAGATGGCAGAATTTTTTCCTTCTTACTTGACAAATAGCGGTATATTTTGGACACTTTTTACAAATTTTTATAAATTATAGCCTATGGTATAAATTATAGCCTATGTGTTATTCTGATGTATAAGCTATAATACTGTAAAGTTTCATTAAAATCCATTAAGTTGTTTTTGCGTGAAAGACCCACAAAGATTTTCACAAACTTTCACATTTATAATATATATTAGATATATAAATGCTAACATAACACACACTTAAAAACCCGTATCGTTGAGTTTTCAACACTGTTTTACACGGTTTTTTCAAGTTGAAAGTTATATTTATTTCATCTTACTTACATGGAATGTACCTTCTTTTTTACTATGCAAATCATATCTTCTTTTGAACGGTGTTTTAACACACTTTCCCGTTGATCGTATCTACCGAGTAGGGGGGGGGAAGAGTTTGGCATACGAATAAAACAAAGCTCACAAAAAATTTACTCGTTTTTTTCTGTCTTGGGGGAAAAAAACTCGTAACATAGACAAACGCAACAATTCTCAAACTTGCCAAATAATTCACCAAATTTATGACATATTTTCACTTTTTTGCCTCCAGATGGCGTTAAATCAGCGTTCTTTGCGAACGATCAATATTTTTCTGCTAAATTTAAAGTCAATTTTGATAGCAAATATTCAGTGAGTGAATTATACTTCGTATAATTTCTAAATGAAATCTAATAATGGTCAAAGAGGACATATTGATTAAATAGTTATAGTTATCACATATTGATTTTTATAACTATAAAATTCTTTATTTTTATTCCAGGATTACAACAGGTTTCTTCGGCATTTATTTTTTCGAAAAAAGATTCGAAAAATAAACTTATAGAAAAATTTATTTCAAAAAATATTTTGTTTAAGTATCTGACTATATATACGACTTGGTTTATGGAAGAGAGCAACATTTTTTTAAGCTAAAATACAGATTGCAATAATATGGGAAAGAGGCAAAAACTATGTAGCAAGTATACATAATTTAGAAAAAAAATATTTTGATTTCTTTATACTAAACAAAAGTGTATAATTATTGAGCTTATGTATAAGAATTGAAGTCACACGAAAACAGAAATATCTTTAAAGGTCATAAATTTTGTTTTAATGTTACATTTCTGAAAATATTCAGAATGTACAAACTTGAGTAATTTTGATGTATTTCTATTATGAATGTTCATTCCATACCAACTTATTTTGATAAATATAACGATCTCCAAAAAATAATTGATAATGTCATCACGTGATGGAATATGCATTATAACTACGCGCGTAACGGCCTTCTTAATTTTCTCCGTTAAGGAAGAGAGTGAGAATTATATTGTCATACTATAAAACAACACTAGAGCTACTGGTCACGGACCTAATTTTGTACCTCGGTTAAGTGACGAGAACGACACCTGAGCCCTTTCCTAACTGCCGCACCACGCCAGGACATTGAGCATCGACAGATTTAAAGTGCATCGACCCTTTTACACGGTGGGTCTTCAGTGTCTGTTAAGGAAGAAAAAGGCGAAAGAAACTCGCCCATTGATTATGTACATACAAATTTATATAAAATTAAGCAATTGATTCCCCTCCCCCCTTATTTTGTTTTTAAACGAGGACAAAACTTCCATCCCTTCACATGCACACATGTATGGGTTTCATTTCGTTTGGATTGATAGATTTCTTGATGAAAAGTTTTTTAAAAAAATCAGAAAATTATGTTTTTCAGTGCTTTATTTTTAAAAATTTACCAAAAATCGATTAATTTACACTTTTGTACCAGGCAGTTTGTTACGACCCGCATGTGCAGAGGGCGCTAGTAGTCCTCTTTGTTTACATTTCGTCAGTATGCTTGTAATACAGCCACGGAGCGGACGCACCTACCGTCCTCAATAAACAAACATTTTTAAAGTATACAGTCCACGCCTTTTGCTTGAGCAGTCAAGTTATACGTAACTCAAAGTCTGCTCATAATCCGTTATAGACATTTCTAGAATAACCACACCATTTGTGGTTAAAATCAGAGCTATCGACCTCACCCAGTTTTGTGGTCGGTGTCGAGCCCGAGCCAAAAATCAAAATGGCTCCAAAAGAACTATCAGAACTCACCGTGTTTAACAGAAGGAAAGCACATCTGCTCGGTCAGATCACACGCATTAGAAACTCCTTGGAAAATGTGGATTCCCCATTGAATCAAGTTGAAATAAGAACTAAACTCGCATCGCTTTCTGAAGTGAAAGCAAAAATAGACAAACTTCGGACCGAAAGCTACAGGGTTCTTTCGGATGAAGAGCTCATGGATTTCGAGGCCAGTTTGGACACGATGGAAGTGGACGCAGATAATTTAGAGGTGAGTCTCAATACCTTACTTGAATCTTCTAATGTGGATACCTCTGAATTATCTGTGAAAATGATTTTGCTAATTACAATGTGAAACTGCCATCCATTAATTTACCGGAATTTTCGGGACAATATATTGATTGGTTGCAATTTCAATCCCATTTTGTATCATTAATTCATGATAACGCTTGTTTATCAGACTCGCAAAAACTATATTATTTGCAATCTGCCCTGAAAGGCCATGCAAAACAATTGCAAACAGTAAACGATTCTTACTCATCTTTATTTGAAGCTTTAGAAGGTAGATACGAAAATAAAAGATTAATTGCAAATAGTCATATTGCTGAACTTTTAAATCCTAACAAAATAAAATTTGAATCTGCTTTTCATCTCAGAAGTTTAATAGATTCAATTCAGAGACATCTTAGAGCCTTAAAACAACTAGAATTAGAACCTAACGCTTTGTGTGAATCAATGTTAATTTTGTTATAACTCAACGTCTAGATGATGAATCGCGTAAACAATATGAAATGGAATTACATTCTAATGATTTGCCTAAGTGGAATAATTTTTTAGACTTTTTAATAAAAAGGAGCCAAGCCTTAGAAAACGTACAAAGAAATTCTTCGTTGAAAAACAAGAACGAATACTCTCCAAAATTCAGATCATTTGTCGTGAAAAGCGATGAAAAAACCTGTCCGTTATGTCCTTTAGAGACACACCCAATTTTTAAGTATAAAATGTTTCACGAGATGTCTGTTCAAGAAAGAAGCAACAAAGTGAGATCCTTAAACCTATGCTTTAATTGTCTAGGCCATCACCTTATTAAGAACTGCTTAAAACTGAACAGGAAATGTAGGGTTTGTAATGCGAACCACAATTCTCTTCTTTGCAAAACAAGTGCGCCCCGACCGATATCAGAACCACACCAAAACAGAAACCTCCCCTCTCCACAGAGTTCATCAGGGGTCATTTATGACCCGAGTCCCGCCACTGTAATAAATCCTCAAACCGCGACGTGTCTTTACAATGAGGTTGGGGAGAAATCCATTTTGCTTTCGACCGCCAAGGTCAAAGTTCAGAGTGCGACAGGGGTTGGCTTGTAATGAACGCGATCCTCGATTCAGGGAGCCAAAAATGCCTTTGTAGCTTGGAAGCGTCAAATTTCCTCGGGTTGGAAAAATACTCTATGAATTCAACTATTGTAGGCTTGAATGGAGCTTGCATTTCAGTGAGGAAAAGAATTTCCGCTGAAATTTCGAACGGAAGTTCATTTAAAAGAAAACTTAAATTTCTCATAGTCCCTAAAATTACTGGATGCGTTCCTACACAGCCATTGGATTTAACAAAAATAAAATTGCCTCAAAATATAAGATATGCAGATGCGGAATTTAATATTCCCAAACCAATTGATATTCTCCTGGGAGGTGAAATATTTTATGAATTATTAAAAAGTAAACAAATAAAATTACATGACAATTCAATAATATTGCAGGACTCCGTATTTGGTTACATAGTAACAGGTTCCATTCAAAACGAACCATCGAACTATTATTTTTGCAATTTCATCCAAGATCAGGTTGATAGAAATTTAACAAAATTTTGGGATTTAGAAGCAATAGGAATTAAAGCAGAGTCTAGTTGTGACCCAGACGACCAAGCCATACAACATTTTAAATCTTCAGTACGTTTCAATAGTGGTCGTTATGAAGTTGGGTTTCCTTGGAAGGGCCATACACAAGAGTTAAATGACAATTTTTCCGTAGCAGAAAAACGTGTTAAATCCTTAACAAGAAGATTCATTCGTGATCCAACTCTGTACATACAATATTCCGAAATTTTGAAAGAATATGAATCTCAAGAAATAATTGAAAGGGTTCTAGAAACTGAAAAACCAACTGATAGAGCAGTATTCTATTTACCGCACCAAGCGGTCTTTCGCCAAGAAAGCCTAACTACAAAAATGCGCATTGTTTTCGATGCAAGTTCCCATGAAGATGGACAACCATCTCTTAATGACTGTATATGGTCAGGTGGGAATTTAAACCCAAACATATTCCACCTGATAATTTCTTTTCGCTCGAACACGATTGCTATCACCGCAGATATAGAACGTGCATTCTTGCAAATCTCATTACGTGACGAGGACAGAGATGCAGTTAGATTTTTGTTTCCAGACATTAGATCAAATCAAACAGATTCCTACAAGTTTCAAGTGTATAGATTTAAGCGTGTGATGTTTGGAGTCAACGTAAGCCCCTTCTTGCTCTCCGCAACAATTAAGCACCACATCGAAAATTACCTTGAGCAATATCCAGCAGCAACTGAAATGCTTGACACTTGTCTCTATGTTGATGACGTAATCAGTGGTGCTGATGACATCTCCCAAGCCTTAAAAGTATCAAAGGATGCTGAAACAATCATGAAGAATGCCAGCATGAAATTACGCAAATGGAATTCAAATGATCAAACATTGATGAGAACTTGGGAAAAGGAAGGCCTTGAGACACATCTTCGTCACCCGGACGACAGTTCTAAAATCCCTTCGTCAAAGGTTTTAGGGATACCATGGGATGTTGTCCACGACTATTTTACAATTGATGTTAAAGGACTTCTGCAATTGGACACGTCAAAACCCATCACAAAAAGAATTGTGCTTCAATCAGCTGGGAAAATATAAGATCCAGTTGGGTTCTTGTCACCCTACACAATTAGGCTCAAATGCCTATTACAAGAACTTTGGCTACGGAAGTTATCCTGGGATGACGAGCTACCGCCAGATATTCATGCAGTATGGTCACAATGGTGGTTAGAACTTCCATTTCTCTATCAGAGTTGAAGATTCCGCGAAAGATCCTCGATTCCAGTGGAGATTCAAGTGAAGTCCAAATCCATACCTTTTCCGATGCCAGTCAAAAGGCATATGGAGCAGCCGCCTTCTTGAGAGTCAAGCACAAGGACAGAGTCAGCGTTGATCTTGTAACATCCAAGAGCCGTGTTGCACCTCTGAAAAGGTTATCCCTGCCTAGATTGGAACTGATGGGCGCTCTGCTTGCTGCACGCTTAGCGAAGGAAGTCAAGGAAATCCTAGATCAGAAGTGTTCAACCAGAGCCTTTTTCTAGACGGACTCTCAGGTCACCTTACATTGGATCAAAGGTCCAAGCCATAAATGGAAACCCTTTGTTGCGAACAGGGTTCGCGAAATCCAATCCCTCACCGATCCTAACTCGTGGTTCCACTGTTCCGGCAAGGACAACCCAGCAGATCTACTTACTAGAGGAATCAGCGTAGACGCTCTTACAACCAACTCCAAGTGGTGGAATGGATCCTCGTTTCTACGTCAAATTGACTTCCAGACCAAAGGACTAGATGAAGCGATCCCAGAAAGGGTGTATTTAACGGAAATGAGAAGGAACTCAAATCCAAAAGAGGACATTTCCTTGACATTGACAGTGACTAAAAACAATTTCCTTGAAAATATTATTGATATTTCAAACAACTATGTAAAACTAATTCGTGTTGTAAGTTTTCTTTACAGATTCATACACAACTGCAGAATCAGAATTACAAAGATAAAGGGACCCCTTACTTCACAGGAGGTAAGTCATGCTGAGAACTGGCTGATCCACTCATTGCATGAAAGGGAGTTCTATGAAGAAATGCGCAAATTGTTGGCAGGTGAGCCTATTCCTATGAAAAGCAAATTAACTGCACTTAATGTTTTTCTTGATGAGAGCAACATCATTAGAGTAGGAGGCAGACTTGCCAATTCAAATTTAAATGAGAGAGCTAAATTTCTCATGATTTTACCTAGTAGAAACGTTTTAACTGATATTATATAGAGCCATTATCATAAAAAATATTTGCATGCAGGATCCCACTCACTTTTATATCTTGTTCGTCAAAAATTCTGGTCACTCAATGGCAGAAATAACTGTCGTAGAATTATTCATGAATGTGTGAATTGCTTTAAGAACAAGCCCATCACTATGAATCAAATTATGGCTAACCTACCGAGAGATCGTGTAACACCGAATTATCCCTTTAATGTCACGGGCGTTGATTTTGCAGGCCTATTCTCCATTAAGTTTAAAAATCAAAGAAAAGGGGCATTAAATAAAATTTATGTAGTAGTCTATGTATGTTTATGTACAAAAGCAATTCATTTAGATTTTGTGACAGATCTCACATCCCAAGCATTCATTGCAAGTTTAAAACGTTTTTTTGGTAGGAGAGGAAAGTGTGCAAAAATCACCACCGACAACGCTAAAACATTTGTTGGCGCAAATGCCGAAATTAAAAAATTGTTCAAAATGATTAAATTACCTGATCACACATTAGCAGAATTTTTGACAAATGAATCGATAGAGTGGAACTTTATCCCACCCAGGTCCCCAAACCATGGAAGGGCTATGGGAAGCAGGAGTAAAGGCATTTAAATTCCACTTAAAAGAGTCGTGGGGAACGCACATTTAACTCTCGAAGAGTTCATCACAATACTTTGTGAAATTGAGGCTGTGCTAAATTCCCGACCACTCACTCCTTTGACGTCAAATTTCGATGATTTCGAAACACTGACCCCTGGACACTTCTTAGTAGGTAGACCCTAACATCCATAGTTGAAGCGCAAATAACTAATATAAACGAGAATCAGTTGTCGAGATGGGAAAGGGTAAAAAAAATTACCCAACATATATATAAGCTTTGGAAACGCGATTATTTGAATAATTTACAAGAACGTCACAAATGGAAATTTAACAAAAAAATAATGTTTCTGTAGGAACCTTAGTTTTAATCAAAGATGAAAATCTTCCTAGTACGAAATGGAGTACCGGAAGAATAACTGAAATTTTCCTGGCACCGATGGTAAGGTCGAGTGGTGAACCAGCGTATGCCAAATGGAAATATATTAAAAAGGACAATCAGAAATCTTTGTATATTACCTGTATGAATTTTGTTATTAGTAATTATTGTATGTGTATAAATTAACTTCAATCGTATTTAAGTATCATAAAATGTATTGTGTATTTTTCATTTAAGTACTGTAATATTGTGTATTTGCATTTAATATTATGCATGCCTTTTTGCTTTGTAAATATTGTGTATTGTATGTAAGTGTCGTGAATTGCATTATGTATTTGTATTGAAATTTCATTTCAATGGCGGGGACTCTGTTACGACCCGCATGTGCAGAGGGCGCTAGTAGTCCTCTTTGTTTACATTTCGTCAGTATGCTTGTAATACAGCCACGGAGCGGACGCACCTACCGTCCTCAATAAACAAACATTTTTAAAGTATACAGTCCACGCCTTTTGCTTGAGCAGTCAAGTTATACGTAACTCAAAGTCTGCTCATAATCCGTTATAGACATTTCTAGAATAACCACACCATTTGTGGTTAAAATCAGAGCTATCGACCTCACCCACAGTTTTTTTGTTTTTTTTTTTAAACTTGAATTTGTCTGATAAGGCAAGAATCAATCCTGTGACATTTCGTTCGCGAATTGAGTTACAAAGCATATTGAAAATTAAAAACATGGAAATATCGCTTCCATGAGGAACCAAAAATCTGAAGTGAATTTCGGAAAAAAAACCTTTGTTGGACTCACTAGCGTCATCTATATTTTCGTGCGTCTGTATTACGCCATCCAAATGTGAGTATACAGTGAGAGGGAGAGAGAAAGAAAATAAAAATAATAAATAAACTAATTAATTAATGTTTATAGTAACAAAATTTAAAACATTCTCATTATTTTCTTATATTAATGCCAAGGAGTCATTGCTATTAATCTATAAAAATTTATCGTTAATCTAAAATTTCTTACATAGTTATTAAAATATTACGAAAATAATACTTTGTAAAATATTTTCAAAGAGCTAAAAGGTCAAGTTAAGGAATTTTAAATGCATTAGGATGAAATCACAAAGCAAAAAAGTTAGTAAACGAAGTCTTGAAATAGCGCACTAAAACTTTTTTTTAAAATAATACTCCAAAAATAAAAACTAAGTAAATAAGAGAAAAAAATGAAGGTTTGAATATTCAGAGAAGAGAGACACATTAAGAGTTTACATTTCTATTTTTATCCTGTCTTATACATGGCACACTCCCTACGCAATAGAACTCTATGACACTTTCGGTGCTTTTTGAAAGATGCTTGATTTGAGTCATGTCACTTCTGAGGTGTGTTTCTAGTGATTCATTACTTTTCCCCGTACTAGAGCGACCTTGAGTGTCTCCTAGAAAGTCTTGTATGCTCTCCTTGTTTTGTCTTATTTTTTAAAAATTTGATCTACATTTTTGAGAAATTTATTTATGTTACCAAAATACCGAACACATGCATAATATTAAAAGCAAATTATCATTTATGTAAATGAATTTGAGAATAGTAATCTCTTTATTTTTCTTACAAGGGTAACTAATTCCATGAAAAACATGGAATTATTAAAAAGTCGTTTGAAATTAGGATTGTCCTACTTTCATTAATTCGTACATATATAGCTCTTACTGAGGAACAGAAAACATTTTATAGGCTATTTAAGAGTTATCTGGCAATCAAATACATAGTTTTTGTGATGTAAATGAATATCCTATTTTCGTTGTAATATCTGGAGTGAGATATCTATAATACGCTTAGGTGAATCATTGTTAAAGGAAATTGCATAAATAGCAGAATTTCTATTATTTTGAACCATAAATATTTTAGCATAAACTTTACAATTTATATGGAAGAGATAAGAAAAATGCAGACATGAAATAAAATGTAATGGAAGAGTTTGTTTTAAATTTTTTTCTGTTACTGCTAAATCAAGAATATATCTGAAATATTTACAACCAAGTTAGAGGATTAGTTGGAGTTATAATTAAAGTTAAGTGTACCCTTTATGATATATATATATATATATATATATATATATATATATATATATATATATATATATATATATATATATATATATATATATATATATATATATAAAGAATGTTTTTTTTTTTCAGGTATAGAAGTTTAAGTTGGCATTACTTTCCAAGATGGCGATCGATTTAACAGCTGTCAAGTGATTTATTCTCAGTTTGGTTTGGCAATTCATCATGAATAGACTCACGCCTGAACAACGCTTTTGAAATTGTGCAATTTTATTTCGAAAATAATGGTTCTGTGCGGAATACGTATTCCCGATTTTCATAAGCGAATTTTATTTAGCGATGAAGCGCACTACTGGTTGAATGGCTACGTCAACAAACAAAACTGCCGCATTTGGAGTGAAGCTAATCCACAAGTGTATGTCGAAACACCGTTACATCCAAAAAAACTGACTGTTTGGTGCGCTTTATGGGCTGGTGGAATCATTGGTCCATACTTCTTCAAAAACTATGAAGGCCACAACGTTACAGTCAACGGTGATCGGTATAGAGCCATGATTACTAACTTTTTCATTCCTGAATTGAACAATCATGATGTCCAGGAGCTGTGGTTCTAAAAACACGGCGCAACATGTCACACAGCTCGTGCCACAATCGATTTATTGAAAGACACGTTTGGTGACCGTCTAATTTCACGTTTTGGACCTGTGAATTGGCCTCCAAGATCTTGTGATTTAACACCGCTAGACTATTTTCTGTGGGGCTATGTAAAGTCATTGGTCTATGCGGATAAGCCACAAACGCTTGACCATTTGGAGGACAACATTCGCCGTGTTATTGCCGATACACGGCCACAAATGTTGGAAAAGTCATCGAAAATTGGAGTCCAAATTGGACTACATCCGAGCCAGCCGTGGCAGTCATATGCCAGAAATCATATTTAAAATATAATGCCACAAGATTATCTTTCGAATAAAAAAAATTCATGTCAATCGAATAATACATCGTTGTTTTATTGCAATTTAAAGTTCTATACCTCTAAAAAAACACCCTTTATATTGTGTGAGGGATCACACACATGCGTGTATATCTCTTCTATCATAAATACATGAGCATATAGTATATTAAAAATCCATAAGTATAAACAAATATATTTATTTGAAATGACGTGTATCCTATGCGTCTTAGTTATTATCTTTTAATTTATTATAATGGAATTTATTCCCCAAAATATGAACATTTTTAACTACTTAATGTTAATTAATATCCCATATATTATACATTGTAATAAATCAAGAAATATTTTTAAACTTATTTTAATATTCTTCTTTAAGTGAGCTGCGGAAATTTAATTATTATTTCGGGAGTACCATGGAAGAAGTGGGAGGTAAAAAGAGTTAAAAAACAATACTCTAGAGATAAGCACTTCATAATTTACAATAGAGCACACGGAGATATAATCTATTTGAGAAGGTATTTGAGAGAGTTTTTTAGAATATATTTGCTTAAAGTTTTTAAGTAATATCGAGAGATGTATCTGATTTAAATTCTATTGTACAGATTATTGGCAAAATATGAAGTTTGAAAGGAAAAAAAAAATTAACCAAAAGAATAGATACATGTTCTGGAAGCCGAAGCGTTTTTTTAAAGCTGTATTTTACGATTTCTTTATATAACATCTATAAATTATTAGAAGTAATATGATTACGTAACTAAATTCTTTTTGTATTGTATTTCTGCTTTAGATACCTAAGTACTTAAACTGAAACTTGTCAATGCAATTTTTAACATGTAACACGCTTTATGCCGTTATATTAATGATATAATGGTTGTCATTTCTTTTGATTGCTTTAATTTTGAACAATATCAAACAAAATATGCTTTGGGAAGCTAGATCTAAATGCGTAAGTGATAATTTTCTACAAATATTTGCCATCGTTAAAAAATTATGCTTTAGTAATTTCACTTAAGCTATACTTTCAGCAATAAATTATTGATGCAATGTTTCGATCTAAGGTAGTCGTATTTGTGGAATTCAATTATGAAAAACGAGGAAAGGCAAAACTCTAGATCAGGGGTGGCGAACCTTTATGAATCAACGTGCCATTTTTTCCTAAGAAATGCTAAATGAGGTATACACGTGCCGTCAAATAATTTTGCCTTGTGATTACTGGGAAAATAATAAAACTAAATACTAACAAAAAACACAAAACTCTTTATTTACTACAGAAGAGTGCATTTTGTATTTTATAGTAGTAAATGTTTTAGTTAAACGTATAATTCAAATTGTATGAAGTAACATTTGTGTGATTTCTGCTATTGCAGATTAGATGACAAATAAATTATATTAGAATCGGGTAAGATGTTACTTTTAGCATAAAGCATGCTGAATTGGAGTCATCTGACAAATGGTTTCTAAGCGAGTCTTTAATGTTATTCATCTCTGAAAATAAGGACTCGTAGGCATAGGTTGATGAAAATATGTTTAAAATAGCATGAGCCTGCTTCTTCAAACAGTTAAACGTATCTTGAATTAAATTGAATGCTTCTAAAATTTCGTTACTGACATTTTTACTTATACTGCTTGTTAATCTTTCTGTTTCAATCAATTCTAACTTTTTCCTTGTTTCAATAAAGTTCTGAATCCATATTAAACTTGGCTGGAAATCAATCAGTTGGATTTCAAATTCTTCAATTTCCAACATCGAATTGGGGTAAGTTCATTTTATCAGGGTACATAATAAACTTGAGCGTTTCTGATAATTCTTTTAACTGAGAAAATCTCACTGAAAATTTCTTGATTGAAGAATCAATCGTGGTTGATCGTTTTGATCGGTGGCGTGCCCCAAATATTGTGCCGCGTGTCATCAATGGCACGCGTGCCAATGGTTCGCCATCCCTGCTCTAGATTATTGCTCAACAACATATGTCATCTGTAATATTAACAAGGAATGAAATAAGTGGAAATATAGGTCAAACCACACCAGTACTTTTCTTACATTAATTTATGCATGTTGAAGTTAGAGGACGTTTTCATAGAAATTTTTATAAAAAAATTGAATCTTTAAACTAGGAAGAGGAGATGTTTTTAGACAAGGCACATTTTAAAAAAATATTGAAACCTTTATAAGGGACTAAAAAAGCAAAAGACATCGAAAGTATGATCAGATTAATACGCAAAAAAAAAACCCTGATAAATTTAACTTGCAAAGCGGCGTATTACGTCCACATAAAAGCGAAAATGAGGTCAATGTGACAAAAATGGGATTTGATTGAGCATGAACGTTAAGGCCTGGATAAAAAAAAACTTCCCCTGTCTTTTCGAATAAAAGAGTTTAGAATAACTGAAGGCTGAAGCAAAATTAACAAATTTGTGCAAATTAGGGTCACCGAATGGTAGTCACTCTTTTGATATGATAGTTGCGAACGACAATTTTTCTTCAAGCAGGAATGACCTTCTATAGCGTGATTTAACTGTTCTAGAGTTTATTCTTTAAATTGATGAATAGAAATTTATCCATTCAATTTGCAACAGTTGAAAGTAAAATAAATAGAATTAAACAGTATTTTATTCTAAAGTAAATACGGCAGGGCATAGATCTTTAGCCTGCGTCTGTGATGTGTCTGGGAAGTTATTGAGCTACTTTAAGTTAGTCGAAGTTGAAAGTCTTTTCGGGAGTGCATTGGTCTCTATATCAATAAACTAAACATGTGGTGTGTATTTAAAAACGTATCGTAAGTTCTTGAAAATTTCTATCAAAAAATATCATAGATTTATTTGATCATTTTTTGTCTATTTTGAACAGTTTATAAATAATAAGAATTAAACCAGTACAAAGTATCCTAATTTAAACAAAATTCAAATACTGAAACTCTAAATTCGTCAACCAACAATGTAAAATAAAGCAATTCAGTACAAATATATTTAAGAAATTTCATAATAGTAAGGTGACCAACCGTCCTCCTTTTATAGGTTCTGTCCTTCCTCAAAAAGTGTCCTCCTACTTGTCCTCCTTTTCAATATTTTAAAGCTGAGATTCAGAGATGAACCAAACATGCTTCCAATATGCCGAAGAATGGTCTGAAAAAAATATCATAGGGAATAACAGTTTTCAATGGTGTGTTTTGACTTCATCGCAAGTAAATTGGGCTGATATAGAAAATTGTGTTGAGTTTTTTTCAAAAGCAATGCCTGATATTAAAATCTATGACAATGGTGTGTTGGAAGAAATTGGAAGACTGAATGTCTAATTAAATTCTAATAAATTGGAGCAATTGGTAAATCAGCATGATGAAATTGATAAAAGATGGGTGGAAATACTTAACTATTTCAAAAATGAAAACTTTCCATATGATAATTTAGTTGTTCTTAGTGAATGGCGTTGTGCTGACCTGGAACTAACGCAGAAATTGAAAAAGTTTTTTCAGTTGGTAATGTTATTTGGACAAGTGAGAAATCAAGATTGAAGTTGATACTTTAGCTGTAGACTTACTGTAAAGTTCAATATAAAGGATATTTTTTGCTCCGAAATTTCCGGTGTATTAGAAAATGGTCTACTGACAAAAAATATTTAGTGGGAAAATACTCGTTTAAGTAAATAATTAAAAGGAATGTAAGCGTAATTAGCGTATCTTTATTTGAATTAATAAAATGTTTCATATATTTACCTTGTAACTCTTTCTTAAATTTTTCGCTCACGTCCTCATTTCATTGCAAAAAAACTGGTCATCTTAATAATAGCAGATATATTTTCTCAACCAACAGGCCAGGCGTTGTACATGCTGTTTTCGCCATATGTACCAGAGCTTGAACTTCACGCGAAGCACATTTTTAGACAGAAAAAATGTCTCAATTTTTGTAAAAATTTGTGACATTGTAACTCATGCAGTGGCGCACACAAGGGGGGGGAGTCCTGGGGGTCCGGACCCTCCCAAAGCCCTTGATTTTTTTTCCGATTGATTATAATTCTAAGTAAATAGTACGTAAAATTTAATTAATTACTTGTTATTAATGATTAATTTTATTAATTAATGCTAATTATTTGTTCAAAAATTAGTTTTTTACTGTGTTTTGTTCCCGAAAATCGACAAAATCAGTAGGAGCATGATACAAGAATGGTGAACTTTCGACCCCGGACCCCCTTGAAAAATTCCTGTGTGCGCTACTGAACTCATGCATTTGTTTGTAATATAGGGATTTTAAAATTTCGAAATATTTCATAAATAATTATATATATAGTTTATCCTTTTCACATGTAAAGGGATAGCTCATTTAGCCTTATGGTATAGGAATAAAAAGGCGAAACACATTTTATAAAAGAAAAAATGTGTCCACTTGGATAAAAATGTGTAGTATGATAAAATATGTTACTCTCTACAGGATAGTGAAGCCAGAATATAGTATTAATGTTTGAGAACTTTTATATCTGAACAAATATTCGAATTTGGGTACTATTCTTTAACATTAACCTAAAAAACAGCCTTAACAGTCTGGAATCGAGTCGAAAGACAAAGAAAACTACAAATAAAACTTATGGGAATTTGTCATAAGAATTTATCAGTCTGTGGTCAGAAAAAACGTTAGAAGTTTCCGGTACAGAATACGCAGAATTTCCGAAAAATGAACATTTTTTTTTTACAAAGGATTAATAAAAAAAATTAAATTTTATCTTCAAATTAATAACAGTTGCCTATTAATTCTCCTTCAAAAATGTACACTTAAAAATATTTCAAAATGAGCTTGCTATTTACATCACTTCTTCAAAATTTGTTTTCGTATAGCTCGCACTATGTCAAGTAAAGTGACAGATAACTATTCTGTATAGTAAAAAAAACTTAAATTTAGCTAATCTTCTATCGTTTAATTTAATAGCTCTTCAATCCTAAACTTTAATTTGGAATAATTTTTCTAACTTCTTTAAACGACATTAAGAAGAATGTTTATGGGTATAAAGATGCATTGAGCTATCTAAACTGTCCTCAACACTTGAACTCATGCCTTTCTTTGAAATATTTTTTTTTAAAAAAAATAAAAGGTATTATATTGTGCTATGATGAACGTGTGTTGATATGACTAACTGAGTACCGGGGTTGAGAATTAGTAATAAATTATAGTTAAAAACCTGTGACATTCATTTCCATCTTCGCATAAATTTATAACCATTTGTAATCAAAGATTTTCTTAACGTTCGACGTCTGCCATGAATGCCTTTATGAATAACAACGCTATTATACATGACGTCTCATTGGCGCCAGAAGAGTTCAAAGGATTTTAAACTTTATTCATTCTCCGTTAGCACAAAGAGTGATTTTATTATTAATCCTTCGTTTTTCTTTTGTAATGAAGACACACAGTGAACTTGCATTTAAAACAAATATTATTCTTAGACTTTATTTGTATGCACTTTGAAGAAAGGACCCCCTCTGATGAAGAGTCATCCAAAGAGAAATAACTGCAAAAACTACCAACATTTCTATCGTAGATTGGAAAAATGAATGTCACTGTTAATAGCGCAGAGGGAAATAACTATAATGGTGTTAATAGGCCAATTAAATTAATTAACGTATGTTATTAACTTCGAGAAATTATTTCCCATTATAGATGCTATTTTTTCCTCTAACTTGTTTTTCATTATGCTTGAATTTGAAATTTCTAGAAATTGTGTTTAAAAATTGCTCTTAGTTATGACGGTTTGAAAAATTGTTATATATATAAAAATCAATATATATCTAAAACATTTGACGACATAAAATTTTCCGTTCAAGATTTTTCAAAGTAGTGTATACCGATCGATAGCTAATTACTTTCGAATTTAAGATATAGAAAATTATTGAAGAAAATTATAAAAAATGTGAATAAAGGATTAAAAAGGGAATTGTGTAATACATATCTTCTTTAATATACATGAATTCTTCATTTCATGAAATCACCTAAATCCAAATTGTAACTAATTGTTGTTTTGAAAGTGATCCCTTTTAAAGAGTCATATAATTTCCGAAGAATTTGAAAAAAAAACGGAAAATGATTAGTCTGGTTCATTTTTTAGCAAACACACGACACTGATTTCAAAAATAGATTAATTTTTTAAGCAGAAAATAAAATAATAAAAGCATTTGTTAGCACTAAAATGGTCAATAGCGGTTTCTCACAAATGAATAGACTCCACTCAATAAAACACAACACACTGGACTGCTAAAGGTTCTTTGTTTCACCCACACTATATGTAAACAGTTACACTCAAAAACAAGGCGTGTCAGGAGTCGCGTCACAAGCGTCTCCCCGTTCCATGTTGAGATGTTTCCATCCTGCACTTAACAGCATTAGAAAGCATAAGATGTTAAGCGTTTGGCAGATAAATCATTTTCCCGAAATATTCAAGTATAAGGTCCCTTAAAAGTTTCTCCTCAATATATCTAAAACAAATCATGAGATTCAATTGAACACCTCAGATATTTAGAATACTTTCTATTTAAGCTCGCTCTCAACAAACATCGAATATCACAATGAGAAATTTATTTTTAGAGATTAAATGACTACCTTATTTAACTTCCTTAATTAACCCATCAGCCTTGTAATTTAGGTTTCTTTGAATAATTGACAATGATATCAATTTTAATGATGAGAATTTCAAGAGTCATTAAAACTGTCCACTTTTTTTAACGAATATATGCGGTTTTGAAAGTACACAATTATGCAAAAAATTCACACAAAACCAATGATTTGTGTAATTTGAATCCTTTTTCAAGAGTGTAAATTATGGCTAAAATATTTTTCATGTAAAAAGTAGTGACATTAGAAAATTTTGTTAAACAGAGGAATAAGATTTGATATTATAAAACCAGTGGCGTAACGGAGAACACTTGGGCCCCCCTGCAAAGTCAGGTTTTGGACCCTCCAAGTTGGATTTTACAAAGGGTAGGTACTTGGCGATAGTCAGGCTGTGGGCCCTCTAGAGCCCTGCCCCCCCGCAATGCGGGGGTTGCGGGGGTGTACGTTACGCCACTGTATAAAACGGTCACCGTAATATTACAGGACGTGAAAAGAAAATAGATACACGAATGCATTACATTTCACTTGTTAGATAACTGTTAGGAAATATTGAGCGTTTATTTCCTGCTGATACAAAATGTTTCTTCCGACGTCTTAGCTTATATGTATGAGTGCAGGCAAATGTCAGTTTTCAGCAATGCTTTAAGAAATAAGTGTTCTCTTATACATTTTTCGCTTGATATTGAGCATCTGTTAAAAGAAACATCACGAAGAATTAACAAGTAATACACACGTAAATTTGGAAACCAGGAACTAATATGTATATATATTTGTGTGTGTATTTGTGTGTTACACAAATGGATAATATAACATTTACATTAACCAATCTGGTAAAATGCTTCAAGAAATCCTACAAACTGTTATAAATAAGCTTAATCCCACTGCCATAATTAAAAACAATACGGAAATTCAGCATATTGCACGAAAGATATAATAATTTATTTCGTTTACAGTTTCTATTCATATCATTTTATGTCTGTCGGTTGATATTAGTTTTTATTCATGTGTACAAAAATTAGGTAATCAAATTTATTTCAAAAGCTTTCAACTGTTGGTTTCGAAACCTTTTCCGTAGAATTAAGAGCTATTTCTGCAGTAGACATTTTTCGTAGTGCAGTAAGATGAAAAATGCATCTTCAGTCTCTGTGACATACAACTTCGATTTGGCTCTAGATTTCTCTTAGCTACCGAACTATCAATTCTACGTTCGACCACATTTTCTACAAATGTTTTAGATATTCGAATTTCTTCAACTTAACGGTGAACTAAAATTCCATTTATACGAAAAATCATACTTTTCTCACACGTAAATTCCGGCAAGTTCTTTTTCTCTAGACTTAATTTATACTCACGAGAATTTTAGGGTTTATATATAAATAAGATTAAACACAATCTCTAATTATTTTCGTTCGTAAGTTTGAATATAACATTTTGATTGTCCTTACAATTGTGAACATCTAAAAATGTGGAAAAGAATTGGATTAGAATTAGATTTTTTCATTAACATTAGTTTATATTTTTTTAAAAAGTAACAATTTAGGTTTTAGAATAGATAAATTTAGTATATTTTGTGAAGTCTCATTTACAAATATTTTTATTTCAGCTTTACAAAAATTTCAGCGGTTGCTTATGAGAAGAGGAGTATGAAATAATCCCCATATGCACAGAAGAAAAAAAAGAAAAAGTGGATTTATCAACTTTTTCTTCTCATATCACAAAGAAAATGAACAATTTGTACATATTTTAGTATTCTTTAATAAATTGATATAAATGAAATTAAAGATTTAGTCTATATATATGCAGGATGAGTTTTTTAAACTGACACTTTCCAGAGCCACTTGTAGCTCTATCTAACCATCGCAATGACGCCAAATTTAATAAGGAGACAAATGACCAATAATGACATGGAAAATAGAATTCCGTGCAGAAAAAAAGTTCAAAAAATCACCGATAAGGGTATGTATGGCGTTACGCAATGCAAATGTGTAACAAAAAGAAGGGGAAAAATATTGACACAATTATAAAATAACAGAAATGTTAAGCTTTATTCAGTACATTCCTTTACCTGGCGTGGAATACATTCACATTCAATACAACCACCGTTCTCAGAATACAATAAATGCACCGTACATTCTCAGCACATTTCCTACAACCGAACGCAACATGTCTCAAAGTTATTCCACACTGTCTGTGTTATGTGTGCCAACACAATGGTTCATTGTGATTCTTCAAGGATTGTGATTGTAACATTTGTTATCATCTCTCCTGACACAGATTTGCGTCCTCTCAATAGATGAATTTTCGAAGTGACTGTTTCTTCGAACTTCTTAATCATTCCTTTCAAAACATTAAACGATAGAACCCCTTTCTGCCGGATTCTAAACTCATGAGAAGTTTTGAATGTTTAAGATAGTACACTTTTATCAATAATGAGCATTCTGGTAATGTGGGTCGCATATTCACTTGAGCTGGCTGATTTTAGCAAATAATATTGTTTTTATAGACCAAATTACTACCGCGGTTGTCGCATATGAAACCTTAAACTTGCATTTTTCTTTTCTCGGTTTGGTAAGCTGCAATAGCGCCATGAATACACCTATAAGCGAATTTTGGAGCCAATTTTTAAAAAAAATGTGGATTTCTGCTTTTTATGTCGTCATTCGTCTCCATACCAAGTTTGGTGCTACATTGCGGTTGTCAGATTGAGCTACAGGTGGCTCCGAATAGTGTCATTTTAAGAAAAAAATCGATCACCCTGTATATACAGTCAATCAAAAAAGTATTGGGACACACTACCAGTTCATCGATTTTTATCGTAATATTTTACTTAAACATACAAATGAAACCAAGAAAAAGAAGTAAACGTTATTTTGTTAAATACAAATAATAATTTGAACAAAACTTACATACATTAATGCAATTATGGTTAAAATTGAAAATAAAAGAAATCGAGTTAAGAAAAGGGCTCAAAAAAGTATTGGGACACTTCTCAATAAATTAAGAAAAAAAATTCAAACTTAGAAATTAATATCTTGTTGGGCCCTCCTTGCGTTTTATAACATCTCGAAGTATATTTGGCATGGGTTAGATCAATTGTTTGCAAAATGATCTATCGATTTTAGTCCATTCTTCGACCAAATATTTTCTCAAATCCTGCTTGTTAGAAATTTGGTGCTCATATAGTTTTTGCTGCAAATAATCTCACTCATGTTCAATGGGATTAAGGTCTGGACTTTGTGTGCAGGAGTTTTAATAACTCTAGGACAGTGGTAGAGGACCCATTACTTGCAAATATCTGCAGTATGTCACGGGTAATTATCTTGGTACAATTTAAAATATCCTGAGATTCCCAGCTTGCTAGCACTTTTCTTTAAATTTTGCTTGAATATGTCAACATAACATATTTATTCATTATACCATCAATAAAATGTAAGTTCCCGAAACCAGAGCTTGCCATGCAGCTCCAGACAATTTGGTTACCCCTTCCATATTTGACAGTAGGCCGCAAATTTTTGACATGCATTGCTGTATTTGATTTCCTCCAAACTTTTTGCTTGCCATCCAATCCGAAAATGTTATATTTGCTTTCATAAACAAAAATTATATTTTCCCAATATTCTGTTGGCTACCTTACATACATTTTAGCAAATGCCAACCCAGCTTGTCTATTTGCTTTGCTGATGTAGGGCTTTCTTTGAAGTACTCTGCCATGATACTTATGTTTTCTTAAAACATTTCTGACAGTTTCAGGATATACTGATTTTCCGAACCTACTTTTACATTGCAAAGTCATTTTTAATGCACTAGTTCTTGGATTATTGTGTACTTGTCTCACACAATCCACCTCTCTTCACGTTCATTAAATATCCTTGAATGCTCTGATCTTTGCTTGTTTTCAACACTGTTTGTTTTCTTGAACCTGTTAATGATGTTAAAAATAGTAGACTTACTCAATTTCAATATTTTTCCTATACAGAGAATTGATTTCCCCTCTTTCCAATGACTTTTTACGAGATTTCGCACATCAACCAATATATCTTTGATTCTCGCCATTTTTTCTATAAATAATCTTATCTATTGAAACATTTGTGTTTAAACTTCTAGTCTAAAAAAGTAGTGTGAAATTAAATTCTATTGATGCGCTGTATATTTGTTAAACTTCTCATTTCAAAAGTATCTCAATACTTTTTTGACTCCAGAGTGCCTTTGAATTATATTTGAAAAGCTAGATCAAATTATAATTCGACAATACTAATAAAATTTTCCTTATATACTGTACACCAAATGTTAAAATATCACTTAATTCATTTTGTTTTTGTTTTAATGTGATAAATATATTTTTATTAATGGCTTTACAGTTATGCACGCCAAGTGTCCCAATACTTTTTTTTGAGTGACTGTATATTCAGGATCTTTGAACTCTTTTAAATTCCTTTACCATTTTAATTAACAGAAAAAGATTGAATAACAAATAACCTCTTAGCATTCTTATAGTGCATCATTTTATCATTTATAAGATAGGCATTTTTAATTTTTTTTATAGCATCAGATGGCAATTTAAGTATTTCCTTCGAGAATCTCGACTTTTCAACTTTTTTCTAGTATTAGTTTTTCTTTAGATTTTTATCGATTCCAGTTAGATAATTCTTAAAACTAACTTCGGTATCTTTAAAATTGGCTTCTCAAGGTCAGATTTAAGCTCTATTTTCTTTTCAAAGCAGTTTCAAACAAAATACTTAACAAGAAAAATAATTTTAAAAGATACGTTTTTTAATGTACTAAATAGTATTAAAAATATAAAATATATGTGGAAGACACAAAAATGCGTAAAAGCTGGAGATGTTGAAAACAGTACAAGAAATAAATTGTGGAAAATAATATAATCTAAATAGGATACAGATTAATTTCTTAAATATTCTTAAAAATAATTAGGGTTAAAATTCCTGTTTACTTATGGCATTTCTAACAAAGTTTGACATTTTTTACAATTTTTGTTTCGAATTTCAAATAGTTTTCACTTTTTGACACATTTACAAAAAGACGCTTTCATATTTTTTAAAAGTATTTTCATTAATATGTTTGGTTTTTGATAAGTTTGTCAATCCATTATTATAATTACCATGGTATCTTGTAATAAATGTTTCATCAAACATTTCCTTAAAATGTTTCTTCTAAATGTCGGTGCCAATTGGATGCATCCTATGAACCTCACAGTTTCCTTCTTTTGAATACAAAATATACTACTAGATGGCGTTCACTCCTATTGAATCGATATTTAATTGAAAGGAATCGATTAGTTTATAAATAAATTCTGGAATAGTTAAAACATTGTATTGTCAACGGAATTTAGAATTTCACAACTATATTAAACTTCAGAGCCCAAGAGCAAATCGAAATCAGAAAACTACAAAACATAAAAAAAGTTAAATTAAATAAAACCAGGCAACAAATATTTAAGAATGTTTTCTTTTTGTCTCTTTGATTCCGCTAGTATGGTTGTGACAAGCGTTATAAATTGGTTAAAATATAAATGTCTAGTTTCACATGAAATATCTTTCTTGTATTTTGATAATTTGACTTGATTCCCATTGGGCTAATTCATTGGATTTTACTTTTTGGTACAAGTATTTTCACACTACCTAATCAAAGCTGTTACAAATATTCAAAATGAGCGAAGATTTTTTTATGTGAATCATAATAACACATTTACTTATCTCTCACTTACATTGTGTATCTAATATATATTCTATAACTATAAACTTAATACATAAAATCATTAAAATGTTAATTATATTACTTCTCAGCTCAGTTCATTCAATAAAAAAGAAAGATGAACAAGTTAGACAAAAAGGGACTCGAAATAAAGCGCAATACTGATGTAATATTCTATCTTTAGTAGCAAAAGTAGCAATTGAATATGAAGCATGAATTTAATATCTCTCCGGTGACCAAAGTAAAATGTATATGGTGTGTTTGTTAAGGTAATTAATATAATTTATTTGTGTTTTCTCTGTTGTAATGATTTTTATTATGTTTGGAAAATGATAAAGATTTAAATGATTTATGATTTAAGTATCTTTATTGGAGGGATACTAATACTTAAAATTAATAATAATAAATATATATATATATATATATATAATAAAAATAAAAATTAAAAAATGGTCATTTTCAAAGGTACTGCAGTTTGATGCACGTAAAAACAATTCAAATATGCAGTGAATTTAACCTATTTAAGCCTTCAGCTTAGAGCAATGTATGAGCTTTCTTAATTTAACCCCTTAATTGGTCAATTTTTTTGTCATAAATGTTTAAAAAAAAGCATATTTTCATTTCATATAACAAAACATAATACTTAGTAACAGAATGCGAAAACGGAAGAATTTTATGTTAATTTTCAATTTTATAAAGCTTTCACACTATTTTTTCTTTGTAATCGTGGAACACAGAAACCCCTAAATGTTTGCTTTTTATTAGTACACTCTACATGCTGTAAAAATGTTTCATATATCTGAAAAGAATTCCTCCCACAGTTACAAAAAAAATTTCATGTTCCTACCTCTTTTTCAAACGCCTGAGGATTTTGTGTGTGTATGCATATCATACAATTTGAAGCATGGTGTAATATTTAGTCTTTCATTGCAATGGAGATAGGGATAATATCGTTTTTTTGGAGTATCATTCCATTTTCATTTCTTCTCAAGCAACAAATTACACATTGCTTTGCCAATACCTGTTCTTTATAAAATATTTACAAGAATCTTAATTCCTGCCCTCAATGAAAAATTCCCGCCTTCACCACAAAGAAAATACCACATGAGAAGTATTTCAGTACTATGGACAAATTGCATCTCTTAAAAACATAGCACTAATAATTTCTCTATAACAGTGAAAAATATGTGCAAATCAAAGAGAAAAAGAAAATATCAGTGCCCGTACGCTGTACAGGCAAACCGTTTGCCAGCTTTCGGTAGCCCATAAGGTGTATGGGCAAACCAGTTAAGGGCTTAAAAGGTATGATAAATTTCTAAAATAGTAAGTTGATTTTAAAAGTAAAATAATAAATTCTAAACAGCATAACATCTCAAATAGAAATAAATCCTAAAAATTTTGTTTCTATTTATGATGTAAGATTTTCTTTTATTTTTTTAAGCAGAAAAGAGAAAACACACACAACAAAAAAACTGATTGTTTACATTGTACTTTCAACCGTGATACATTCTTATCATAGAGAAAAATTTCAGTAAATAATGTTTATTATAATCATACAAAAGGGATACATAAACACTTGAATACAAGTTTTAATATATAATCCCACTCATTTATTTAAAATACATTAAAAATATTTATATAAAGAAATTGTCATTAATTTTCCCTTTAAGAATAAATTATTTTCAAGCCCCATAGCAAACTAGGGATTTTTCTTTTTTAAAAGATAGATTTGTCCTTGAAATACATTTGCTAATAATGCTCAGAAACAGAAAATAAAATTACAATCCCCATTATAAAAGATAACATCTTAAACTAAGATGTTAAACTTGAAAAATTGGGGAAAAACAAGGTTATCTTAATTCAACAGCTAATCGGTGTAGGCAGTTTCCTTTCTTTTGTATTTGAATACTTTAAAAGATCTCTGAGTAAAAAATAAAAGTTAGTAATAATACATTCTTGACGAAAAGTACTGAAATGGTGTTGCTCGCATTCTTTAATTACGCAGTTAGATTGTGGCATCTATCTAAAGATCGTATAATTTATTTTTTGATTCGTTGTGTAATGGCACATGTTTAGAATTGGACCTTGAAATGTCAAGTGCAAAGAAACAGCCTATGAAGTGACTAATTTGATCAAAATGAAATTTTGTAAATGTGTTTTTCCATTTACAAGAATCACTCCGTTCTTTCGAACTATAATTAAAAAATAATAAAATTCACTAATCTTATTGCAACATAATATTCTCTATTTTCATTTGTTACCATTTTATATTTGTAAAAAGGCATAAAATTTACTGTTACTATAACTGAGTTGTTGCTTTGAGATAAATCTTTCGCCTTGGGAGTGTTTGCTCTACGTTAAAAATCAAAACTCCTTAAGATTTCCGACTACGTTCAGAGCCGTGATTTTTCAAATGCTTACAAACGAATATTTTTTTTAATATTTAGGGTCACTTAGATAAGAATACAAGTATGAAGTTGTTTTAAGAATATTATTACAATTAGAAATGATTTAAATGCAATATTTTGGCAAAAAATGAACATAGAATTATTTATTTTCTAAATATTCTTCTTTTATGGAAAATGCTTCTGTAATAATAATATTTTGTCTCTATACAGCTCAGACGTCTGTACAGAGTCCGATTTAAAATTTTTGAAAAATATAATTTAGAAAAGGATTTATCCATTTTTTAGTACATCAGTGTGGAGAAATTTTAACAGAAAAACACTGATAATTATTTCAATTGGTAGTAACTCGGAAAATAATGTGAATTTTTCAAAAGTCGTAGTTCAGGCCCTCTGAGGAAGTCTTAGCTATGCATTATTAAATATTATTATTATAGAAGCATTTTTCATAAAAGGAGAATGTTTTGAAAAAAGGTAATTCTAAGTTCACTTTTTTGCCAAAAAATTGCTTTTAAATATTTTTTTTATTGTAATAGTATTCTTAAAACAATTTTATAAGTGTATTCTAATCTAAGTGGCAATAAATATAAAAAAATATTCGTTTGTACGCTTTTGCAAAATCATGGTTCCGAACGCAGTCGGATACCTTAACGTGACTGACTATATGTTCAGAACGGTGATTTTGAAAAAGCGTGTAAATGAATAATTTTTTGATATTTAGTGTCAGAGTTGAATTAGAATATATATATAAAATTGTTTTAAGAATAGTATTACAAAAAAAAATATTCAAACGCAAAATTTTGAAAAAAAAGCTACATTTTTAAAACACATTCTTTAATAAAAAGTTTCTACAATAATAATATTTCCTCTCTACATAGCTAGGACTTATATTGAGAGGCTGAACTAAGACGTTTAAAATATTCCCATTATTTAGTTATTATGAGTTACGATCAATTGAAATAATAAATAGTGTTTCTTTTTTGTTCAAATTTCTTTACGCTGACGTATTAAAATATGAATCAATCTATTTTTGAGTGATGTGATTCAAAATTCCCAGCTCATCTCCTGTATAGAGGCCCTAGCTATATATAAGTAAAATATTTTTTTTATTATTATTATTATAGAAGCATTATTCACAAAAAGATAATATTTTGAAAATGTCATTCTTTTATCCTTTTTTACCAAAAAATTACATTTAAACAATTTTTTCTTGTAATAATATTCTTAAAACAGTTTTGTGTGCATATTCTAATACAACTGACACTAAATATAAAAAATTATTCATTTATGCTCTTTTTCAAAGCTATGGCTCCGAACGTAGTCAATTATCTTAAATGTTATATTTATGAAGTTATTTGAAAAGAGAGAGAGAGAGAGAGTTCTTTTAGATTATTTGAAATGCAACTGAACTTTTCCAAACTAAGAATAATTGAACGATAAAGTTTAGGTTAATTAATGATAAAATTGATTTATTGCAAAAAAAGAAAAGCAATTCAATAATGCATTTACAGTAAAGAACTACTCTAATGCAATATATTTATAGAATACTAGCTGTACCCTGCCACGCTCAGTGTGGCTTGGTCTTGTTAAACAGAAAGCACATGTTTTCAGTATGTTAAAACATTTGCATTGCAGGTATGATCTTTTATAAAAAAATGTATAAATATATATATGCAAAGCTTTTTCCTTAACTGATATCATTTATAATTTGTTAACCAAATGCTTGAAGCTATTACGGCTTATTTTTGTCCTTATGTTATGAACCTAAATTTATTTACATTGTTTTTAAAGTGGAGACCTCAAGTTTGAAGATAAATTTTCAATGGTTCTACTCTGGATTCCTTGAGGGTAATGGGTCGGTTTTACAATGCTTATGGATATTTCTATTAAATCAGAGGTGTGTTCACAAATGAACATTTATCCAAACAATGTCATTTGAAAACAGGAATTGTTATGTGGGAAATGTTTTGATTCTTTAGTATATCTAGAAAGCAAAATTTTTAATGACTCTGTGGTTCTCTGAGTTGAGGCAGTTTAATTTTTTCAGGGATACAAAACATTTCTTTTGTTGCTCACTTAAATTTCAGACCATTGCAATAAGGATACACGTCCATCATTGTGTTGGTGAGAACATGCTGCCTGAATCTAGAATCTTCCACTGGGTTGAACCGGAATGCAAGGTGACTGTTATTGAGTGATTGCTCACCATTAAGTCATGTTTGACGCAGATGTGCTGTTTCTGGTTGACATCTTTCTAATGTTGTAAAACACGAATGATGTGCTCGCAAATGTGCCTCCTCAAGTCTGGCTGCATGTTGCTCTGCTGCACCCTCAGCATGTATTTGTGCCATTCTTTGTCTGTTTTTCTCGTTTGCTGATATCCATTCTTTCTTAGTTTGATGTGCAATTACACTCAGTGTACTACTTTTGCCTTGCAAGTCTTGCGACCTAAGTTTGATTTCCCGCAAGGAATTTTTTATGTAGTGAAGCCAATTGACTGCACTTAAAAAGAAGAGAAAATTAAAACAAAAACATAAAATTTCGAAACATTAAAAAAATCAGTTACAAAAAGAAAAGGAAAATATATATATCTAAAAAATACTAATGAAATATTTAACTTCAAACATGCATCAATTGACACAGCTCAAATCCAACACAATGAGAGGCTATGAATGTATTTTCAATCGAATAAATACTCCAGGAAAATTCCAATATAAAAATGGATTTTGCAGCAGAAATCTACGACAAAGTGTTAATAATGATGGAGTATTTTTGCAATTCGATTAGCATTAGCAATTGTTATCAACAAAGTTAAAGGCCTATCTTTAAAACAGAGTGGCTTTTATCTAGACACAGACTGCTTTTCACATGGAGAATTATTTTTTATATGTGTACTTAAATATTAACATCACCGCAGCCAAATTACCACCATGCAAATCACAACATTTTCCATCCAAATCTCATTTCTTTTTTCATAAAAAATGTTACAATCTTTGTTGTTTAGATATTAAGGTGTGATACATGTGGCACCAATTTTGTTATGGTGATGCTAATACATAATTACTGTTGAGTGTTACAGAGCAGCAGTCACCAATTGGTGATACGCGAGAAATTTTGGATGGTATGCAGAAAAATTGGGACATGATTTATACCTCTATGAAGATTCAGTTTAAAAAAAGATGAACAACAAAATAATATATTATGGAATGAAGCAAAACAAAATTTCTACCCATAAGCACTGTAAAATTAACTCTATCTGAGGCTCTCAAGAAGAGTCATTTTAAATTTATTTTCAAACTTGGCACCTCCCCTATGGAGACAATGCAAAAAATTTTAAATTCAAAACATGACAAAAATCCTTAATAACTTGGGAGTATTCTGCTAATAAATTACAAATGAAATCTGTTTAGAAAAGTTTTGTTTATGTATATTTCCACATTTTTTTATAAAAAAAAATCATACATCAAGTGCAAGCGATTAAAGATATTAGAAATGTGTGGTTTTTCTCTTTTCTTTCTTTTTAAGCAGACTGAGCCACAGGAAAACATGGCTGGGTACAGCTAGCTATAACAACTTAAATGATAAAAAGTCTATCAAAAACCAATTATTAATAACAAATTATCAATATTTTGATGAAATCACCAAAAAAGTACTCTGGTACTTTTGCAACTATAATAACCCTGATTTTTTTTGCGTTATTCACGGTGAATTGGCAATTAAGTGCTAATATTGCCAATATGGTTGCAATAATACATAAATATCAAAACAAACACAAAATATACATCAGAAAATTTTAATTTTCCCATTTGTATTTCACAGTAACACCAAATAAAATTTTGAAATTACACAAAATAGATATTTTGTGAGTCTAATGTTATTGCTCCAACTATTATAAATTTCAATAACTATTTCGTGAAAAAATTCACTGCCAAGCACAAAAAGGTATTATTATTGTGCACAAACAGGCATAGAATGCTTTCCCTTATTAAATGCATATTGCAACATTTAGTTTCGGTAAATGGCCGACTAAAAAAAAAGTACTAAAAAATAAAAATTATATATTAATTTAATTTAGATTCATTGGATAAAGGTAAATTAGGCGGAAGATTTTAATCGGTATTCTACTCGTTTGTGGAGAGATTTTGAAATCACGCCAAACAGATCCAAAGTGTACAGAATTAAAAGTAGTATTTTATATATAAAAATTATCCAAAGTAAATATTCTGTGCTTAAAAATAAATTGAAAAATGATATACAATACCAACACTAATTGACATAAAAAGAGCTGAACTATCTTTATCAACGCGAAAGTATAATTTGAAAAAATGATTACAATCTTACGACCACCTGCTTCCTCAACATGTATTTGAGCCATCTGTCTGTTTTGCTCATTCACTGATGCCTACTCTAATTTGATGAGCAACTACCCCTCGCACTACGTTTGCTTGGTCAGTATGATGACCTACGTTCGAGTTTCTGCAATACAATTTTATGTACTGAAGCCGATTGACTGCAGTTAAAATGAAGCTTTAAATAAAAACATATGAAATTACAAAACAGCTCTGAGTGGGCCTTGTATCCGAATTCCTTTGGGGGCCCTTTTTCAGATATGAGCACCATGTACGTGGAACTGTAATAACATTCGTTGGGGCTCCTGCATCATTGATACAGCGGTAGCTCTACGTCCCTGACAAAAGCAAATCATAATAACTTCAAGTACTTTTTTAACAAATTACTAATGGAATCTGTTTAAGAAGGTTATAATCTTATAAAGCAATCAAAAAATAAGGTGCAATATTTGGATGACTCAAAATCAGAAAATCTTAGTTTTACCATTTGTACTTCAATAGTAACATTAATGAAAGGTATTATAGCAACCTATTGGCGATATTGTATAAAACGAAGCACATGATTGCCAATTCCGCGCGTACAACATCTGCGAAAATGGAATGGCCAACTTTGCGAGTTATCATAAAAGTTGGCGATTGTTGCGATAATAGGTAAGAATCAAATGAAATTTAAAAAGTTGTCTAAAACAGAGAAAAACATTTTTACTAAAACTCCGTCGATTAATTTCGTCAAATTAAAATGTCTTCAAGTGGGAAAAAAATATTGTTTCCAAACATTGAATGTTATATCGCAGCATTTGGCTACGTCTTTTTATTTCAAGTAAATGGTTAACGGAAACTATTTGGTAGAAAAATAAGTAGCGTACAGAAGTCAATTATGTAAATTTCATTTTCGCTTAATAAAGAGAAATAAATTTAGCTTAAAATTACAGAAAAAAACACGATGTAGAATATAAGCAAAGTCGTAAACATCCCGCGATAATGCTATCCGATTGTTGCCAAAACTACAAAACAAAATTTGAGTTGTAAAAATAATTTTTAAAAAATGATTTTTTCGAAAAATAATCTCAATAACGAATCAAAGAACAAAAAATAGATAAATATGACAACCAATAAACATAACCATAGTAGAGTTATACAATGATTTGAAAAAATCTATGCATAAAGTTTAAATTTTCGCATTCAGAGCGAATCGTGACATCGCATGACGTCATTACACCAAAAAATCACTTAAAAATTAAATTTAAAAAATTTAGAGAGAATTTCGAAATAAAAAGTACATAAGATCCTGACCGGATTCAAATGCAACGTTGTGTCAATATTTCAGATAAATCCATGAAGAACTTTTTGAGTTATGCGAGCATTCACAAACCAACACAACATTTTTATATATATAGATTCTAAATAGAAATACTTTTTGGATATAAAAGACTATTTTTGAAATTGTTGTGGAATCATTTGGTTTAAAATTTCACACGCGCAAAACTTTTTTAAAAGGTGTGAAATGTTTTCCAGTTTTCTTATGTATTTAGAACACACCAACATTTTTTTTCTTCCCAAAATAGAATTCACGACGAATATTCTTGACAGTTACCAGAAACTAACAAAACTATCTATTAGTCTTTCGGTTGTATTCGAATAAAAGTATTTTTTTTAACGATGTTGATGTTTACAGCCTGTTATAGATTTTTAGAACTTCCACTTCAATATTGAACTTTAAGAGCTTTCATGTGTCAAACTTACAGAGAACTATTTAGACAAAATACAGCTTTTTCATTTACTCTTTGTGTGACATCGCTTACCTTAAGGATAATTTTCGTTACTGGATATTTTCAAGTGATTATTGAGCTAAGAATTTTGATTTTGACTCATGAATTAAATACACGAATTTATACAGTTTTTATAAAAAGGTTAAAATGTAATTCAAATTTTACTTATTAACATTTTAATTTTGTTAACGAACCGTTAAAAAAAATCTTTAGTAAATTATTTCAGTTTTCATAACACAAAGTTAAGGTCTCTAAGCTTTAATAATTAATCGTTTAATTTTTTTAAAAAAAAAAGAAAATTCATCCCATGATAAAAATTTATCACCAAAAACATATACGTCTTCTGTTATAAGGGTGAAAAATTCTATTATATTTCGAATTTATCAAACAGAATAACTAATTCACAACTGGAGAATTTGCGATTCTTAAGTTGCACGCTGTACTCACGATTGGCATAAGAGGCTTTTTGAATGAATTCAAATTCTTGAACAAAAAAAATCACTTTGATTTTCTCTCTTTTTTTCACCCGATATTTATTTTCTTTAATTTAATAAAAAAAGCATGTTAAATATCAAGAAATAGTGTAAAATTGACTAGAAATAACAATAAAATATCAAGATTAGAAGGACTTTGTAACCTGTTTCCGGTGCTAATCATTCTTTCTAATTTAAACTAACTTTCTTTCTTGACTAGAACTACTGTTAATAATTGCTGAGAAGTTTTCCTAAGAAAACATTTGAATTATTGGAAGTTAGTACAAAGAAGGTAGATTTTTGAAAACTAATACTTTTTTTCTGGTTGAAATAACTTGAACATAGACTTACTGGATAAGAGTTAATGTGTGATCTGTTTGAAATGAACGCTTTCTTTCCTCAAATCTAATGATTCTGAGAAATAATATGTAAGTAGTTTTCTTAATGTGTGATATGTGTTCCATAATAATAAAAAAAAAAGGAAAATGTTATGCAGATTATACTAGAGATGGGGAACCCGCGGCCCTGAGGCCGCATGTGGACTCTGTGAGTTTCTTGTATGGCCTTCATAAAAGCTCTAGCAATTGTATTAATATTTAATTATCTAGATTACACAACAATTAGAAAATAAATGGAATCAAATAAAAAATAGCATGAATGTGTATGTTTCAATGACTGCTCGCGGGGAATAGCCAATTGTATATTTCAAATGTTATAACGCCACCAAGTGCAACATGGCAGCCCAACCACACATGCTCATGTAGAGGAACAATTAAGGCTTCACGTTGTGAAATTTGATCCAAATATATATATATTTGAATCTGCATTTGGGTCCAGAATCTGGCAATAACTTATTTATTACACTCAGATTTAGCGAGGGCTCTGCATTTTTAAGTGCAATTTTTAGGTAAGTTACCTCTATATTGTAATGTATTTAGACATTCCTATTCATTCTTTTCGATAGGATTTTGCTCAGTATTATTAACATAAAGGTGGAAGGTTTACTGGCCACAAAACATGTTCAACCCCACTTTTATATAAATTGTTTTATATATAAGCTGTCCTAAGTCAGCAATGTTTATAATACTGCAGCATCCATTTTTTAAATTTCGATTGTCTATGTGTCCTTCATTGTGTGGTTTACTTACTGTCTCTTTTTTTTCAATTTTGATTGATGGATGTTCATCTCTCGTTTGTAGAAATTAGACTATATATATATATATATATATATATATATATATATATATATATATATATATATATATATACACTGCTCAAAACAATTAAAGGATATTGTAAGTTTTTATATAAAATAAAGATATAAGCGAAATTTTTTTTTTGCCGAAAATGGAAGAAGATAATCACAACTGCAAATTTTTCTGATTTTCAAACTGTAGAGTATGCTAATTTTCAGTTTGACGTCAAAAACGTCGCCTCAGCGGCAGCGAATGAAATTTGACTTTCAAATGAAATGAAGACAAGGATGGTCGGCATTCAGTGACTGCTTTGTTTGGATGAGTACAATGTCTCAGCGAAGTCATTTAACCGATTCAGAAGCTTGGAGAGTTGTTGGTAGGTTAGAAGGGGGGCAAATTCAAGTAGTAGCGCAAGCCATTGGAGTGTCACAAAGTGTGATTTCCAGGATCTGGAACCGTTTTTTGGAGACTGGAAGTGCAGGCCGAAGACCAGGACAAGGTCGTAGACGGGCAACAACGCCCAATGAAGATCGTTATTTAGTGTTAACGGCTCGGAGACACTGAAATAAGAACGCTATTCATCTCCAACAACACCTTCTCTCGGCTACTGGCACCACGGTTTCAACTCAGACTGTCCGAAACCGGACCCATGGTGTAGGTCTGTATGTTCGCCGACCGATGGTATGTGTTAGACTAACATCAAGGCATCATCGTGACCGCAGGGAGTGGGCAACAGAGCATGTGAACTGGAGGAGAAATGAATGGAGCAATGTTCTTTTTTCTAACGAGTCCCGTTTTTCTGTTCATCCGAATAATAGGCGTATTTTCATCTGGAGGGAGCGTGGCAGTAGGAATACTCCTGCGTTCGTGCACGAAAGTGTCAGTTTTGACAGTGGGGGAGTGTTGATGTATGGTGGCATCTCTATTGACTGGCGCACAGACCTATACATCATTCGAGATGGAGCTCTGACTGCTCGCCGATATAGGGATGAGATCCTCAGACCTATTGTAGCCCCTTACGCTGCAACAATCGGAGATGACTTCATTTTAATGGACGATAACTGCAGGCCACATCGTGCTAACCTGGTGGAGGATTTCTTTTTCGAGGAAGGAATCGTACGAATGGAATGGCCAGCGTGTTCTCCAGACATGAATCCAATAGAGCACGTTTGGGACGCTCTAGGAAGACGAGTTGCTGGCCGCCAACCACACCCACAAACTCTCCAAGAACTGGAAAAAGCTCTTCTGGAAGAATGGGATAGAATACCCCAACTCGTGATTAATAGCCTCATTGACTCCATGCCTCAAAGGTGCTCAACGTTATTGGCCGTCCGTGGAAACCATACCCCTTACTGAAAATGATTTCCTTTGAAGAAAACACCTTTTCTTATTCTTTTTTTCTCATATGCACAAATTGTATTTTATTCCTTTTGTACACAAATGCGCAATGAAATGCATTTTTTTATGCCAAACATGTGTAATTTATTCTCATATAACCTACTACGTCTGTCGACCATGTATCAATCAGCTAAAAAGTTTCCCAGCCACAAGATCCACCGAAAACCGCAATATCCTTTAATTATTTTGAGCAGTATATATACTTACATAAATAAAAATATTAACAATGAAATATAGAAAGTTACAACAATATCTATGAATTTAATAAATTTATAGAAAAACAATAATCACAATGATGAATATTATTACAAGTTTTTACCCTTATGTGAATACAAAAATATTTTACATAGCAACTTTTTATATCAAATTATAAATAAATAAAGATTTAATTTTTTAAATAATATTTCTACATATAAAGCACAAAATTGTTAAATCTATACAAAAACTATAATAATTTTATAAAAAAAGCATCTATAGAAACATCATCATATGCGGCCTCCTTTATTACAACTTAATTTACATGCGGCCTCTAATGGTGAAAAGGTTCCCCACCTCTGAACTATACGCTTCTGGTCGTTTCAAATCACACATCAAAAGTATTAATCTATTGGTTTCTTTTAATTTTTGTTGCTTACTTTAATTTTAACACTTTCTTTTCGCTAGCTATTGTTTTCTAATGTGGGGCTACGCATTGATATTTTAACTTTTGCAGACCTAGTACATTCCACAGGAGCTGGTATCACTTTTTAACGCAGCTCACCACATGTAGACGATACCAATTACCGCAAGTAATTTTGACTCCCAGTTTCCTCCATATAAGGGTGCACTTGAGCTCTGGCGATGCGAACCTGTACTAGGATTTAATTTTGACGAGAGCACCCAAGCCAAACAGACACTCCAGGGATCTTTTACAGGCCGTATAATAATACGACATGGCCTCTGCCGATTTTCTGCATCATGAAACTCCACCGACTTGGGACAGGGTCGATCCCGCAACCTTGGTTCAGAGGACCAGTGACAAACCAACCACGCCACCCACACAGCTTTTTTTCGCTAGCTTAGAGCTCTAAATAGGTTATAGGTTAATATTTTAGGTTTTATGAGTGGTTGTCATATTTTTATATGAAGAAAGGAACACCTCAAAATGTTTTTTTCAAAATACATCTTACTTCGACCAACATTCATAGTACTTTAAATTAATTCAAAATCATCATCAACTGTGAGGATATTAAAAAATCATGGTCAGTAATGTATTTGGTTTCCTTTTATTAAATTTGAATAACTTTTCTTTTATCTTTTTAAATTAGCATAACTTATAATATCTTACTGAAGATGATTTCCTGAATTATCCCTGTATTTAAAAGATTTCAAAAACTAAGCCTACGTGTGATTTAACTTAAATAGATTGTAAGAAATATATATTTAAGGCGAAGTACAAACGAAGAACTTTTTCTTTAAAAATTGAATATCTTCATACTTAAAGGAAACAATATTTTGTAACACACTTCAAGTCTTTAATAATCAGTTGTTGATTAATTTGTTTTCTTTTTAACATTTTAATTTTTGCCTTTCAACATTTCCGATTGGAGTTTTAATAAAATAATATAGTCTAATTTTTCCAGTTTGCCTTTTATTCATAATTTTTTTTTAGTTTCGTTAACTGATTTTTAAATATTTAGTCGTATGAAGCTTTACATCCTATTATCTAGATCCTCCAAGGAAAAAAAAAATGTCTCATATTTCCTTAAAAAAACCACTCTCTTCCTTTCATATTCGCTTAGAGTTCAGTAACAAGAGTTGACTTTGATAATGAATATTTCTATGCGATACAAACTGTAAACGAGATTTTATCGATCTGAGATTAAAAAGAAATAGAAATAAGAAATATTCCCCCTGAATTTTTGAAGAGACAAACTATTGAAAAAACGTCACGATTTTTTTTTATGATTTACGGTACTGAACGGAAATATTAATCTATACTTTAGTTTAATTTTTAAAAAAAGGACTTAAAATTCTAAATTTTTCAAACTCAAAAAAAGCTGAACCGAATTTATTCCAAAATATTCAATTTTACTACATTTGGAGAGGAGATAATTCTTAGGAAATATGAAAACATTTTGCTTCTTTCAATAATATTTTAAGTTTATGCGTATGACTAAAAAGTTCTTACGACGTCAAATTCTAAAACTTTTTCTCCTAATGGCAATATTTGCAAGAGAGAAAAGAAATTTCTTCACGCCGGTAATAATGTCTTTCAGATTTTAAAGGGTTGTATAGCTCGTTTCTTGTTCAAGGATTTCATACAGATTGAGTTGGCGTGGTGTAAAAGTTTGGAGAGGATGGTACCAGCTCAGGTGTCATCGTAACTTGACAAGGATTTCAAAATTACAAGGTCTGTGTTTGAGTACGACGTAATTTAAAATTAAAATCAAATAAAAACAACAAATTTGATATAGACATAGAATTGAAACCAAAATTCTATTCTTTGATGGGAGATAATTCTTTATATTCGCAATTTATAGGAATTGTTACTATATTTGAAAAATTAGTTTGAACCAGTTTTATAAATGTGTTCTATATTTTCTATATCAGTTGTGAATTGGGAATTTAAATTACAATAAAGTTTATATCAATAAATTAAAAAAGTAAAAACTATATAGATATATATTTTCTTATCCCTGAAGCGATCGAAAACAGAGGTTTCATTTCCGACCTGAACTTAGCGAAACTCAATGTTGTACGAGTAAATACGAAAGCCAATAAACAGCTGATTTTGTTACACATATCGACGAGGTTTCTTTCCACTAAACCTACTTTGCCCTTCTCAACAATAGTAAAAGTATTTTTTAGAAAATATTTGCTGCATTTTAAAAATTATTCGTAAAAATTTAATTAAATTTTTCTTGTCTGATCGGAAACTAAACCTGATTAGACAAGGAAAACAATTAAATTCTTCAAAAACAACGTTTCGTTTTTCATTTTTAGCACAGTAAAAAGAAAAACTGTGTTCTTTTAAATTCGTGATTAATAATAGTAAATATGATAACAAAGAATTTTTTATCCTTAAGCAAAACAATTTTTTTTATAACAACCAATGAAAATCTTATCATATTTAAATAATAAGAAACTACTCGGCTTAGGATATAATTGACTAAATTCGTAATTCAGAGGAGTCTATTTTTCAAAAAGCAATTGGAAAAGAGGAAATATGTATTGGATATAACGTTGAATTCAAATTAAATGAAAGCAATTGAATTTTTAGAATATAATTGCGTGGTATTTTAGAGTATATGTCTTTTATATTAAGCCACCGAGCTTTGGATTTAGATTAGATAGAAGAATGTGGAACAAATTTATATTGTAAATTACACACACGTAATATTTTGACAATTAGTCATAATAAAGAACATTTTCTAAACTTTCTTTCGACCTTTGTAATCTGAATGCCATAAAATAATATATGTGATTTGCTTTTATATAATTGAGCATAAATAAAATTTACAGGCAAGTATTTTATACCATTAAAATAGCTTGAAAACAAGTCTTTTTTCCCACTTCTCACCATCCGTGAATGTATGTAAATAGAAGAGTTTTTTCAACTTGCTGTTTTGATCTTATCTCCTAACAATTAACTGATTAGGTTATTTGAAGTTTTGTTACACTAAAATCGATAACTTATCATTTTCATTCTCATTTTAAATTTCAAAAAAAAAAAAAAATGCCAGTAAATGTATTTATATTGAATTACACATTCTTTTCACATTTTTAAAAGAAGTAATTGGCAATTTGAAAAGGTTATCATGTAAAAACTTAAATAAATAAATACAAAAAAATGGGTGAGAGCTTTGTAGTATTTATTTCGATTTCATCATAAAAACCCACGCACAAACATTAAGTGGCCAGGCGGCGATTTAGCTACAAAGGTATCGAGTTATCAAAAAAGAGAAGTTACTAATGTGTTATTCTCTTAATAAAGTTTTAAATACCATTTGTGCAAATCTTTTTTTTTAAAAAAAAAAGGATTATTAATAATGTATTATTAATTAGTACCACATGGATGAAGACCATCTTGAGGAAACACTTCAAATGCATTAAGATTAAGAAAATATTTAGCTTAATGTGTAATTCGCGTAACATGAGAATTTGAAAAAATGATATTGCATGAAGTAATACCCTATTAAGTTATACATCTGACTTCAAAAGAGCCACAATCTGCATGGAATGATCACTCAAAATGTGACACTTCCGCAAAAGGAAACTTAAATTTCGCAGCAGTGACAGAAATAGAAATTTTATTTTGGCGGACTTAAAATTATTTGTTTTAATGTTCGAGTTAGATGAGAATTTGAATCTTAAGATAGTGAACACTTCAGAGAACTTAAACGTATGTGGGCAGAAAATTTCATATTCGGTTGCAAAGGATTTTCTAAATGTATATATTGTCAATATTGAAAGTACATAGTCTAAGCATTTAAAGGTCTCAAGTGATATTTATTCCTCAGGGCATTTCTTTTTTAGCTTAGCATAGGTTCATTGTCTTGAAGTTCCCAATAAATTTGCCCTTTTAAAAAGTAAAGTAATAATTTTTAACTAGCATGGGCGATGCACTAAAGGGATTCCCCAAAGGCCATCTTTTGTTTTCGACCCTCTTTTTTGTCAACCAATTTATATTTTTCTTCCTTTTTTTTAAAAAAAAAACAACTTAAATTCCATATATGCGCATGTGAAACTTACTTACACGGTATAAATTACTTATTATTGAATCACTGTTTATGAAGAAGCGCTTCTCCAAATGATGATGTGAGCAAACTAAAGCAGATATTCTCTAAGAAAATAATTTTATTATAAAACGTAAGCATATGTATTAACAATAGTTTTTCTGAATTGGATGAGATCTTATTCGAAATGGACAATCAGCCATTGTATCAAAGAGAAAAGTTATCTATAATACATGAATCGACGTATGTGTGTATTGTTACGTAAATGGCACTTTCTTCAATGCAGAAATATCTGTGGGTGGTCAGTTCAGAACCAAACAATATTATTCTAGTTATACTAAAAATCTGTAAATTTTAGTAAAAAATTTTGTTATTTTACAATTTCTTTACCTTTTGTCTTTGTTAGTAAATTTTTGCATTTTTTTCACTAATTCAATGGATTGGCAATCCGCATATTTGGCATGTGCGACATCCCGTAAGAAGGAAAATGGTTGTTCTAGGGTTACCTTTTGCCTTCACTTTTGCACATGTATGATTTCAGACGAGAAGCACAAATGAGTCCACTTTTGCCAGCAGTGGGTTATGACTCACAGATATCGATGGATCAGTATTTAACACAGACATAACAGAAATTTTAATATATGTTTTTTTCTTAATCAGGATATCAAGAATACTTATACGCGTGGAGTAGTTTACTTAATTTACCTTTAATGGAAGCCTCCACGCTGTTAATCTTGGGAGAGTCAATGTTATCTTTAAGTAGGTTTTCGCATGACCTTTTCCACAAAGTCTACATTTTCAAAGTCACTCTCTCTGTTAAAGGCTAAGAACTTGACAGTTTCCACTTAGCATTCTATTAATGTTCACTGGCCTTTCGTGGGGTTCTCAAGAAATCCACTACACTATCAATCGGCTGATAATAAAGATTCTAAGAGATTTCTATAGAGTCCCTAATAGTAATGCAGCAAAGTGTACTTCGGGCTACCTGGCGGATTCTCTGTGGTTCTATATTGGGGGTAAGCTGAAGGTTCTTTTTTAATTCTTCGATATATCATTCCTAATATTCACGTCCAGAACACATATTTTTGAATAACTTCGAATTTTGATACATTTTTATCTTAACTATTCTATTCATCTCGTAACATTTTATCGATATATTTCTATACATAATGATATTCGCAATTTACAGTACCAGTACATCTCAACTAATTTTTTTCATACATTCAAAAATTACTCTTGCGATTTAAAAGTCCCGAAGTTCAATTCACGTTTCAGCCCGAGGAACATTTTGAAGAGACTTGTTTATATCCTCGTCCAAGTGTAGAAGATTAAAAAAAATTCCATGAATTTAATTTGGCTAAAGAGAGGTGATTGTTAGGAATCCGCATATACTCATGACTCTAAATCGGGGGATGAGGGGATTAACCCGATTGCTGGATCAGCAACTTGATGATTGATAGGTTGTGAATTGTGAATTTGAAACTAGTTGATACCCAAGACTCTCACATGGAAAAAAGGAGAGTTGATATTCAATGACGATTAAAATGGGCCTCAAAATCTTCGTTAGATGTTAAAAGAAAGATATATACCAGTTAAAGAGGTATTATAATCGTTACTCGGAGATTATTGAAATTTGCGAGGTACCATACCTACACGGGCCGTGATGTTACTGAAAATTCACCATGTAGAAGAGCTGATAAGATGCATGTTAAATCTGTTGTGACTCAAATTCCTCACGTTGGCGTGCTGTGCTTTTGGAGAGTGGGTTGCCAGATACAACGTAGTCCTCGTCACTTGACCATGGTTCAGAATTGCGAGGTTCTTCACCAATAGCACTCGTGTAGATTGCGACGTTAATAAACATTTCTCAATTCCTCAACCCCACCTACAACTTATTGCGCTTCAGATTGTTTAACTTATTCCAATTAACTTCCAGAATGGAGTTAATTGAAGTAAATGAAACAATTTTAAATTATGCTTACCAAAAAAAATTACATAGATTTGATCCAAAATGTTTTACGTTGAATCAATGATACATGATAGCGATATGTATTGAATTTTCAAGACATGATGTTTTTCCTTTTTAATCTGATTTATATCTCCAGAATCTGAAAATGTAATTTAATTTCAAATTATAATGATCACAAATATAATTTATTTGCATATTTAATTAATTATTAATTTATTTTATTTTGCTACCTTATTTGATTTAATTCGATATGTAAGTGTTAATCAAGGGACTTAACTTTTCGCGTAATTTGAACTGACTTGCCGCTAAAAAACGATGAATAATATTTATGTGACAAATACAACTTTTAATAAAATAAATTGTAATTATCTCAAACAATTTTTATAAATAATAGTGTGTGTTATTATAGAGAATACATGAAAACACACAATTAGTTTTTAAATAGTTCAGAAAAAGACTTTATTATCAATGTTGTAACTGTATATATTTGCATATTTTTTAAACGTTAATGGAACTATCGGTGCAGAAGTCCAGCACATGGAGCAAAAAGGAAAAGAAATATTGGTGTAATAGTAAATCCTCTTGCAAAATTGTTAAAGAACATCGAATTTTTATTAATATTATAAGGTTTTTTAATTGCTAAGTGCTTAAGGAATAATAATTTTAACAAAGCTTCAGTTCTATCAAAAATAAAAAGATGTAATAAAGATTAAGAGAGAAATAACGACATGGAGACAGAAAAATTATCTGGAGGAAAATTAACAAGATATAATCAAAGAAAGATGCAACTATAAAATTATTAAGATACAATTAGATTAAGAATGTAAAACTTAAAATCTATCGTAAAGGTAAACATTGAAATATAGATTAAAAATCGTAACGCACAGAGAGAGTGAAAAAATCTTCCGGTAAACGTGCAAAAATAAGCCCTAGGTTGAACAAAATTAACCTTTACCTTTGCTAACATTTTTCCTCAGGCGTAACATTATCGATACTAAGTTTAAATTTATCTAAAATGCACGTCCACGAAAAATTGAATTAAGCCAACAACGTACACTTTCAATAACATGGACTCAAAGAAGTATCCCTCATGTCGATGCTCAAAATAACCATACGGAGTTCTTTAATCAGTTCTCCTAAATCTCCCATTTTAGTCTTATTTTTAGGGTCCCACAAGATTTTAATGCGGCATCGAAATTGAATTATTAAGCTGCACAAGAAGATCAAAAACCTTAGAGGATTCAAGGGTTATTTTATGCATATACTTTCCAATGAAAAGTACGTTGCAGTTCAAATATATCGCTCCTCTTTATGATACTAGTAAAATTTATGCCGATAAAAGGAAAAACCAGAGAAGGAAGCTTATTTTGAAGGATAAATCATTATATTTATAAATGAAAAATAATCACAATCAAATAAACTTATTTAAACAATTTGTATAATTATATATATAAATCATACATATATTTGATGATGTTCCTTCTTAATTAAAAGTTCCAGAAAGTGCAGTTTAATCTGTTTATGAATTAAAGTTATCATTATAAAAATGGAAATAAAATAGAAATGGAAATAAAAACTGATAAACACAGTTTCTTTCACAGCAAATTTTATTAGAAGTAATTAAATGCCCGAAAAGCTTATAATTATTTCAGCATTAATTATATGAATGCGTTAATGAACAAATGTGCCCAGTTTAATAAGCGAAATTCAATATGTGGTAGTTAATGTTAAAAATTGATTTTAATTAGTCCTCCTTATTTTAAATTAAATAATCAACAAGAACCATTATTGTCAATTAAGTTAATATAGCAACAAATATAATCTTAATTTTTGATAATTACTTAAAGTACGTTTTTTTTCGACAAGAAATTTTATTCTATTTGTGAATTAGTATAATGGAATCACAGTGAGTGAGTGAATATTAACGTCTCACTGTTCAGCTACACAAGGGCTTTTGGTGACGAACCTCGTAATTTTGAACCATGATCAAATGACGAGGACGACACCTGAGCTGTCACCCCCTCTCCTAACTACCACGCCACACCAACGGGAGGACATTTGAGCTCTCGACAGATTTAACGTGTATTGCTCCCCTTCACGGTCTTTAGTGGTATTGGGCTCGAACTCATGACACGCCTGCCATGATCCGATACCCTGACCTCTGGGCTACCGCAGCCCTTAATGGAATCACAGTAGGGAACCCTTTCGGTGAAAACATTTCATTCTATGCAAAAAAATGGTATTATTATGGATTATAATGTTTAGTAATGTGTTGTTTTAGGGAGAATTGTTTTAGAATATGCTTTTAAAATAATATGTTTACAAATTAGTGCGTTACATGCTGTTAAAATAATGTTATAGATAATGTTTTTTTAAAGAAAATTATTAGAGAATACAAATATTGATAATATCGGTCTGGATTCAGGGAGATTAACAATGTATATTATTTGATTTCATCGAAATCATTATACTAAGAAATGTTATAATTAATATTTATGAAACTACAAGGTATTAAAAAAGTTAATTTTTAAATTTGAAAAGTTTTACATAGTTCGAAACGTACTATTAATGCACAGGGAGTTTGGTTGAAAGAAGATCGACATAAATTATAACATCTGTATGTACCTATAAACTTTTCTGATTACAGTCAAACACACAAACATTATGTATTATTAACTTATGCAAATGCACACGCATACAACGCGAACGCATTTCCATTTCTTAACATTCCCAAAATGGTTACATATTTTTTCAAGAAAGAAATTTCCACGTAACTTTTCTCGAAATTTGAAATTTAAAGAGTTTACTATTCAGTTTGCTATACCGATATATATACTTCTATCTACCATGTGGAAGAGAACACAGAAATGCAAGAATCCATACAAAAATTAAAAAAAAAAACAAAATTAAAACCATAGTACCATTATATATAAATCTTTTGCTACCTGTAACAAAATTTTCAAGAAATTTTTTACACTCTTTTGAGTTGACTGTATAATTTGCCTAAAAATATCTACGGTCATACAAGTCAATTTCGCGGAATATTGTATGCATTCTTTATCAAATGTTTCATATTTAAGAGGCCAAACACGTACCCTTTAATGACCATGGAACACACCATTCTTTCATCGGTAAAAAATACTTTTCTCTAGTCCTCTTGACCTAACTTTTATCTTTGTTAGCACCGTAATACTATACAACTCGTTTACTTAAGAGTTACAAGCTTTTTTATATTTTTAGACTTTTTTTAATTTAAAATCTGAACTATGAAGTAGTCTTACTGAAGTACATTTGGCTTAAAAATTTTTTATTTAGCTTCTATTGATTACAAAAGAAAAACAAAAATGCAATTTATAAACTTTTAACCAAATATTTCTTTTAATTTTTATACATTCTCTTAAGATTGAATAATTTTACTAACGGAATACTTATATCTTAACTCATCTATTGTAATATTACTTATACAATCATTTTTCGTTAATCAACTTTTAGTTATAGAAATAGAAGCTTACTGTGACTGAACCATTTTGATTTCATTCCTCAAATCATATAAGTCTAAATAACTTATCGTGTTTCTTCATACAAATCTTGAAAATTTAAAAACTTTGTGTTAGCTTGAAATAACAGGTTGGAAAAATAATAGATTTTGACTTGAATTTTAGTTTGAGTAAATTAAAAAAAAAATTCCAAAATCGAATGTTGTGCCACATTTTTTCAAGGGCATTGGCTGTTCGAATAGGTAATAAATTCTTTCTTGTCTAAAACTTAGCCTCTTAATGTTTTATGAGAAAATCAAAATTTCTGTTTTACGATAATTATTATTGTCGCATTATTTAAAGTTGTTGAATAGCTCATAACTTCAATTTAGTCTCATGATTCATTAATTGTTTTATCAGTAGACGTACTGCCAACGATTAATTCTTTAGCTAATAGTAACTGCGTGATGTCTTTGACAATATTTTAAAGCAATCATGTTAAATTCTAATTCTAATAAGGATTGAATAAAAAATGTTTAAGGTATCCGACTATATTCGGAGCTTCTTTTTACAAACGCGTATAAATGGATAATTTTCATGATATTTAATGTCACGTAGATTAGAATACATGTGTAAAAACTGTTTTAAGAATATTATTACAGTAACAAATTATTTCAATGAAATATTTCGGCAAAAAATGAACAAAAAATTAGCTATTTTTAAAACATTCTTTGGGAAATGCTTTCATAATAATAATATTTTGCATATACATAGCTCAGACCTCTGTACAGAGCCTGAACTAGGATTTTTAAATTGTATAATTTATAAGTGGATTTTTATATTCATATTTTAATACAACATAGTGGAGAAATTTTAAGAAAATCACACCGATAATTATTTCAATTGGTAGTAACTCTGAAAATAGTGTGAATTTTCCAAAAATCCTAGTTAAGGTCTTCTAGAGAAATCTTAGCTTTATATAAGCAAAGCCTTATTATTATAGAAGCATTTTTTTCATAAAAGGAGATTGTTTTAAAAATATGAAATTCTGAGTTACTTTTTTTGTCAAAATATTGCATTTAAACAATTTTTTGCTGTAATAATATTTTTAAATCAATTTTATGCATGTATTCTAATCCAAGTGACACTAAATATCATAAAAATTATCCATTCATATGCTTTTTTAAATCACGGATCCGAACGTAGTCGGATACCTTAAGTTCAATCGAACCACGTAAAAATATTTTAATTTTTACAAAAAATGAGAGTTACTTTTGAAGAAAAAAATATTATACTGAAAAAAAAGTTTCTATCTTATCATATATATATATATATATATATATATATATATATATATATATATATATATATATATATATATATATATATATATAGGTGGTCTTCTTTAAAATAAATAATTTTAAATTGGATGTGAGAAATAAAGTAAACAGTGCAAAATAATTTAAGAGATAGTTTTTAAAAGAGAATTTTGCAGTAAACTCTTCAAATGCAAAATCAAAAATTTAAACCAACTAAGTAGAAAAAGTTAAAAATAAGCCATCTTTGTTTTAATTATTAAGACTAAACCTGATTGTTCTAAATGAAAATTTGACTTTTTATCTGAGAATAAATAGATTTTCTTAAAATTTCCTTAATGTACCCCTGATTAAGCGCATGGGATGAATAAATGTTTAACTGGCTTAGTAATTTTGAATAATATGTACTAGATGTATTCCTGATTTAATATGAACAAAGGTACCAAAAAACAATTGTCAATTGACAAAAATAACCATTTGTTAAAAACTAAATAAGATACCTTTTTTTAGAGGTATTGCACTTAATATTAAGTGAATAGAAAGTTAATCATTTAATGTATAAATATAAGTTTACGATTATTTCAAGATTATAATAGGCAGTAATCAAAATTATAATTTTGTTTTTAAAGAGATCGAGTAATCTCTTCTTACACTTACACTTACATACATACATACAGACAGGCAGACACAGACACTCTGACATATACACATATCATAATACAAATTCATATTCTCCAAAAAAAGTTTTTAATTACAAAAAAATCTTTTTTTTAAATTCATTTTTAAGTATTTGTGTTCAGAGAGTCTTAAGGATATATATATATATATATATATATATATATATATATATATATATATATATATATATATATATATATATAGTCTAATTCTCTACAAACAAGAGATAAACTTTCACATCAATCACATTCGAACAAAACACAGAGACAGTAAAGAGAACATACAATGAAGGACACTAGATTAAAATTATAAAAGGATGCTGCAGTATTGTAACCATTACTGACTTAGGACAGTTAATATATATAAAAAAAAAAAATTTTATATAAAAGTGGGGTTGAGCATGTTTTTTGGCCAGCCAACCTTACCCCTTTATGTAAATAATACTGAGCAAAAACCCATTGAAAGTAATGGATAGGAATATCTAAATCCATTATAAAATAGAGGTAACTTACCTAAAAAAATTGCACTTGAAAATGCAGAGCATGCGCTAAATCTGAGTGCAATAAAAAGTTATTGCCCGATTCTGGACCCTAATACAGATTCAAAGCATGTGAATGGCTGAAATGTAGCACTTAACAAAAGTATAAAAAGAATATAAACAAAAGTTAATAAAAGCGTTACAAAAAACCATAACATTAGAGACACTAGAGTATATATGAATTAAATAATAAGTAATTTTAACTAATAATAGAATATAGAGGTAACTATAACTATGAAATGTGTAAATTTATAGTATTAAACTATAATTAATCTAAGAGTTTTTAATTACAAATTTGAATAGCTTTTTTATAACTATTAATACAAATTTTGAATTTAGCAATATTTATTAGTATAACTATTAATAATGAATTGTAACATATTTCTGTATTTATATATATTATTTTAGTAAAGTGTATATATATATATATAGTAATATATTTAGTAAAGTATACATATATATATATATATATATATATATATATATATATATATATATATATATATATATACTTAATTAATTTTTAAAGACGATGAATTAAATTAGATGATCTTTTTTCTTAGAAATAATTTTTAAAGAATTATATTATTCTGTAATTAAACTTATATAAAATTTTCATAGTTAAAAATTAACTATACAAACTTAAAATTTCATGCAGCAGCTTCATTAAGTGTAATTTTGATAGGAAGAGACATGGGCATCATCAATAAATAAATATAATAAACACTATGTTCATTAACTAATAGTTAATGAACTAATTATTAACCAGTAAAGTAAATTAAATTACCCTTCATTAAATTTTGTTAGGAATAAATTATCAGACTCAAAGAAAATTGAAAAAAGGGACTAATGAGATGTATTAATTTTTCTATGAAGAAGTATATATGAGGGAGAGAAAGATAAATAGAGTATGCGTGTATTACGAATTTACATTCAAGAAATATTAATTAATTTCTATCAACATTAACTTGTTTTAAATTTTTAATTAATATATTATCAGACATATTTTCATTAAAAATTTTTAAATTGATTATTTTTAAGCTTATAGTTTTTTGAAGGTTTTGAATTATCATAAGACTGTCTAAATCACACAAACCTTAAATAAATAATATATATGATTGTCTCTTGAACTAGGAACAGTTTGATTAAATTATTGAAATTAAAGTTTTTAAAAATTGAGATTGCAAGATTTACGTTTTTGAAATCATTTTCGAATGATGCCGACAGCCAAAGGGAGATTGGTGTGGGAGTTAATTGCACAATTTTATGTAAAAAGTATCCATCATTGTTTTGGGTTGTGTCATATCTCCTTCACGCGATAATCACGTTGTTTTTGTGAGCCTCGAAAAAAAAGTGACCTCCAGACGGAGACATAAAGAATTTGGTAATAAGGTTTCTTCATAAGGGATAGAAAAGTAATGCACGTGGGAAAAAATTTCAAGCACATTAAACAATAAGGCTCGATATACTTTCATGGAGAGAAGCCATATATATATATATATTCAAATGAATTTTTCCGCTTATTAAATTTTCTTCCTTTATGCTTTCAACCGTCCCTCAATTCTCTTAGGTTCGTTCTTATATTTTAGAGAAATAGGATATAATGAACCTTTTTTGGATACATAAATGAATCATAAAGTAAATATCACATACCAAATCAGTTAGATCGTCGATAAGAAACTAGATTAGTGTTTTTGAGAGAAAAAGTGAATTTGATTCTTTATAACATGTAGGTAAGTGATATTTAATTACGTAAAATTTAAACAAAAGAGCTTGTGTATATTTCAGCAATCACATTGACGATTTTAAACTAGAAAAAAAATTACCCAAAACATTTCGTTAGTGAGAGAGCGATGAAGGTTTCTTAGTTTTCTTCACGTCCCATTAGTATGGCCTTAAACCTATCGAACTTGTTTAAATCTCTCTTTTTTTTTTATCACTGTTTTTCCTTCAAGACCGTCTGTAGAGATCGATCTATTTGTTAAATTGGAATCCCGCTGAGCTAAATTTTGAAAAGCTCAATTTATGTCTCAGAGTCATAAATTTTCCTTCGGATTCCAATTATAGGAGACAGTATGATTATAATTTTACTTCCGTAAAAACTAGTTATTTTTAAGAATGTTTGATTAGACTATGCTTCCTAAAATTATCGTCTTGTCGATCTGCTGACTTCCGAGTTTTCTTCCACTGATCATCATTGAAATATAGGTTAGTTTATGTTTACTATTTGTATGTTACATGTATCTAATAAGAAATTTGATTCAAATTTCATAGATTCATTAGCGGTCTCCTCATCCTATTTATTGATGTAATCTACGCGTTTTACTCATATTGCCACGAATCAAAATGAGTCATAAAATATTAGCTACTTTTTCAGCATTTTAAGTAAATGCTGCTGTTTTAAACCAACTGGAATTTTACTGATGATTTTTAAGACAAGATGTCACGTTTCATAGGCACGTTTCATATTGCAGAAACTGTTCTCAAACTTTGTACCACTGTTCGCAACAATTTTCAAAATGCATTATGCATATATCCTTATTAAATGTCGCTTGATCAACAGTTCTCACCGCACGATGTTAATAAATAATAAGACTTTAATTTGCAGTTTTTTTCTACGATTTGTGAACCTAAATGAATGGCCAAGAAACGTTATTTGTATGGATGAGGCTCTCTCATTTGCACGGTGAGGTCCCAGAAAATTCACTCGAATTTCTGAAAATTCTTTTACATCCTTTGAACTTAACGGTAAAATGTGACTTTATTGCCTCATTCATTTTGGGCTCAAATTTTTCGAAGAGTTCAGCACTGTAAGTGGAGCATTACCGGCCAACGACACGCGTCGTTATTGCATCAATTATTGATTTCGGCTCTGAAGGCCCTTACGATGTCTTCCAACAACCATGTTGATGCAGGATGGTACTTCTTCATATACAGTTCATTGTGGTGTGGGAAAGAGGTGGTTCATTTCCATTTTACTGATGACTGAATTATCTGCCGTCATTTTCTTCGTCTTTACCAGACAGATTCTAAGACTTGAATCCTTGTGATTTTAGGTTGTTAAGTTAGGAACTTGTGTGGCCTACCGTGATTTCATCACATCTCTCTCTGACCTTAGACCCAAGCATCATGCGTGCAACATTTCCCGGCATGCACTGTTTTAGACCCGGGGTGGGTATTACGTCGATCGCGATTGACAGGTGGAACGCCAAGACATTTTGAGGTGACTGCCTGAAGATTTTAGTAGTTAGTAATTATATACGGAAATATTCAAGATTGGCTGACTGTATACAGAATAAGTCTTCTACTGACTATAAACAACAAAAACTAATTTTATACAGAAAAGTTTTATTTTTTAATGTATTTTGAATTGTTTAATAATAAAAGCATCATCCAATATTATTATTTTTGTGTGGCTATTATTACTATGTTTGTATCTTGCGTTTTACTTAAAACGTGGATTTAAAAGTGTTAGTTTTTTCTATTTTAGTTCTGTAGGTAAATACATAGTTTACGTATTTATTATTTAGTTATAATAAATATTGTAGACCTTTTACTTACCTCACCACACCTATGACACTGGGCAGTGGCGCACACAAAAATTTTTCAAGGAGAGGGGCGAGGGTAGAAAGTCTACTGTTCTCATATCTTACCCCAATACACAGCCAAACATACATATTTTTTTTATTTACGAGGGATATTCGGAAACTAAGGTCCGAATTGTCGTAGCTAATCGAATGTCGCGCAAACATTGAAATGCGCATGCGTACCAACTCCCGGCATACCTTGCTCGTCAAACGACGCCATTTGCATTGTTATTGTTGCAGTGTGGTAAGTACAGTGCTACTTCAAAATGTTTAAAACAATCGATCAGCCCTCTGACTGTGAAATACGGTCAGTGATTCGGTTTTTGACAGCAAAGAACGTTTCAGCAGCGGAAATTCATAGACAGATAAGCGACGTGTATGGCCCAAATGCGATGAGTAGCAGCAAAGTGCGTAAGTGGGTGAAAGCTTTTAAGGACGGACGGGAAAATGTTCATGATGAACCGCGTTCCGGTCGACCATCAGTGATCACAGATGATTTGGTCAATGCCGTGGATGAAAAGATTCGTGAAGACCGGCGACTCACAATTTCAACTTTAGCATTGGAATTTTTGAATGTGGGTGGAACAACTTTGCACAAAGTCGTTTCTGAAAAGTTTAAATTTCGCAAATTGTGTGCACGTTGGGTTCCCAGGCTGCTTACTGAGGAACACAAACTGAAAAGAATGGCTTGTGCTCTTGATTTTTTGGATCGATATCATAAAGAAGGTGATCAATTTTTAAAGAGGATTGTCACAGGGGACGAGACGTGGGTTTCTCACATAACCCCAGAGTCTAAACGTCAGTCAATGGAATGGCGTCACACAAATTCACCAGTCAGAGTCAAGGCCAAGCGGACAATCTCAACACGCAAGGTTATGGCAACCGTATGTTGGGATAGACATGGGGTCTTGTTAGTCGAGTTTATGCAGCAAGGGACAACAATAAATGCAGCCGCTTACTGCGCTACCCTAACTAAACTTAGACGTGCGATACAGAATAAGCGACGTGGTCTTCTGACGTCTGGAGTTCTGTTGCTGCATGACAATGCCAGACCCATTCTGCCATTAACACATAAAATCTGATCAGATCTTTTGGATGGGAACAGATTGACTACCCAACGTACAGTCCAGACTTGGCTCCGAGTGATTTTCACTTATTCCGCTACCTAAAAGAGTTTCTCGGTGGCAAGCGCTTCGACACAGCTGACGAGGTGAAAGAAGTGCAAGACTGGTTATCCTCACAGGCGGCAGACGTTTACGACTTAGGCATACAGAAGCTCGTAGAACATTTTGACAAATGTTTAAACAAATATGGAAAGTATGTAGAAAAATAGAGACACATGTAAGGAATTTAAAATATAAAGTGTTTTGAAAAAATCTGTAATGTTTTATGTTTTATAAGTAAACGGACCTTAGTTTCCGAATATCCCTCGTATTTTGCAGATAATCGGGAACAAAAAACAGTAGAAAATGAACTACTGAATAAATAATTACCATTAATTAATAAAAAATGATTAATAACAATTACTGAATAAAATTTAACGTCCTATATACATGGGATTACAATCAATCTGGAAAAAAAATCAAGGGCTATGGGGGAGGGTGTGGACCAATCCCCCCCTAGTGTTCGCAACTGACACTGAGTGGATCGCAACACCTTTAATAAGTTAGAAGTAGCCTGTACCCAGGAAAAGTCTGCCCACCCCTGTTTTAGACCATTAAATATGTGATTTTAAGCGGTCAGTTGGCAGCAAACTATGGTGAGCAGAAAATTGAAAATGTTTTTCAACTTAAAACTAGTAAAGTTGGCTGTTTTTATTGTGCTTTGTATTAAGGTAATACTCGTCATCTAGTGGTGACTTTTAGAAATAAACTTTTTATGTTAGAAAAAAATTAAAAATCATCCCGTTATGTCACTGACCAAACTTCAAAAAATTCTGCTGAATAGTTTTATATACTTACAGACTTCTCAAAAATTTCATTTAATTATGGGCACCTTACATGTATACATACATATATTAGATGTATACACTATTACTCGTTGACACTGCGACACCAATAAGGGGGTAAAAAATACAAAACACTTATAGCACAGTTGGAAGAAAACATAACTAAATTTTTAGGCAGTTTATGGGTATATAGGGTTCAAAATAATCACACACACACAGTATACACACCTGACACTTTTGATTGTTAAAATAGTTAACCCGGCATTTTGGAAAACTTTTTGCAGTGGTAAATTTCCATTCGTATGCTGTTTTGGTAATATTTTGTGACTAGTTTTATAATATCGGTATATCAAGGTGTATCAAGGATAAACATACATTATAATTTTTTTTAAGCTATAAACAAGTAATTAGAACCCTATCTTATTTAGTCTTTTGTACTCTAAACTTGCATTTAGTTCTATTAATGGACTGTCTGTTGGTCCTCGTTGCAACAGCTTAGTGAACTTAATGGATAATTGGAAACCTTATATAAAAAGTTGGATGCGGGCTAAGAATATTACTTTCATCATCTTATTTTATGGCTCAAAATAACAACACATTTGTCTTTAATAGCTCTTAATGTTGAAAAAGTGTTCTACTAACTAAACTGAAATCAAAGAAGAGTTTCCAAGAATAAATACATAAAAGAAATATCCGAAAAATATATGTAGCTTTTAATTATCTATTTTTCAATATTGTATATATATATATTGTTACAATATTACCAACATCATTAAGAGAAACTCAAACAAATTCAAAAGATAAAATTATCCTTCCACGAAAATAAACAAGTATAGTCCTCAGTACGATTTTTAAAAACAAGTCGTTATTTATAAAAATAGCATCTGTCTTTAGATTTTATTGTATACGTGTACGGCCGCAATAAATCAATTTTCTTCCCTCGATCTATTTTTGAGAAAACTTGACAGACTTCTTTAAAGTGTACGAAATTAACTTTGGGATTTTCTTGGAGAAATGGGTAAGTCTAGCACTCTTCTGCGGAGGCTCTGGAGTCGTTAATCTTAAAGAAATCTGAACGCGTAAAAGAAAACGGACGTCATTACTGTAAAACGCCGAGTAAAAATGCAAAATTTGCTGTTTCAGTTAGAAGGAGGAAACTGTGAAAATAAAATAATTTTTTTTTCTTGCTGCTGAAAACAGAGGGGAAAAAATTGCTGAATGAAGTGTGGCATCGCATCTTAGAGGGATTCGCCCTCCTTCAACGATAATGAAGCGACGCTTCGTATAAAATGACGTATTACTCCTGGGAAATGAACTGAGGTTTCTGCACCCGAATAAAGTGTTGACAGATTGTATGATTTTGTTTTAGTACTATTCGCTCCAGTTTTCCAAACTTTTTTAAACGGTATAGCTGGTTTCCGTTCGTAGTTTTCACTATTCACTAAGGAAGGTAATGTATTTTACTATATGAGACAGACTAACTAGACAGACTGACACCATAAACTATAAAAATGAAGTAATGAAAAGAATTTCACTCGTGTTAAATGCATAAAAATTCAGTGCTCGTTTTTTATTACCTAATTTTTGTAATTTTATTTTCCTTTCTTTGCTTACTTGTTTAATACCATTTATACGAAATAAGTTATGAATTTATCAACTGGCATTCAAAATGAATTATTAGTATCAGGAATTTTGAGATAGGAGATTGCAGATTTGGAATTTGATTGCATCATCTTGAAATATTATTTTATGTGTTGGTTTCGTCTTATAACAGGACTCAAAATTGTGATCTTCTTGGTAATAAACTATTGCATACATTTATAAAGATGACATTTGAGTATACAGTTTCCGGAAGATAGCTAAATCACTACCAAAAATATTAAGGGGTTGAAAGCCCGCAAATTTTTAAGAAAACATAAAGTTGCAAGCCCTATGTTCTATTAAAAATTTTTTTGCCCTCTTGATGCCTTTATCCCCCCCTCCTCTGAATTGATCGGTCAAACTCAGCAATACCTTACACACACAGATATATATATATATATATATATATATATATATATATATATATATATATAATCCACAATAATTATAATTTATATAAATAGTTATAATCCTAAGTATAACTGGACAGAAGAGTAAGCCTCAGTATAGTATAATAGCAAACGCTTGGTCTTAGGAACCAAGTATGCAGGTTTACATGTTATTGGCCTGCTAACCTTCACCTGATATTTTCCTGTATTACTTACTGAGCTGTAAGGAAAGGGGGAAATACTGTAAAAATGTAATTATTGGAAAATAAAATTCACTATGGCTATTATTAAATAAAATATAACAGGAGAAATTACTAAAAATTAACAAGAACTACTTATAAAAATAAAGATAAAAATATGTGTATGAATACTCTTAAGAGATACGCAAACATACTACCTCAACACATCACTTTGTTTATATTTCCCGCCAATAGTAAACGAACTAAAAAAGTATATATATATATATATATATATATATGAATATATGAATGAAAAATATAGGAAGCATCAAATAAATAATAGAAACAAAATACAGTAACCACTAAACTGTATAGTAAATATATAAAAAGGAAGAAACGAAAAACAATTTAAATAAAAATTCAAAAACGGACCTAGTGAGTTAAAAAGCAATTTCAGACTTAGGACAGAATAAGTGAGGTTGAACGAGCTTGATGGTACCAATCTTCCCCCTTTGCAATTCGGTACGAAACACCAAATAAAATATAGACAATAAAACAAAATTGTATAAAAGAGTATATTGAATAAATACTCCCAAAAATGGATGAGAAGCAACACAACTTCAATTTTGTAACCCATCCTAAAATCTTAAAGATGATTTTTTAAAAATTCTTTTCAGCATTTCCCATGAAATAAGTGTAAAGTTATTGTTCATCAAGGTAAACATCCAAATCATATACGAACACATTCCTTGTACCAGCATGCAAAAAGAGATGCTAATAAAATTTAGTAGGCTGTAATTAGATTGGTTGTCAAAGTATAGAAATTCTTAAATGTATAAGATATTTAAAAACCACATATGTGTTTTTATATAATTTTCGCAGAAAGGTTTCTAACATGCTGACTTTGAAATTCTATTGTTGTGTGGTGGTTTTGGAATCAGAAATTACAATACGATTAATGTATTTATGATGGATATACACAGTGTGGCAAATAAGTTTTAAGACTGGGTCTGTAAAAAGAAATGGAAACAAGAAATTAATTCCAGTTTTGGTTTTTTATTCAAAATAGGCCCCTCTGGTTTCCATGCACTTGTTACAGCGATCTATTATTGAATCGAACGCATGTTGACAAACACTTTGGGGAATGGCCTGGAAAGCATGCGTCGTATCTACTAGTATGGTTGAAATATCCCCAAAATAACACCCTTTTAACTTTATTTTAAGTTTTGGGAATAAGGAGTAGTCACAGGGTGATAAATCAGGTGAATACAGAGTGGATGGTTCAACAAATAAATATTTTTCCCCCCAAATTCGACAAACAATAAGGGAGGTGTGTCTGGTTGCATGGTCATGCAACAAACACCAACTGCTTTCAGTCCAATATTCTGGACGAATTTTGACCATAAAAGGCTTTAAAACAGTGAAGTGGTACTGACTTGTAAATGTTTGTCCAGTTGAAACAAATTCTTCGTGGATTTCCCTTAGTATCGAAGAATGTAATGAGCATTGTTTTGGTTTGGGATGGAACTTTCCTTGATTTTTTGGCTTGCGGTGAATTCTGTGACTTCCATTCCGCACTTTGTCGCTTTGTTTCAGAATTATATTAGAAACATCAGAATTAATCCTCTGTTGCAATGGACTTCAGAAGTTTAGGTCATTTTAAGCAGCTAAAATATCTCTCTCTGCAATGGGCACTTCTCATTGCATTTTGTTCAGGGGTTAAAGTGTGTGGAATAAAAATTTAGCACATACTTTCGTTTTCCCAAATCTTCATGCCGGATAGTTTGAATAGTTTCTTTGTTAGTGATTAAAGAGTCTTCCATCAATTTCAGTGATGCACAGTGATCGTTTGCCATGAAATTTCGTACGTTCTCAATAATTTCAGGTATCTTAGATGAAATTGGTTTTCAAAAACGCGTTGATCATCTTCCACCGTATTTCTTCCATCCAAAAAAACGTTTGTACCACACAAAAACATTTGATCTACTTAAGCACCATTTACCGTAAACTTGTTTCATGAGTTGGTATGTTTTCGAAGCACTTGTACCAAGTTTTGCGTGAAGTTTAATCGCAGCTCTTTTCTCCATCTGAAAAAATCAACATGAAAAAAATTCACTTCTTCTCTCTCAGCTACTTAACTAAATGTGTACAACTTGTTGGTAGTATATCAGCAGACCATGGACGTTATGACACATGCGCATTTACACTCAGGATGCCATTAGAACCTGTGATCTGGGACGAGTCTTAAAACTTAATTGCCGCACTGTGTATGTCCTTTAAAGTTTAAGGGGTAGTCATGATCCAGGCAATAATGGAAAAACTTCTTAATATTATTGAATTCATCTATATATATTTTGTGCGTAAAGTTATTATTTCGGAGTAAAAAATTCAAAATAATATTCCTATAAAAATCAGTGCATTTTTATCAGTAATATCTCTTAAAATATTGTCTTTTTTGTTAACATTCATATTACGAGTTACTACATGTTGGTGATGATCATCCATAAATTCATGGTAATCCAAGCATTTACAATTTGCAGGTTTTGAGAAAATGAACTATTATTGTAACAAAGAATTGACCTACCTATTTTACTGTCACATTTTACAGTTTTTTTAATAATAATAATTTTAACCGGAAAAAGTGTGAGAAATATTTATTAAAAAAAAGTACTGTTTAAAAAATTACACTCTATTAAAATATTTATTAATAAAAAAAGAAAAGTACATTATTGAGTTTTAGAAGGTGTAACTTTGTAAAGATTGACGATACTTAAAGTAATATCGTAACCTAAAATATCTTGAAACACAATAATTTTCTTTTTGTTCAGATCAAAAAAGAAATAATTAATATACGCTTGATATTAAATTCCTTTTAAGAATTAGTAACAGTTACATTAATTTTATTAATTAACAAATAGCCCTTACTTTCTCTGTCAGCTCTTTTACTCGATATATATACAAACAGGTATATATATTAGGGTGGATCGAAACTTTTTTTCAGGATTACAAAACCTATCAATGCGGAAAAAATGCTCTCTGGTATATAGATGAAGAGGAAAAAGAAAATAAAAAATTAGCTTGACCGCAAAGATAACGAAGCTTAGGTACTTATGGTAAGCCTTTTTATGGTAAAAAGTCAAAGTAATTTATGTTAAAGTGAAGCAGACATTTTGGTAATTTTTGGCATTTATTTTTACGAGTGGACACTATCGCAGCCCGAAGGTCACGGGGGCGAGAGGGTTCGAGGAAGAAGCAGACATGATCTTAAAAACAGCTCTTTTTATTCTAGCTTTATATAACACTTTATGAAATCTACAATTTTATAACTTAACTGTGGGAGCAATCTGAAATCCTAACCCTTAGCCGGATATACTAGACTATTGAAATTCACCTACCTGGAGTTAGAACTCATTGTTATGACCCTTCTCGAATCCCGATAGCTCGGTCAGCTCCAAGATTGCTTACTTCCACAATTCCTGACAGATTCTACGTCTACTATTAAACTCAAGACTCGTGCCCAACCAGTCGCTCTTCACCTTTTTCTAATACGTGGATTTCACGCTTAACGATAAACGATTACTCCTTAACCTTACATACTCACCGTCAGGTGCTTAAATAGTAGTTACATTTGCATTAAATTAAGTCATCTCTACGGAAAGTGGTTTTTAAACTAAAATAATAGTTTAAGAATATTTTCCCCAAGAGGATTAGTAGAAGAACCCGAATAGCACCCATTACACCTACTAACCCTATCGCTGCGCATAAAGCAATTTCCACAGGCGTGAGTGAGTGAATATTAACGTCTCACTGTTTAGTCACACGAGGCGACGTTAATATTCAGCGACGGACCTTGTAATTTTGAGCCATGGTCAAGTGATGAGGACGACACCTGAGCTGGCACCCCTCTCCTAACTACCACACCACACCAACGGGAGGGCGTTTGAGCTCTCGACAGATTTAACGTGCATCGCTTCCCTACACGGAGGGTCTTTAGTGGTACTGTGCTTGAACTCATGAGATGCCAGATCGCATCCCGCGATTTCTACGGGAAACGTAGATGTAGTAAAATTTGCGTAACCCACGATTTCTTCGGGTATGTCTTTTGTCCGACTATTTAGATGTGCAACTCGTGTTTTTCCTGTTTATGTTTTCATTTATGTTTTATGTTCATATTTTCATGATCTAATTCTATATTTTAAAATAAAAACTCTTTTACAAATTTTTTTTTGTGTATTTTAACCCTCTCGCTGCCCATCCCGCGATTTCCACGGGCAACGTAGATGTAGCAAAATTTCCACGGGTATGCATTTTTTCCGACTGTGCAACCCGTAATGTTCTTGTTTATGTTTTCACTTATACTTTTATGTTCATGATCTGATTCTATACTTTAAAATAAAAACTCTTTTCCATAAATATTTTGTATATTTTAACTCTAAAATGTAGATTTAATATATAGATTTGAAATACGTAATAAGACAACACGCAATTTTTAACCTACTTTGATAAAATAACTACCGCGCGCGAGAGGGTGTAACGTCTTAACTTACAACGGGGATCGGCGCCTTTGGTGGACCCGACACTCACACGTGCATCTTGCAGCTGCAGATATAAGGTTGCGGCGTGGCAAACCACGCAACCCCTTTTTTGACCCCCGAGGAATCGAACCCCGTCGACCGGAAGATGAAGGAGAGATGCTTTGAACTTACTCGGGAGGGTTGGCCAAGCGATTCCTCCTCTCAAAAATTATTGGACTCTAACAAGCTTTAATTAAGTTTAATAACTTCAATGTATAATTCAGTAAATAATATTCAATAGTTGTGACGTAAATAAATTCAATATTTAAATTAACTAAGAATACGCTACCGTTATTCTTTCAAACGTTACAAGGGTTAAAAAGTTACAAGAAAAAAACATCAGGTACATTTAACAGTTTCATTAGAATTAAATTTTAAAAAACCTACTGTCGAAGTTGTAGTGCATGATACAGCGAAGGCAGAAAAAATTTGGATCAAACAAATTGGAAGGTGCAGGGAGAGAGATTAGAGGTTATGAAATGTAGCAATGTTCATTGTACCATTCAATACTCATTTATCAATAATCATCATTTTTTATTACCTATAGTGCAGAAAAATAATTTTATTTAGAATCTAAAATCGTCTAACTAAAATTAAGTCTTTTTCTGTTTTTTCAATTCCTCTTTTATAAATCACACACTATATATTTATTTATCTTGGTGGAATTTTCAATCGTTAATAAAATATATTTTAAAACGCTCAATTGAGCTTGAAGTTTTATATACAAGATTATTTTGGATGACAATACAATAATTTAATTATAATTAATAAAAATTAATTGATTAAAACTAATTATTTAAAGAAATACAAATATAACCACGTTGGTGACTTAGCGACCATTTTGACGATTTGTGTCAAAGCTTGAAAAGGTTTTTGTTTCTCACGTTTTAAAGCATTCAGTTGAACTGAAATTTTATAAGCACGATTGTTTTGGATGACAATACGATACTTTAATGATAATTAATAAAAATTAATTACCACTTAATGTTGTGAATGTGTCATATGTATATACATATTTATGTTAATTGTAACTATTTAGTAAAAAGTAGCTAAAATAAATAAAAAAAAATTTGTTGATCTAAGTAGGAATTGACTTTAAATTTTTTTATATATATTACACTTGTTTGTAACTTCTTTTGTGGCAATATTAAAAATTTTGAACATATATTTTAACTTATTTTTTATCCTAATCTCTCTACCAGAGAACATCTTTTCCGCATATATGTAGGTTCCAATAAATAATAACTCTTTTTCTCTATGTAATCACGATCCAACCTAATACAAGTATTTATGATACATAATTATAAAGAATTAGAATGTTATTATATTATAACTCGAAAGGAAGTTTAACGAATGTTTGCTGATTTAAAGAACATAATAAGGAAGAAAACAGTCTGTAAAGACAAAAAGTTCATTTCGCAGAATCTAGAAATATTTTCCAGAAATAATTCAAATATTCTCGAAAAACAACGACAATGTTTCTAGGAATGGGAAATGAAAGGGAATTCAAGGAATTGGAAATAAGAGTTTTGTTTTCCGAACGCGGGATTCTTTCCTTTTTTAGGTTTAAATGGAGGTGGGGGGAGTCAAGCAAATTACTGGTTCCTTTCAGATCTCTTCAGGGAAACGATTACTTTTAGAGTAAAAGAAATTTTAATTCTTAAGATAAAAATGTAGAAGTTGAAGATAAACAGAATATCCGTTTCTCAGAATATCCGTTTCTCAGAATATCCGTTTCTCAGAAGATTCCGCTTCAAGTAATATTTTAGTTATGGAGAAAAATAAGCGATAGAAAAATGTAAAATCTCTCTCTCTGCTCACAAATAAAGAAATCTACAGTAACTTTCTTTAAAAACCGATAATATTACATACTTTTAATTACAATTAATTGTCTTAATTTAGTTAATATGAATAATTAGGTAAATTCTTTAATCAAAATAACATTCTTCCTTTTGATTTTAGAAATAGCTCCATTAAACTGAATAATTATTATTTAGGAATAAACAATTGCAACAAAAAATTACACAAATAAAAGTTTACAATAAACTGTTATTGAGAGAAAGAAAGAGGATATAAATTAAGTAAAATAGAATTTCTATTATTTGCAGAAACATAAGAAACCCCATAAATATTTTTCTGTTGAAATTTCTTCAATCCGTATAAGATCACAATTTTTCATAGACTCAGAAAATTATACTGTTCTACACACAAATAATTTTTTAGCAGCGTTGTATTATTTCTGATATCGAAAGGTCGAAAATATTGGTAGATAATATTTTCCCCTAAAATCTGTGGGTTTATACATACATTAAGTTTACAAATTTACTAAATATAAGACAATTAAACTATATGATAAAAGGTATCATAATGTTTAATATTATTCGAGAATATAAAATGTTTATATTTTATGGTACATTTCTGTTTACTAAAAACGTACATTAAAAAAATTTAATTGAAAATTGATTTGAAAATTTTTTGCTCGATCCAATATCTACGGTTCAAGAAATTTTAATGAAGTTTATAAGAAATAAAGTCTATATATATATATGAAGAGAGTAGTAGCGATCACGATCTATTAATATAAGTAAACATGAAACTCGATGCTGAAAATGAAGATTCTAATGAAAATACATGCCACATTGAAAAAAAGGAACACAACATTGAATAATTACAATAAAATAGACAAGGAATAAAACTCAATTAATGAGGTAGTTTATGCTTGAAATATTATTATATTCTAACTGTAAATAGATCTTATTCACAATAGTAGTTAATACACCTCTGGAAGTTTGGAGTAATTACATATGAGCATGAGACCTTGTAAAGATTTTCTGAAATTCCTTAATATGCTTATAAAACAAATTACAGAAGATATTTTAACAGAGTGCAAAAGAAATTATTGAGAATATGAAATGAAAGAATTTATTATTATTATACATCTGTAGTGTTCGCAAATAATTGTCAAGAGAATACATACTGGGGTGCCCCAAATTAAGGTCAGAAATACACAGTCTGTGATAACTGGAGAAATATTCGGCTTATTGCAAAGAAATTTGGCATAGAGTTATATTTGTTAGAGAATGCATGCAGTAACGTAAAAATATAAAAATGAGGTGAATTGTTAGTTAAGATACAGGTTATATCAAAAATGATCAGAACATGATATGGATTATATCTCGGGAAAAGCTCGTCAAATACGGAGTGTGGCCACCATGCACTGCTATACAAGCCTCACAAGGAACTATTATATTGTTAATGAGTTGGGAAGAGGAGTGCTTCTGCGAGAATAAATCCCTTTCTCTTCCTAAAGAATGATTTTAAACATCTGGTGGGTGTCCTTGGCGGAGAAGTGATGTGGTGCGCAATGGCCCTTCCAAAACCATTCCACACAATAGAATTAAGATACGAATGTTGCAATACATGTGAGAAACGGTTTTTTATAGGATTGAGATCCTGAGACTTCCCGAGCTAGTTCATCCGCGGTGAATATTATTCAAGAAAACCATCAACAATATGAATGTGATTTCCCTTTATCATCCATGAAAAATATGTCTGGGACTGCAACACTTGGAAAAACCTCGTATAGGTTTCAAAGACTTCATCCCTATAGCACGGGGCGGTGAAACTACCCGTATGAAGGACTAGTAGTGGTCAACATTCATCATTTCCGCCAAATTGATCGATTTCCTTTACGTTAGAGAGATAATAGCGAGCTCCAAGTTCACTCTCGATGGAGACTTATCAAGAATCACTTTGTGAATTAAATCTCGACTCATCAGTGAAAAGAATACATTCTCATTTTGGATGCGTCTAAGAATGGCGTGTTAGGCCCCACGATAAATAGTCTTCGGTGGGACGATGGGCTTAGGCCCCGGGCGTAAAAGACCCTCTTTGCTAGATGTCTGTTGGAAAATTCTTTTTTAAAAAAAAGTAGCTAGGTGACGAGAAAGCTCTGTAGCTGTTGTTTGCCTATATCGTAGGCCAGTGGCGCACATAAGGGAGAGGGGGTCCTGGGGGTCCGAACACCCCCAAACCCTTGATTTTTTTCCGATTGACTATAATTCTAAGTATATAGTAGGTAAAATTTAATTAAGTATTTGTTATTAATGATTAATTTCATTAAATAAAGGCTAATTATTTATTCAATAATTAGTTTTTTACTGTGTTTTGTTCCTGAAAATCGACAAAATGAAAAGGAGCATGATACAAGAATGGTGAACTTTCGACCCCGGACCCCCCTCCCTTGAAAATTCCTGTGTGTGTGCGCTACTGTTGTAGGCACTTAGTGTCAAGTAGCAATCAAGGACAGCTGCCATCGCTTTTGGCCGGCGGCCTTGGTCGGGGCTCATGGTGTTAGAACCACTTGTTTGGAATTAATTCCACATCCTTGATACGATTTTCAATTCCACTTGTAATCATCGAGCCATGTCCTCTTGAGACTGGCCAGCTTCAAGTCTGCTCTTCTCAAGGAATCATCTAAACCAGCGGTCGCCAAACTTTTTGACCTCACGGACCAATGTTGCTGTTGTTGCTGCTGTCGTGTACTTTCCGTAGGGAAGAAACGAAAGTTGCCAGTGCCTGAGACAGATTGGACTTCTTTACGATAGATGGCAACACCACCTATCTCCACCTCCGTAATTTAGGCATGGGACTGGAGGGGAGGAAAATATTCTCCAGCCCCCTGCAACCGTGGTTCCTGCTGTGATCGTCCACAAGACTTTCGGACCCACTGATTTAACGAGCTCGTACTCCGTGTGTACTCGGAGGGTATTTGATGGCAAAGGCATCGAACCCAGTCCTTCCGGTTAGGAGTCCGATGCTCTAACTACTAGGCTACCCTCGGCTCCTCGGCTTGGCTACTCACGGACCAATAAATTCATAATTTAAATCCCACGGACCACTAATAGTATTCTTTAAGTGTTAAATATATTTATAAAAAAATTGCGATCAAGTACCTAGTTAACAAAATTAAACTATTAATTGTAAAAAAAAATTATGAAAGCTTTATTAATAAACCATTATAAAAATAAATTAACAAAAAACTGTAAAAACAAAACAATTAAAAAATGGTTTATAAAACTTTTAGCATTATATATTCCTAATGTAATGGATGTTCCTGCTTACTTGAAATAAGATTATGAATATTTTTGGAACCAATGTTGTGTGTGTTACTGCAAGACGGAGAACTGCATTTGTTTCAAGCTGAGATCGGTACCGTGTTTTGATGCCTGTGACAGATGAAAAGGCCTTTTCACATAATTAAGTTGTGAAGTATTAAATCAGAATTTTCATTGCCTGTTCACTAAGAAAAGGGTATGGAATGCCAAAACTGAGATCTTGATAAGGATAAATAAAATTTATAATTTGAGAATTTTGTCAGACGATAAATTGATGAAGCTTTCTGTTAGATGCTTGCTTAAATTATTATCCTGAATTGTCGCTGCAAACGAATCTATTATCTACATAATACGATGTTAGTGCGACTTGTTTACCGTGGCATTATTCTATGAAGTAACGTTTTTATAGCTTTCCACTTATTGTTATTCATTGAATTATGTTTCAAAATGCATCTTAAAACATAACGTGATGAGTAAGTATATTCCACGTATTTTTCTGGCGACCAGCGTATTTTTGTCACGGGCCACCACTTTGATGACCTCTGATCTAAACGATTATGAGAACCCATTCTCCCTACAAACAGTTAAACTTATGGGCTTCAGCACAATATCAATATCCACAGCACTGCAAAAAAAAAAATTCCAAACTTTGACATGGTCAAATTCCACGTTATGCTGCAAAACTAACACTTATCATTTATTCAAAATTGGAGATCAGAATATTATAGTTACGAGGAAACTGACTTCAATGGGATTGAATGATAACTACCTAATTTTAACAATTAAATTTTATTGAAACGAACATTACCGAAGTAATTAAGTTAAAACTTAAAATACTTAATAACGACGCAGAGTAACTACTTATTAGGGCCTAATAACCAACACATAGTCGACATGTGCTTCTATGTTGCCTTCCTTCGTTTGCTTCTTCAGATCTACCAGTACGAGGCGCAAAGGCAAGCAGCTAGCACCGTTGTCACATATTGAGCTACTTGTTCTTCAAAATAAAAAAAAAACATGAATTTTATCTATTTAACTGGTAGTAATTTCGAAGCACTGTGAAAAATGTGTTTGTGACCTTAATTTTAGACAGTGTAAATGATCGTAGGTCAATAGATGGGAAAGAAATAGAAACATTATGCACACAGTTACGCCTTGAAATGTTATTGCTTCCTCCACAGATAGAGAGATATATCAATATTATTTCTCTTAAAAATATTTTGAATTGTAATGAATATATTTGGGTGCAGAATTCCCTGCACGCCTATTCCCTTTCATTTTTCTTATTCACTTGCAGTTAACTCTAAGAGTGCACAGTGGGGTATTATACCAGTTCTGGATTCTTAAAAAAATTACTAGAATTTTAAAAAAAACTTACTATAAGAATCAATACGTATAATATACATATACATATGCATATATATACCTCCTTGATTTAGATAAGAGGTTAGATAGGTGTTTTAATTATTTTTTAACTTTTCTAATTTAATTAATTTAATGACTAACGTTATTGGCAATTTTGGCTATAATTTTTCTTTCTGATATCTGTATTTATGTAAGTTTAAAAAATAAAATAAGTAAGCAAAATGTTTTTTAAATGGCGTCGCGGATTGGTATTTTACCTTTGCAGACTGTAAGGAACAGCTGCCTGCACCTGGCAACAGGTCGAACGAGAGACGATATAGAGAAAAGAATCTGGAAACGACAGGGGAGAGAAAGGTCGGAACGGGAGAGAAGAGAGAGGGTGACGAAAAAAAGCCGGGGTCGTGAAAAGTAGACACGGCTGAACGATGTATCGTAATCCTGTAACATCTCAATATATGCTTGATTTTAAGAAATGTCCCATAGAAGGTATGGAATAAACAGTGGGACCAAATCCTGTCTGCAATTATTTTCTTGTCACAATGCGAACACGATCAGAAAAGAACTCACGAGTTTACACAGACCTAGTACATTCCCCAGGAGCTGGTATCTCTTTTAAGTGCGGCATCATCTAGGTGGATACATACTAATCACCGCACAGTTCCCTCCTCAGAGGAAGGCACTTGAGTTCTGACGATGCGAAATCGTACCAGGAATTTAATTTTGACGAGAGCACTCAAGTCACAGTCAGGCACTTTCGGAATCTTTAACATGCCGTATAATCATACGACATAGACTCTGTCGATTTTCTGCATCTGGAAAATCCACAAACTTGGGCCGGGGATTGAGCAATTTGATGGTACCCGCAAATTTGAGGGTACAAGGCCAGCGACAAACCAACAACGCCCCTCAGCCTGGCTGTAGCAAAATGTATCTGTATTATAAAATTTTGAAGCGGTAAAAGGATTTTGAAATACCTACATTTGTACTCATTGAAGCCAACTGACGAAATTTTAGTGAATTTTAAAGAATTTTAGAGATCTATGGTAAATTCTTACACAAAACTTCTCAAATAAAAAGCAATAACTCTTAGCATTTATTTTTCTACGTTATCCACTATATAAAAGGTCGTTTCGGCGTATTTGTGACATCTTCTGTTGTGTGATCCGTCGTTTAATACCAAATGTTGGAACTATTAGCATCTCCATTTCTGAGCCTTGGTTTTATTATTGTGTTATTTATGATTTAAAAAATTCATAAAACAATGATTAAATTCTCTTTTTCGTTGGGATGTCATTACGTGTACGTAATTTAATGGAGAAATATAAAACTACTTTCATTTTATAATTGACTTCCATGATTGCTTCATTTCGTTAAAATTGAGGTTTCAAAAGTAATGCTAACGATCCATTTGTTTTCTGCTTTCTCACGACTCTCTTATTTAATTGAATATAATTATAAAAGGCGTTCACGCTTGGCAATTAAACTCACTCTTTCAACACACCACACACTTCTTTGAGCTAATGTTCCCACAAACTTGTAAAATATTTTGATTTAAATCTTCGGAGGATACTGAGATATCTCACGTGAAATTGATGACACGTTTTTTTTAAACACACACAAAAAAAAGGAATTAATTTCCTTTTTTTGTTTGTACAAATTTTGCAGGAATTTCAACTTTTTTCTATTTTCATTTATTTTCTCACAATTATTTTTTAATTCTTAGAAGTTTCTGTGCTAAAAAAAAGACTATTAACCCTATTGTCTTTTGGTTCTAAAACACATCGAAAGAGAGGTTTCACTTGATTTTAAATTCATATCAGTATAAGAAGTGATATGCGTGTGTTCCATAAAATTCCTATGAAAACTATTTAAAAAAACTAAAACTCAGTAGGGCAGCAGCCCTTAGAGGGCCAAGGCCTATTGTGCCCATCTAAGTGTTTATGATCTTGGGCACTGAGGTGCATGAACAGATGTTGTGGTCAGGTGGTCAGTGTGACGCCAGCCCCTCAGCGTTTAGTTCCCAAGCAAAAACTTGGTACTCATTAAGAGACCCATTGAAGGGATGAAAAAGTGTGTCGACCTTGCGCACCTCGTGTTTAGAATCTTGGACATGCGATGCGGGCACGCGATACGCTACCACTCAGCCACTGGACCTTTACAAAACTATCACGTATTATTATTTTGCATGTACTTTATTGCAAAATGTAACGATATATTTTCAATGAAAATGCGATTAAGGGGTCTCAGGGGTGTTAAATTTTTCTAGAGGTCTGAAAATATAAACAATTTTCAAACAGGTATAATTTATTTAAATTTAAGTTAAATAATTCGAATCTTTTACACATTATTTATAAAGGAATGGAGCTTCAGAAAAGTACAAAATGTTTAAAATATAATCATAATTTTAAAAACTATAAGCATATGAAAATAAGAAACTTTTCTATAAGAAATATTTTTTAAGTTTTACGTCACGCATACTATTTTCTAAAAGAGTAGGTTTAATTACTAACTATAAGTTGATTTATAAAGACAAATGTATTCTTAGTACATTGTAGCTACTTTTACATAAATAGAATAATAACTTACATATTTTAATTAATTAAAAATATACATTTTTAAAAAAATATTTAAAAATTGCAATATTTATACATTTTTAAAAATATTTAAAAAATTGCAATATTTTGCAAATATTTTGAAATACAAAAGATATATAATACTAAAATTAGGTAGAGTTTAAAGAGTATGATGCATTGTATAATTCTATAAAGTTTTATTCATCAGAGGCTAATATTTCAGAAAATAGCTTGCGCAAAGCAAAAAATACTTAATATTTATTATAGAATTTTCATATGCTATGACTTTTAAAATTATTATTATATTTTAAACATTTTATACTTTTCTGAAGCCCCATTCTATTATAAATAATGAGTAAAAGATTCGAATCATTTAATTTAAATTTAAAATAACTATACCCGTTTGAAAATCGTTTATATTTTGAGACCTCTAGAGAAATTTAACACCCCTGAGAGAGGTCTGAGCTATATACAGTCAAAATATTATTATAATAGAACCCTTTTTCACAAAAGGAGAACATTTGGAAAAAAGATTATTCTAGGTTAATTTTTTGCCAAAATATTATATTTAAATAAATTTTTTTTGTCAAAATGTCCTTAAAACAATTTTATGCCTGTATTTTAATCTGAGTGACTCTAAATATCATGAAAATTATCCATTTATGCGCTTTTTTAAAATCACGGTTCCGAACGCAGTCGTAAACCTTAAGAACATATGTGTACATTTTATTCATAGGTTTTCAGTCTATATAAGGAATCTGTGAGAAACCAGCACAAACAATTAATTTCACTATCTCAAGCTAAGAAAAAAAATAATTAAAAAAAATTAGTTATACGTAAGTAATATGACCCTGAAAAGGAATCTTTCGGTATTTTTATGATGGGGACAAACATTATGAAATCATTATCATCCACAGAGACTCTCAGTCATTGCTATTTTAAAATATCACTGCAACGCGTGTTAAATGAGATTGCTTCGGGCTTAATCATACCTCGGAATTCGGAAACAACACGTGCGGAAGTGACGATCGTAAGTCCGTCACTTGAATACAATTCTCGCTTTCAGCTGGATACTGAATGAAGTCACGGCTGTGATGTCGACATGAATCAAGAGCAGCCGCAAAGCGTCATTCACAAAAAATGATGCGCTACAGAAGTTTCTTTCTCTAAATGGTTTTGAAGCATCTCGGCAGGAGTAGGCATAGATAACGCGCGAGTGACAGCTGTAATTTAAACAGAAATGAATACGCTCGTCATTAATTATGATATAAAAAGAAGGAACGAGCTTGTTAGAGTATTTGACGTTGGGGAATCGTTCTTGGGAAAAGTAAGAGATGGAAAATGTTATGAGTAATGAAGTAGATTTTCAATGATGCTTAGATGAGCTTAAGATATCCGAATACGTTCAGAACCGAGATTTTAAAAAAGTGCATAAATGGATAATTTTCATGAAATTTAGTGTCACTCTCAGATTAGAATACATGCATAAAATTGTTTTAAGGACATTTTGACAAAATAATTTATTTAAACATAATGTTTTGGCAAAAAATTAACTTAGAATAATCTTTTTTCCAAATGTTCTCCTTTTGTGAAAAATGGTTCTATTATAATAATGCTTTGCCTGTATATAGCTCAGACCTCTCTACAGAGGATAAACTAAAATTTTTGAAAAATTCACATTATTTTCAGAGTTATCACCAATTGAAATAATTGTTGGCGTTTTTTTCTTAAAATTGCTCCCCTCTGTTGTCGTAAAATATGAATAAACTCACTTCTAAGTTATATATTTCAAAAATTCTAGTTGAGCCTCTGAACAGAGGTCTGAGCTATATACAGGCAAAATATTATAATAATAGAACCATTTTTCACAAAAGGAGAACATTTGGAAAAAAGATTATTCTAAGTGAATTTTTTGCTAAAATATTGTATTTAAATGAAGTTTTTTTGTCAAAATGTTCTTAAGACAATTTTATGCATATATTCTAATCTAAGTGACACTAAATATCATGAAAATTATCCATTTATGCGCTTTTGAAAATCACGGTTCCGAACGTAGTCGGATACCTTAACGCAATTAATTTAATACAGTATTTGGAGGTGCAGGAAATTAATTTTTACCAAATTAGTTAAAAATTCAAAAATAAACTAATTTATTTTTGATACAAGTACTCTTTTTGGAGATCTCATGCTTTATTTTATGTTATATAAATACAGGTAGTTGCCGAATTTTACCAAGAAATTCAAAGGGAGAATAGTGGTCAGCATGGGGACGACAAATCACCAGAGAACATGAGGTCGCAAACCACGTCTAGTCGGAGTATTTCGCAATAACAGTTATGAAAGGTGTAATGTCGAGTGGAATGAAAAGGGGCAATAAAAGGTATGAAATATTTACATTTATTAGACGTAAAGCATGTTTACAATACGAACAATGTGCATCCTAGCTCGTCGTCAAAAATGCAACTACAAGTGATTGTCACAGGAATTGTTCGAAGTGGCGGCCGCATAGGGTCATAGCACAGAAGACACGGATGGACAAAGGATTGTCGGACGCGTTCAAACAAATCCAGTTGCATTTTTGACGTCGAGAAGAGATGCATTGTTCGTTTTGTAAACATGCTTTACATCTAATAAATGTATTTCTTACCTATTATTGCCCATTTTCATTCCACTCGACATCTCCCCCTTCATAACTGCTTTTGCGAATAACTCCGACTAAACGTGGTTTGTGACCCCATGCTCTATGGTTATTTGTCGTTCCCATGCAGCCTACTATCACCCCTTTGAATTTGTCGGTCGAATTCGGCCCCAACACCCTATTTAAAATAAACAATTACACTTTTTGGAATGATCAGATCCTAAGCAATCGTTTTAAGATTGTTAGTTATTAGGTTCTTTTCCCCTGTTTTCTTTTCATATTACTTAAATATAAAAGAATAACGCACTCGTATCTTGCTAAATATATACCATATATTGATGTAGTAAACTCAGTTACTATATATCTTGAGAGAGAGAGATAAACTGATGGTAAATCAAGGATCCTCTATTTATGTATCTAGCGTTGGCAACAGATTGAAGACAGTGGCAGTGTTGCCAGATCATGCGACTTTTCGCGAATTTTGCTACTTTTTAAAGCTTTCCGCTACTCTTTTTATCCTATTCGCGAATTTTATGCTACTTCTCTTGAAGATCCCGCTACTTTTTGCTGCTTTCAATCATATATAAAAGTATTGGAACAAGTTTCGGAAAAATCGCAAAGAAAAAAAAATAGTGATCTTAGTAACCAAAGAAAACATGGAGTTGCAGTATGTTTCACCACACCGAAAAGACACAAAACTCTGTAACTTCCCCCCTACCGCCACCTCCACGATTCGGAGCCTATCTAAGAGAGACCCCTCTTCCGCTACTCCTGTCCAATGCAAGTAGTAAGAAAAAAGGAATAGGGACTCTTTCTAATCCCGATAGAAGCATGAAAATGAAACATTTAACATTCTTAAAAAATAGGCTTGTGACGTCTTACGCGTCTTTTCTTTAACAAGTCCTTTGGGTTCTTTGAGCTAGAATTAATGGCAACTCTTTTCCAACCAAATCCAAGAAATGAAATGTGAATTAAAGATGCAAATGAATGAACTTTAAATATCGGATCTTAGAGTAAGCGCGACGGCAATGTACAGGAATGTTAGGCAATTGATGTTGTTGTGTGCCAGTTGATGGTTACTACAGTCGTGTTTCAAGCTTGAATGAGTTCTGCGTGACGTGAATTCAAGATATTAGTGATCGAATAGATAAATTAGCCAAGGTGCATCTCATTGCATATAAAGACAAGAGTTATCGCTACTGCAAGCTGTAATTAGGTAGGATTGATTATTTAATATTAGAATCCAGGATTAGGCGGTTCGCTTATTGATATTGGTCTGAATTGGATTAGGTCTTATTATAAATATATATATTGTGTGTTGCGTATTGTGTCATCGTAGATTCTATCATAATTATTATAATTAAATTTGTTAAAGGTTTAAGTTGAATATCTTAATAAAGTCATATTAAGATAATGTTTGATCCTAGTTCTTTCGCTAACCCTACACCTCTAGTTCACGCTGATACTTCGAGAGATGTACTTCCAAGGGGAGGAACATCACAGGCTGAGAGAATTTCTATATAAATATTAAACTGGAAAAGTCATTGTGAAAGGACAAATTCTTATAGAACTAAGCAAATTGTATAATTATCTTCAACGGTACAGCATTGAATTAATGAATAAAAAATCTATTTTTGTAATTGACTTACGTTGCAGCACTGGACTTATAAAATATTGCATGCAATGACAAAAGTAAACACTTGTCACATTGATAGATTATGTGATAAAAATCTGATTAAATCCATTTTGAAAGGTTTTGATCTAGATTCAGTGGCGTAACGTACACCCTCGCATTGCGGGGGGTACAGAGATTCTAGGGGGGCCCAAAGCCTGACTGACGCCACGTACGTATTAGGGCTTGGGATCCAAAAGCTGACTTTGCAAGGGGCTCTAATATTCTCTGTTACGCCACTGCCTAGATTCCTCTCTTTCCAATCAACTACTTGTCGTACAATCCCTTTACTTCAATTAATTCAAGGATAGAATTAAATATTGTTAAATTACAGCTGCCAATTTTAGAATTTGAGTGGATTAATTTACTCTTTCAAAGTGATCATGGTTATCATTGCAAATTACTGAAATCATTAAAAGATTGCATTACTCTTTTAAGAAGAAGAATTTATCCTAAATGTAAGAATCTTAAAGTTGACATGAGTTTAAAAGCATTTATTTGTCTATTGAAGTATTTGATGGATGTCTATTTGAATAAACTGACAAGCAAAAGTAAAATAATTTCTACAGAATCTACTATTTTTTAAAATTCAAACCGTCTTTTTTTTTTTATCTGCCTTTAGAATTAGCAGAGAAATCTAAATTATATGTTCTGGAGAATCAATGGAGACAAGTTTTCAACATACAATTGAAGACTGTTTTTCTGCCTGAATCTGAACTTTTAAATGATGGAGAATTATTTCGGTGACACATTTTTAATATAAAAGACGCAGTTGGAAATCCATTTTTAAGATATTTAGCTATATTTGCTTTAAAGCTTTACAGCCTACCCATAAGTAATGCCACTGTAGAAAGGGCATTTTTCAGAATGACGTCAAAAAAGACAAAATTAAGGAATCGAATGAGCCTTGAACTGTTTGAGTCAATCCTCAGAATCAAAATGACTTTGGAAGAATGAGGGACTTGCTGCGTTGATTTTCTTCCATCGCCACAAATGTTTCAATATAATTCAGAAATTTATAAAAAACTATACAGCAGATCACGATACTTAGAAGGAAGAATTTGAAAGTATTTTAAATGAATTAAATGATTAAAGCATTTTAACGTATTTTTTGAAAGAGTATTACAAAATTAAAAAATTATATTTATGAATTACAAGTGAAAATCGATTCGCTACTTTTCGCTTCTTTTTTCCTTCTTCAAGCTACTTTGCTGCGTAAGTTTCTGGCAACTCTGGACAGTTTTAGAAAGTGAACGGGAAATAAAACGTTATTGTTCTATTCTTCTCTGATTATATGTATATTAAGTTTATAATACAATTAATGGCGCTTCTTACTAACTCAAAAGCATTACTGTTGTACCTGGTGGCCATGGTAGTCGAGTGATCATGGTCGTGAATTCGTAGTCTGCATTATCGGGTCATGGATCCGAATCCTGGTACCACGCAAAAGTTGAAGTGAGAGAGAAAAACATAAAAATATACTCTTGTCATTGGACTTTAGTTCCAAACTACGGGGTCTTTTGCTTTCCAATCATTGGGATGCCGCTTATACAAATGAAATCGATATTAAGCTTAGAATTTTATTTTTTATATCCTTAGCATTTATGAAATAAAATTTACTTTATTTTTTGGGGCCGTTTATTCCTCTTATCACATCCCCTATTCGAAATTTTGATCCTCTAAGAGAGGTTAAGATATGGTTCACATCTGTGCTGTAAAAACTTTGGGGAAATATTGTCACAGAAGCAACTTTAAGGTAATGTTATCAGTTAGAAATAATTATCTTAATAACATATTGATATCAAAATAAACTAAAACTCTAAGTGGAACATGAGCACATTACGAAAAACATTTCATCTTATGAATCTTTATGTCAGGGAATGACGCTCTGTAAATGTACTGCATGTGTGTGTGCTAAAATACCTTTTTCAATTTCCTATCTTGTTGATGCGACTACACCTAAATTTTTTCTATAAAATTTCAAAAATAAAGAATTTAATTTATTTATTTTTGATTTATTTATGTAAAAAGCACGATTTTTATTGATTTATTTATATGTTGTAAAAACTATAAAAAAAATCAAGCTTCATTTTTTCGAATTTTTTTAGTCGAAGATTATTGAGTAGAATAATGGAAGCTACTCTGAGCTAAATATAACTAAATTGTTAAAGAAGTATTATTATTCCTTAAGTGCTAGGAAACAAGATTTCTTCCACAATATCTTGCATCAGCTTACGAAATATCTGAATATAATTCCCATAAATGTTAAGTCAATTTCCTTTAATTGATTAAGTCAATCAGAAGGATTTGAAAGAACTTCAAAAAATTTTTCTTAACATTGTTAATTAATCAACCAGATAAAATCTAAGAGCCATGTGCTGTCTCAAGAAATATTATGAAATATTTATCATAATAAACAGAAGGCGAACTTGGAAAAACATGTACTTTCTTTTAAGTTTTAGAATTTAATTCTATGGGAAATGAAACAACCAGTACTTTATCTCATTATTTAAAGATAATGATAAGATAATAAGATATTTATGTGTAAGGGAAAAATATTGGAGATCTCTTATTATTTTCTTAAATTTTTAATTCCAATTAGAGTTTTTGACATGGAAAATACATTTTTAATTTCATCGTAGGAATATTTCAACATTGTTACAAAATTGTACTCTGTTTCTAATATCATATCTTAAGTTGAATTTCGAAACAATCAATAATGAAAAATTCATTAAATATGATTTTATTATTTTCTACCCAGATCATTATTGTGTGGTTTAAATTATGATGAAGTTAAAACTAGTTGAAGAGGAGCGAATGATCATGAATGAGAAAGATGTGGATTTTCTACTTAGTCTTTTTCAGATTTAATTATTTACAATGGGGTTGGTTGTCTCATATGCATTTGAATTATCGTTTCTTCTCCATCGGTTTGGTTGTAGTGATATATTCGTAATGTTCATCCAGTGCCGATCCTAGGGTGTCGGCCGCCCGCGTGCAAAGACCTAATGTGCCGCCCCTCTAGAAGATTTTTCCCATTTTGACTAATATTTAAAGTTGACGCTATAAAATCATCTATCAGTATAAAAGTAAAAAGTAAAACATTGATAAAATGTAAATACAATTCTAAGTACAGAACCCCCTCTTTTTTTTGACCAGCTAATATGTCATAATAGCGACAAAATACTTAATTAAACAATAAGCAAACAAAAAATACTACCTTTAAAATAAAAACAGACATTTTATAATTAGAAATACAAAATAACTGTACTTATTCAGAAAACATAATTCAATAAAAAAAAGTACTAAAGCATAAATTTCGTTAAACGAAAAGTATATTAATCAGTCCTTCTACAAAAAGGCTACCTAATAATTAACTATAAAATATAACTTTTCTGGCTTTCTGAGAAGCAAGTTTGTCAATAGTTTCGGGGAAATCCATTTTTTCTGAGATTTCGGATTCAATAGAGATGATGACTAAATCTGAAAGCCTTTCTTGTGTCATATTATTTCTTGAGTAATTTTTAATAATTTTTCATTTCCTGAAACTTCTTTCCCCTGAAGCTAGAGAAACAGGTAAGGTTAAAAAATTCTTATTGCTTGAACAAAATTTAGAGGTCATTCTTGACTATAATTTCTAATACTCAATTGGCTGTTTTTACCTGGAAAAATATCTTCGAATGAAGTCATTTCATTAAAGGGTTGTATGCCGTCTATATCTTTCACAATACTTCCTTCCTCCTGTACCTGTAACTTAATATTCAAGTCCATTTCAGGTTTCCATGAGATCATCATCAGAAATGTTGTGAAACTCATACAGAAAGCAGAATATCGAATAGCACTCAGATCTTAAGGTAAATCGTCCATTTGCTGAAGAGATCGCGAATTGCTGGAAGGAATTTGAAGCTGGTTTACCACTCCCCTCATAAACAAATATATAGACCTTTTTCCTGAGCTACCAGATAGGAAATTCAGGTTCAATACCTAAATCTGTAGCAAGTGTTGTTACTGAATCGGCAGATATCTTAAAGTTATCATTCGATCTTTGGGAAACTAAATATTTTTACGATTATCTAAGTCTTCAATGCATTCTACGATGGTTAATTTAGGATTTCGAATCATTTTTTTCAATACTTGAATTCATGATAATAAATCATGCCAAATTAAAATTGAATAAAAAATTTAAATGTTACATTTTCCCCCTGTGTGTGTCTAATGGTATCTTCAATTAAGTCATTTAATGTGGTAATAATATTTTTAGGTCTTGTTTAAGAGGTCTAATAGCATTGATACGAACTTCAATCCTTGTTTCATTTAACGGTTTTAAAGTTAGACATTTCACGTGTTTTTTTTTGTAAATATCATTGATATGGAGAAGTAAAAAAGTAATTACACACCTCTTGTACCTTATAAAAAAAGAACAGAAATTTCACCAATGAAGCTGGCAGCGTATGACTCCTTCAGTTCTGTGTTTGATGATTTTCAAGATGATAAATGCTAATCTTTTCACACAGACCCGTTTTCAACTTCTCTGCAAGACGTTAGTTGTTACTCACCCAAAATCTCAAACGAAATTATTGACATACAGCAGTGTTCCCTAACCTTTTTATCACCACCGACTGGTCAACGTTGGATGATTTTAACTGCGACCCGCTGAGGGGAGGACGTTGATTGTTTATATATTTTATATTTAATAATTTTATTTTAATTGTATTTAAATATGCCTTCAGAATAAAATATAGCTTCACCAAAAATGTATATAAAGTGATTTTCATAAAAGGTAGCCCAAACCCAAGAAAAATATACCAATGTAATGGAAATAATTTAATGTTTATTGTGCGGACCAGTAGTATTTAATCCACGGACCGGTACCGGTCCGTAGACTGGGGGGTTGAGACCACTGACCTACAGCACCATACTACACTGAAAAGCAAACATAAGGAACTTATTTCACCTACAAATGATCCGCATTATTTCGAATTTTGAAAATTTGAACAAAACAATGTCCCAAATTTACACGATTTAATTGCCAAACGTGGCTGTAGGTTTGTATCAACATGTTTCTAAACAAATGTTTTCTGTTATGAACATAATAAAATCAATCTTACTAAAAATTAACTTATATGCATTTAAAAAGACTTAATTTTATTAGCATCTTCAAGAGATAGAACTAATACTCTAGTAAAGATTGCTTGGTAAAAAAATCCCACAAATTCAAAAGTCGTATTAAATAAGTACTGATTGCTTAATAAGTAATTAGAATCAAATGTTCCGAGTTAACTTATTTTTATTTTATACCTAACCTAACTAATTGAACATGCATAAAGCTTATTAACAATATAACATAGGCTTGCACTTAATATTTATTTTGTTATTTTTAAATTGGAAGTGGCAAGCAAAACTATTTTTTGCCAAGTAGTGTCACTCTTCTTGAAAAGATTGGCCACCCATGATTTCGTGGAATTATTGTTTGCGCAAAATCGTCATGGTTCGACGGTGTGAAGGTAGAAAAACGTCTATTGTGACTACAAATTTCTGACTGCTGAGCTATTTCGAAAAAAAAGACAGCCACAAGAGACAAACCTTTTCCCAGAATTTCTTTTTTGTAATTAGAAGTAAATGCACTCGCATTGTTTACGTAAGGTGATAGCGGGAAAAATGCGTTGATGCATGCAAATGTTTAGGCAAATGTTATGAAAATGACAAGATCTCAGAGGTTTGTTTATAAGATCTATAGTGTGTTCCACTTCACGCATCATTTACTTCTATAAAAAAGGTTCAAAAATGCTTTTGTTTCCTCTGTTTCTCAAAACATTGGTGGTTGACTTCCCATACCTCATCCCCCCTCCCAGTGCAGAACACCAATAAGACCTCTACATCAATCTTCAAACTGCGTTCGATGCAGTCCTAGTGTTCCGCCAAGCGTACCCAGGGGCTCTCCACAAATCAAAATAAAAATTCGAAAAGAAAAAGGGAATATGTATGTATATAAAATAGATTCATGTTATAAACTCTAGAGTACCTAAAATCGTGTTTTCCAAAGAGGATCCCACGAGGAAATTTAAAACAAAAATTCTCTGGACTGCCTCTTTTTTCAGTAATTTCCTGCAGTTTTTATATATTGTAATATAATAAAAAATATTAAAATATTTTTTCTTTGCATATACTACCTAGATTACAAGTATTATGTTGCTTATGATCCAAGGTCCCACAAAATTATTTTATACTCGCAAGTGCAATGCTTTGCACACCTTTTACCTGTAAAATAATATTTCTCAGAAAAAACTAAGCTAGAATGCATAAATCAGAAGGTTTGCCAATAAAGGGAAGTGAACAACTTATCAACGTATCAACTGACTCGACGTTAAAACTTACATCTAAACCGGAACAGCTTCTAAATTTCAGGCTGTGAAGTTTGCAGAATACTTAGAAGTTTCACACACAGTTATGAACACTTAAATGCCATTTTGAGCAACGTATTTATGTCATAAACTTTTCTCTCGACGTATGTGGCAACAAAAATAAAATGCAAAAACAAATTAACTCAGAATAGGAAATGCGACTATATTCAGCTTCAATGGGCGTAGACTTCCACATTTGTGTAAAAAAAAACACACACACATACCCTTGTTACACTAAATACAATACAAGGGTTGAAATGACACCTATTGCGCAAATTAATGCTATAAATGCAGCGTTTCTCAAACTGGGGGTCGGGCTCCCCTAGAGGGGCGTAATAACTCTACGAGGGAGGCGCGTGTATATTGAAAAGTAGAAAACAAAAGATTGTTTTAAAAAAAAAATCTGAATTTACTGAAAGTAAACAAACAAAATACATTCTGAAATAATAAAAATAAAATAAAACATACAATGATACGGATATAATACACTAATAAATATATCTGTACTACATAAAGTACTTTATAATTAATTTAGCAATACTAAGTTAAGAACAAGTGTAACAATTACCAGTGACCCAATGGACTTGTCATATATAAAATTACATACAAAAACAAACTCTTATCTTGATAACTTGTACGGTTTATAATTAATCCCTTAGTTGCCTGTTAAAAGTTACGCGATTCGCTCCCCAATGTCACCAGTTTCCAAGTAGGCGTGCGAATGTGATGTATTGGGGGGAAGAAAGGAACAAAAATAAGCAAATTACCCGAAATAAATAAATCTTTCACAAACACTGTCAAGGTCCTTTTATTGAATTCTAAAGCCTTCGGAATAATTTTATGGATAGCAGTGCACAGAAAAGATCGTACTTCGGAAAGACCTATATATATATATATATATATACGTTCGTGGCAGTTAACGCTTTGGCTTAGCGAAACGTTTATACATGCCAGTGGCACTTAAGAGGTTTAAGTCGCATATTGTAACTTTAATATCTAAGTATAGTATAATTGAATTCAATACATTGTTATTGGATGGTGGGAAGGTGGCGATGAAAATTATGATTAAATATTGGGTCGAAAATATTGAAAGTTTGAGAAGCACTGGGCTAAGTGGATAATATTACATGAAATTACTCTTCAACTAGGAGATGGGGTATGCATAAAAGTGGGCAGATCTATGGGCATTGAAAATTGTTTAACACGAAACTGAGGGTACTGAAATATTTTTTCGTGTTAAAAGAATTTCGTGTTAAAGGATATTGCAAAAAAACCCCCTATATTCAACAAAATTAAGCTTATTAAAGAACATTGATTTATACATAGATATGCATATATGTACGTATTTAATTAAAATCAATGAAAAAAAACATTCACAAGAACTTCATGAAATTTAATGCAAAATTTTCAAAAGTTTTTTGAAAAACAAAACATTTATTGAGTTTTTGGAAAAGTAATTTGATATTTTTCCTTGCATTATCTTTTTTATTATGAAATTGCCCATAAATCGTTCGATGTCGCCCACATTTTGTTATTCACTTCACCAATGATATATACTTCTAAATAATTACTCATTTTTTTTTTCATGATGTTCCTCATTTCGGATCACTTGGGAACAGGAGCTGCATTATTCATTTCATTTTCATCGACGGAATCTGTATCAATGATATTTTTTGAGCTTTGAAAAACTCCAAAATGTCTTTGTCTGTTATGATCGGGGCTGTACACTCATTGCTGCAACGTAATTCTACCGATGATATAGTTGGATAGTCCAATAACACAGAAAGCTAATGCGAAACCACCTCTCTTTCATTTCACACCCCTCTGGAAAATCTGTGGTGTTTTCTCTATTTTTTTCATTCTCAGAGGGGAAACATAGTAGTTTTTCCAAGACCGTCGTATTATTTTGTGTTTTCCGAAATTTTGCCTTAAGCGCTTTCGCGTTAAACGTATTTCACTGTAGATCATGATGAGCTTTTAATGAGCTTTTAATATGTTTTCTTTTATTCTGTTTTTGGTGCTATCTTGTGAGTCTTTGGATTCGTCTATTTGATTATATGGCATCTTGTTTTAGGATTAAAAAAACGCATGGAACTCGCATTTTTTTTAAATATAGTACTTAAGTTATAAAATAAAATTTAGAACTTCGGCGAACTTTGATAACATTAATAATACAATGTAAATATTGAAGTGTTTTTCAAACAGGCTTTGAAATGAAAATTATTTAATCAAAATGGGCTGCAAGATTTTTTCTCAAAATGTTTTATACCAGGCATAATTACAAAAAATTATCTTTTAATGGAGGTATAATATTTTTAGAAAAAAAAAATGGGCGCTGTTAATGAGCGTTGTAATATCATAAGCAGAAGAAGCACTTCTTTCCTCTATTTTTTTTTTTTAACTAGTAAGACTATTATTAAATTGAAAACTTTTAATTTTCTCAAATTAATTATTGAATTTAAACACTCCTATGTTTTAGGTAATATTAACCAAATTAAATATTTTCGTAAAGCAGCTTTCGCAAAAATCAATTTTGAGACGCTTTTGTTAAATATCAATCCACAGTGCGTTGCCAGTGTCGCTGATAATAAAGAATAAAATTTATTCTATTGCGGCATAGGCAGTTCTGTCACGAACTTTGCTATCAAATGAAGGATGTACGTAAAAAGTAGACATTAATGGACGATGTGTGCGAGCCTACAATCTGTGCACTAGCATTATGTTTTTCTTAAATTATGCTATGCTATCGGGAAATCGAGACTTATTTTGATTTTTCAATCATTATTTAAAGTTCGGCATATTTATTGAACTTATAAGTTTTATTTTGAGAAATTGCACAAAATTTTACTTGATTGATAGAACTATATGCAGCCGCCCTCGTGCATACAAACCTGATAGGACTGTTCACCGCACTCCTGACAAAAAAAATACATTCTAATGTCTCCCTCCGCTATTTAAAGCTGTTTTTTCCGGGAAGGGAGAAGTATTAAAAGTTATCAAAGTTATATGAAAAAATTTAAGTTTGGTTTCAACTTTGATAAGAAAAACAAGCAAAAAATCATTAAAGAAAGGGGAAGAGGGAGATAACAATAAAAATTACAATGTAGTTATTCTCTAAGGAGGGAGGATAAAGATAGACGTAAAATTATAAATGAGTAAGTATACAGTGTCTTGTTTAATTTGTTCAATTACTATTGCACTAGATGTAGCATAATAGGTTATTCGGTTCGCTCCAATTAAGAAAAATTAATCGATAAATCATTTAATTAAGTAAATTTAATTAAATTTTTAAAAAATTAAATTTTAAGCTGTTAAAATTTTAGCGTTTATCGAATAAATATTCAAAAATTTCATAACTTCGTGTTTGTGCAGAATTTCATTAAAGAAATCTGATTACACAGAAATACAAATTGCATAATTTATTTTAGCACGAATGAAAAAGTGGTGTATCCAAATATTTTGATCTCGCATAGCTTTTTCGAAAAATTAATTGCACTATATACAATGTGAGCAATTGAATCCGTTGTCACCCCTGCAATTTATAAACGACAAGAGCAATAGCCATAAAAATGGGGTCTCAGTATTGTAAAATTATGCGCTCCACAAAAAAATCTTAGAGCCCCTTAGTGGATAAATTTAGAGTTAGCGTTCTTATCTCAAAAAAGTGCGAGATTGATGAAAAAAGTCAACTATAAAGTTGTGCAGCATTGTCGATTTAGTAAGAAAAGACACCTTCCGTAAAGCAATGTAAAAATAAAAGGCGTAAAGCACATTTATTTGGTTCGTAACTCCAAAAATCGGAACGCGGTATAACGCGGAAGAAAAGAGGAAAAGTCACACTCGAGAGTATTCCTGATCCCCGACATCATGTGCACGGACGAGGCAAGCTTTAAGCGTAATACTATACATCATAAGCTGAACACCCTTTTCTGGTCACTGAATAATTCTAGGTGTGCTGTCGAAGTTAGAAATTAAGTTCGCTGGTCGATAAATGTCTGGTGTGGAATATTCAAAAACAGACTGATTGGCCCGGTATTTCACGAGGGCATGTTAACGGGATTGGCATTACTGAAGGACGTACAACCCGCATTTTTAAAGGATTTGCTGTTGAGTGACCTTCGGAATGTATGGTTCCAACACGACTGCGCCCTGCCGCACAAGGTATCACATGTCACATAGTACATTCGAGACACATTCCAGCAACAAGTCATTGAAAATGGTAGTTGTGTTGAATGGTTGCATGGTCACATGACCTGAACCCATAGAACTTTTTTCTTTGGAGATAAATATGCAAACCCTCCATCAACTCTGCAGGAACTTTAAAACCATATTACGGATACTTGTGTCAGCGCGTCACGTGCCATGTTGAAGAAAGCGCAGCGGGAAACAAAAAAAAACCGTGTCTATATCTATTGTTGCTGAAGAACGTCATTTTAAGTGTGGCAGATAGATGAGCAGGAAGGTGCAGTTTTGTACAACGTGATCAAACGCCTGTGTATTTTATGCCTTTCATTTGTATCATTTTTCTGCGCAAAATGTTTTTTTAAAAAATAAATCGATGATGCTGAACTACTTCGTATATATATAGTTGAATTTTTTCATCTTTTTTTCATCTTTCATTTTTTTTTTTTTTTGAGATAAGAACACTATTTACAAATTTATCCGACAGGTGGCATTGTAAACAATTTTTTGTGCAGCGCTTGGCAACTTTACTGTACCGAGACCCCATTTTTGTCTTTTATAAACTATTCGGGTGATAACGGATACACTGTATAATTAGTAGTAGGCTATTAGAAAAGTTACTTAATTCACTTTCAAATTTCGAGTGTGCCATCTGATTTTATACTTCATTCTCCTTATTTTATACCACTCACAGAGACAATTTAAATATGTTTTGATAATTAATCCTTCCTCACAATTGTTTTTGATAGAATTGGGTTTCTCTCAAAACTCGTGTCCAGTTACGAACTCCTTCTGTCATGAAGCATATAATACTTACTCTAGACCCCGGGTCTCTTTTACTGCATCGGATAATGATTAAAAGCTGGCACTAAATCCATAAAAGCTTGAGTGTGAATCTTTCGACAAACAAATCAAAGAACTAACAGCCTCTTAATAATTATAATACATCCATATCTAATTCTTCTGTTAATTGATTTATTAATAACTTCTAATAAGACTGAATATTTTTTATAGGACGCTTCATTGAGAAAGTAATTGGCCCTTCAATTACGCTTCATTAGAATGTCGACACGAAAAATGATTGACTGTTTTCGAATCTTTTTTGTAGGTTATCATAATAACTGTCTTACGATCATATCTTTACCACACCGGAACAATACACTAAGTCATACTAACCTCGTTTTGAATTACTCAAGTTTGAAGGTTTTGACCTCTTCCATAAAATATATTATTTCGAAAGTATGGAGAGTTCAGTTAAAATATCACTCAAACAGCAGTTTCAGTAGGTTGAGGTTTTTTGAAGCTAGTGACCTTTTCACAGCGACATTCGAAATGAGAATATATGCTTATAAGATGCACAACTACGTTCAGTATATAATTAGAATAGAAATATTTCATTAATAGTGATTTTAAGGAAAGTGAAATAATAAGAAAAGGTTATTTCTTTTTAGTGACATTACTTTCTAAAATCACTTGAAAAATTAATTTTGTTCTATTAACTTTTTACTAGAGCTTAATGTCGGTCCTGTTTCAATATATCTAGAAATTTTGAATCATTATCACTGAAACAGAACAAAATAACTTTTAACGATAACTTTTCTACGCTACGTCACAAAATGAAATTGTGAGTTTTAATAAAGTTTTGAATATAGTGATCTGTGTTGGTGTGCGTGTGTCTCACTGTACAAAGATAATCTTTATAAAATCAAATTTTAGACCCTCGACTTGTCTATTATTAATCTGATGTGCGGTTTGACTAGCTCTCATGAAAGTTATTTAATTGACAGAAAATTAGGTAAAAAAACACGCATTACTTTTAATTTCACGTTAATTTTAAGTAATAGTTTTCCATGTCTGTAAAATTTTAATTTCTTTATGAGTATACTTAGAGTTAATAGTTTGTTTTGAATATCTAGAATATAAAAATGGGCTGTATCAAATTTAAATGCCAGGGGAAACAATTAATATAAAAAAAATTAAGTCGATTCCTCTACTTAGGTCAACAAAGAAAAATTTCTATTTATTTACTTTTTATTAAATAATTACAATTAATATGAATATGTATATACACATATATGACAGAATCACAATATTAAGTGACAAAACAAAAAGCGATTTTCCTTGAAATTTTCCATTTTCCTTTCTATATATGGTGCTGTACTATTTTTGCTTGTGCCTGTTACTATTTATTCATTAATTAAATTTAACTAGTCTAATGTCGCCCAGCCAGTATGGTCACTATGTCCCTCGGCTTGTAACCGAGTGGGTTCGGGTTCGAATCCCGAGTAAGACTTGGCTGTATTTTCTTCGGGAAAGAAGTCGGTCTTTCGTCTGAAATGGATTCCCGTCTCGAAAGGAAAAGCAGCGCACCTCTTCTTGTTATATGCTGGGATCATCGTTTGTAACAAAATCTGTATTCTTCTGTGGTTGTGTTATATGTTTCTGTTCATCTATCTCACGTCTTTCGTATGTATCCCAGTAATAAACACACAACAACAACTATTCTAATAAAATAGTATAGTAAAAAGGAAATCACATTATCACATAAAATAGGCCATCCCAGGTGGAATTCGAACCCACGACATTTGGATTAGATGTCTAACACGCTATCCATTGCGCTAAAGAGACAAAACGAACGACTTTACTTTCTATAAATGCTCTTGGACAAATATTTTTGTTTATTACAATTTATCCATTTTTTAATTTAATTAATGGTTTATATATATATATAATATTTGAAAAAACTGTATCAACATCAAGAGTCATCCACTACAAGTTTAAAAAAATGTATTTTAACTTGAATGGATGGATAGAAAGTATTTTATAAACGATTGAAAATTTTAACAAGATATATATAATAAAACTTATATTGGTGTATGATTTGTCGTGGCGAGTGGACGATTATACTGTAACAACGAAAGGATCGGGCGTGGCCATTGGAAGTGATTACTGTAGTACGTGGAGAGTGGATGATATTACTGTAGTATTGACGAGGCAGTCTTGAAAGTTAATCCAGTTTATTGCACATCATGAAACAAATAGCCACATTAAAAACATAAACATGGACGACATTACACAAAACAAAGACAACAAACACACAACGCATTGCTGCAGCCGACTACATTACGAAAACAGACAAAGACAGAAGAGAGCGGGATTTCCAATGATCTTAGTATTTATACTCAGCGGGACATCACATGGTTTGGATGGTGGATGGATGTAGTTCAAGATAGGATAGGTAGGAGGATAGCTAGGTTATTAATTAAACGTGGATCCTGAAGGAATGGACCGAAGATAAATCAAACACTATTCAAGATTGGATTATTGGGAATTATTATATATATATATATAGAGAGAGAGAGAGAGAGTGAACTATATATATATAATAGTTGGAATTGAAAAAAGAGGGAGAAGTTATGTATTTTGCCTAATTAGTACATTTTGATTTTTTTAAGTAATGCCTTTTGTGATTTCTGGATTGAACTAAATTTCAAATGTTCGTCTCGCCGGTCTTTAATCGGAAGTGTGTTGCGCTTCTAGGTGCATAATAAATTTAATCGACTGTAAATATGGTAAAATCCTGATTCATATTTCTTTTATTTAGTGTGAATTTTTAAGTAGAGGCATTTTTCCCTGTCTCTAAAATTTAAATTATCTTATAATGAATACTTTCAGTCATAAAAATAAGTTTTATGGATCGTTTACAATATTTGACGTCAAATTTAAATGTCTCAAAAAAGATTTGAAAGTGATGTATCTTGTATTAATTATACAAAACTGGATTCATTTTATACTAATATGTCATATGAAACATAATATCGTATACTAAGAGAAACAGAAGAAATTTAATTAGTAGTTTATTTGAAGGGGAAAATATATATTAGCGAAGTTTATTACTAATTTTTTTAAATTATTTCATCGAGTATATCATACCCAAGATCAATTTCGTCGGGTTAACTAAACATGACATTTAAACACTTTTTCTGTTTCAGTGTAACGAGAACTTGATGAGAAAAAAAAGAGCCGAAATTTGTAGGCTGTGTCGTAAAAGTATGCGTCAAAGTTTTAATTAATGATGCAAAATTAAAAGAAAAAGAGGCTTCCAACAGACTTGGTCTTTGATGGTGTGCGGTTATGTATAATCATGTTCGCTTTTTCCTCTAATCTTTTGTTTGTGACAAAATGTCGAAAAATGAACTCCTTTTAGCGTGAAAAGTGTTCTCGGTTTTCATCATTTACAAAGCACACAAATATTATTTTGTAACAGATCGGGAATCGTCAACTAGATGGGTTTCCCTATAAACGTCATGGGGATTACGTATTTTATTGCATCTCAACAGTATTATGAATATCCGTTGATATTTGTGTTGCCTTTCAAATATATAATTATAATAATTACCAGCCCAAATTTCATAGCATTAGAATAAATCACTCAGTACGCATGTATATATAACTCAGTAGCAATCTTCATGCAAAGCAATTTAAGTAAGCCTAAAGATAGAATATTTAGACTAAAAAAACAAATCAACTTAGAAAACGGGATATTTGGCTATTTGTTTCTTAATGAGGCCATTTTAATTTTTTCTGTTCTTTCCGGTTTTCTCTGGCTCAGTGAATACAGATGTGGATACCAATCTATGATGTCACTTTTAATTATTTTTTAATCGGAAGCATTGTTGAGCACGAATCGTTTCCTTTCCAGAAAAAGAGGAACTACCACGAATGGAGGATTTCAGAGACAGTAGTTGTTTTTGATAATTGATAATTTTATGAAGCTAAAAATTTCTCTCAAATTCTTTTTGTACATATACAATAGAAAGCATTTTTATTTACCTCTATAGAATGAGTAATTATTAACGTTTCAAGGTACACGAGAGCCATTGGTGACGGACATCGTAATCGTAATTTTGAACCATCGTCACGAGGATGACACCTGAGCTGGTACCCCTCTCCAAATTACCACACAACGCCAATGAGAGTACTTTGAACCACGATTAAATGAATGTGCCTCAGCCCCTTTACACGGCGGTTCTTCAGTGACATTAGGGCTCGAACTCATGACACGTCGGTAACGAGCTCATGTCCATAGACTACCACGGTCATACATACAGTCAAACCTCCATATGATTAACCTCTATATTGCTAATTTTTCTATATAGCGAACGTTTTCCTGGAACCAAGAACATTTCACGATTTTCTTCGTAAAATAACCTCGCAATAGCGAAGTTCATTTTCTGTATAACGAGCTTCTTTACTTGTGATTAAATTTTTTTTTCCCTATTTTTAAAGTATTTCTGGGCATTTCGATTTATTCTCTCTTTTAGTACATTTTATGGTGGTCATAAATCTTGAACTGGTTTAATTCGAAACCTAACTCGCCTAGAGCAATGGAATTCTGGGCATTTCATCCAAGAACTGCAACCTTTAACCCCCATTTACCAGTTCACTGGAAACATCTTCGATATCCCCTTTCATCCTCAGTTGAGTCTCGTGTCCTTGAACTAGTCTCCGTTCATTTGTATTATTGATCAGTCGTACTAATAAATTCGAAAATGTTCAAGCGTAAGTGCTTGAGCATGAAAGAAAAAAATTAATTCTTCAGGAAGTGGATAGAGGCGCCAAGAAACTTTTCTTGCAGTTTCTCTCTCTTTTTTTTGTAGGTAAGATACATAAAATAAATATATATTAAGTTACAAAAAGGTTTGAATAGTTACTTTTTTAAATATATAGTGTTTATGAATTTAAAATTTGTTTTATGTGGTTTATAAATAAAATTGAAAGATGAACCTCTATACAACGAATTTTCCATATAACGAACTTTTTTCGGGATTTAGGGACTTCGTTATATAGAGGTCCGACTGTATTTATAAGAGAGAATATAATTTGGGCTCTTTTCTATTGGTTTCAACTGTGGAACTGAATTTTTATTATTTTTTTATTTCATTTTATTTATTTATTTTTTGTACATAAAGTTTTTTTCACATATAAATATATTCCTTATAAAATTATCTAAACAGGAAAAAAATGATGTATTTTTTAGGAATATAGAGATTAATAAATTTTATACTGCTATGTACTTTACTTTAACTGGCGGAATGTTTTAATCAAATCATATACATATTTCTTCTATTTCATCAATGAAAATATTTTCATTTATATTAGTTTACATATAGTTCCTCTCGTTAGATTTCGATCCAAGAGCGCACTTCTCTCTTTATGTTTCTAAAACGATAATAAACTTGAAAAGTTCATTTTTATGATAAATGCTACTTCTTGAGAATGTCAGCTTTTAGTAAAATAAAAAAAATCGAAACATTCGACTTTAAAAAGCTTTAATATGTAGATAAGCATTTCAAAACTATTGCCTGTTTCACAGTGTTTGCAGCTTTACTTGTTGCTTGATACAGATAAGAAAACATATGATAAGACTTCCGACAGAAATTAGTCCTACCATAAATATACTTTTTTCTGATTGACCATGGATTACAATAAAAATTAAATAATTTGCAGCTGAAAATTATCAGATTTTCCCAAAACTTTTGTTTTGAGTTGATGGGGAAGCTTGATTTTTTGAGTTGCTCAAAGTTAATTTTGATGCAATGGCTAAATATAGTGAAAGAATGCAAATTTTATTTGCATTCTTTAGATTACTACAAAAATATTAGCTATTAATAATGATTCAGGTCTAATTGTGAAACACACCCAGATCATATAAATGTTTATGTATTTGTTGCTTTCTCAGAAAGATGCATTGTACGTGGATTAAAAAAATGTACTTTTCCCCTAAGCAATCATTTTGTAAAATGTCCAAAAATTGCGAATTTCTTTTATTGCTGAATTTTAAACTGTATTATAAATATATATTTTTATTATGAATATATATATATATATATATTTTATATTTGCAAAAATAATAATCATATATTAAATTGCCATAAATCTAACAGGGCAAAGCAACAAATAGAAATAAAAAAGACGATATAGGCGGAAAATAAGATAGCCACAGTAGAATAATAACATACTCTTAGCTTTAGGAAATAAAATTATAGGGTGGGTTAGAGATAAATTTTAAGTCCCGCCAACATTCCCCAATAATTGCATGTGCTACTGAGATGCAAAGAAGAGAAAATAGTGTATAAGAATAAGAGATTCTATAAATACTAAAGATTATAGACATAACACTAAAAGAATAATAATAAAACACTATACGAGTTACAGATGCCAAATAAATAATCTACATACCTACATGAAATATCTAAATAAAAAAGTACATTTTTTTCAAGAAGCAGTGCAATTACACAACAGCAAGTCAATTCGAAACCTTCCACCAAAACATAACACATATGGAAAAATGGATAAAATACTAAAACAACGAACTATAATTATAGCTAGGAAAGCATCAAACGGAAAAAATGGTAAAAAAATGCATTTGAATGAAAAGACGAGAAGGAAGATTTATTTTGCATATCAACGCGTGAATAAGCACAGGAATATAGCCGCAGTCAAAACAGTGCCTTCCATTAAAATGTTTTTTGAATAGTACATAACAAACTATAATTTTAGCAAAGGAAACGTAAAAACCATACATCATTATTATTTTATAAATAACAATAAATTCAAGATTTCTGAGTATTGTAGCGGTTTTTTAAGGGGTTAATGTAGCATCGTCCTTCACTATCTTTCGATAAAACATTTAATGCTAATTTTGGTTTGTTTAAAAAATATTTTAAAGCAGTTTTTCCATACCAATTTTAGAAAATTCTGTTTTGATATGTAAAAATACATTATCTGCAAAACGCAGACAAAACAAACAGCGAAGAAAAAAAAATTCGGAAGGAACTAAAGCCCGTACCTTACAAAAAAATGTTTTAAATATAAACTTTCGTAAATTACTTCTTAGAAAATGCTATATCAAAATAACTATTTAAAATGAACTATATTATTAGTGTCCCATTTATCTACCAGTATTTGCATCAAAACTGTTTATGTTATTTCAAAGAATTCTTATATCCTCTGCCGGTTTACCATTATATTTCAAAATAAAGACCCTATTATTCCTTTTTGTGATGACAATTCTGGACTTATTCACATTTTTCTTGGTAATTTCCTCAAAGTATTTCCAGCCTAAAATAAATAAATAATATAAATCGAATGAAGCGCGTAGTATAAAACTGCAGTAAAATTTTACGTTGAGCCACACCTACTACGATATTAACTTTCTAACCTAGACATTAACTTTTGTGTGCCATCTTTACGTTTGTAATGATAGAGTAGAATTGCGAAATACAACGAACAGGATGTTTACTACTTCTTTTTATCTTGAAAATCTATCAGAAAAGAAGCAGGGGGTACGATGTGAATTACGATCGCCCTTTTGCAAAGTAAAAAAAAAAAGGATTCGCTTACATAGGAATGTGAATTACCGATCTATCACAGACTATTATATAAACTGGTGGCATATAAAAAATTGTTTTTATGCAAATATATAAATATTTCTCATGACTTTAATTAAATGATTTTTATTGTTGCTGTTCATTATGCCTTAGCATTGACTTGTAGATGGCTGTATATGAGTCAGAAACTAGTTTTAAAAATTATAGAAATATAAATATTTTCATAAAATAATTTGAAGATATAGATACGAGCGTTATTCTATAATTAAAAAATGGAGAATTAACAAATGTACGTTTTAATAGGTATTTTGTTATGTATAAATTAAAAATAAAAACATTAGAGTTATTTCAAATTACGACAATTTTCTTCTTAGAAAAGAAGTAGATGCTGAAAGTATATCTTAACTCGTATGAATGAATTATAAAGATTTATTTATCACTTTTTAAAGTTATGTAAGCACTGTTTGGATACACGAGGAAATTAAGAGAAGGATATGTTAACTGAAATTTATTTAAACATACAATTTTTTAAGAATTACATTACATATATTATTAAAAAAACTTAAATCTTTTGATTACTACTGTGTTTGAAAATATTACAAGCTTGTTATCGCGCGCGCGTTTAACACATTTACTTTAGAAAAATATCTCACGAATTTTTTCTATTCTTATTAAGAATAATGGGTGATTATTCAATTCGAAAAAAAATTAGTAATTCAAGTCCTTAAATGCTTCGTAAAGGGTTTTGTAGATACAATTTTTTTTAAGTTCATTTGTTAATTTTGACAATAAAATTTAAACGCATTGTGCATCTTTCGCGTCTTTGATGGATGGAATATTATTTTAGTTAATATCTTTATTAGGGATTTAGAGCAACAAAGGCTATTATCCCTATTATTTTAGTATTGTCCATTTTTATGTAAAACATTTTTATGTAACAACATAATGGATTTCCAGTAACTTAGAACTAACCTGGATAAGTAATTTCGAATCACGAGTACGATACCTGATTTGGTGCCTTACTCGACGAATTTCTATGTAAATTGCCAAACTTTGAAGAAAACTTTAATTTCTTGTTCATTGGCTACGGTTATTCTGTATAATTGCGTTCAAGAGTATTAGGACTCGAATCCCTGATTCTACTTTATTATAGTTAGGATTGCAACGTCAATATTTGGTCTCTAGAGTGAGTGTTCTTTAACGCCGCTCTATAAAGGAACGCGGAGGCCTTTGGCAACGGTACTCGTAATTTTGAGTGCTTGAGGTCGACACTGAAGCTGGCACTCACTTTACAAACTAGCATACCGTATCAAAGAGAAGACTTTGAGCTATGACAAGCTGATTTAGCTGATGCATCAGCTCCTTACACGGTAAGTATTTAGGGCTCGAATTAATGGTACGCTGGGTACGAGCTCATGACCATAACTACCAGTTTACTGTGGCTATATTGGTTTTTCATGAAAAGTTTTAAAACCATTCATTACATGAGTGAAAGGCTGTATTTTTATTTGGAATTAACAAACATTTAAACAAGAAACACCAGTAAGTCTATTAATATACGATGTATAGATACCAAAATGAATTCTGAGAAAGTAATTTTTGGACCACTAAAGGGCTCTTGGGACTACAAAGAGATTTCAGCTGAAACTTTGTTAGTAAAAGCTTGTACTCTGAGCTTCAAAACCTTTTTGAAGGTTTAACTGAAAATTGTCTATACTTGTGTGTGTGTGTGTGTGTGTGTGTGCAGGGGCATTTTTTTTTAATGTTTTCTAAAAATAATAGAAATGTGTTGTATAGAAGGTCTATGAGAATGTCATGTTTTTCTATTTATAGGGTAGAGGTTATAACTCAAAACAATTTAAAAGTTAGAAAAACACACAGAAAATTGCATACACTGACTTCCAGTAGCTTAACAAACGATGGTAAAATCAACACACAAAAAAGGAAGTAAAAAAGTTTCGAACAAAATCAAAATTTCTCTTGAAAGTAACATATGTGTTTATGATTGAAAGAAAATAATTGTGTATAAATATGGAAACAATTTTCATCAGTTTTGCGATGATGTTTAATTTAGGTCATTAACAAAATATTTAAAGCCGAAAACCACATGATGCATCACCGTCTAGATAGTTCGAGTTTCACATTAATCCAAGCAAGTAATTAAAAAATTTGAAATTAAAAAGCATTTAAAGCCTAAGCTTTTACAAACATGTTGCATTGTAAGTAATCTTTTTAAGTAATTTTTTATTTCCGCTATATCGAGACATTTATAATCCAGCTCGCAATAAACGTTTATGCTTATTAATTTCGATTCGTTAAAATTTTTCTTGATAAATTCGATTGCCCGTGCTCCTTGATAGTTCATTGTAGCCCAGTTAGCTAAAATACCCGACTCTATTAAACTTAGAATTGATATGGTATGTAACCATTTCAGACCTCCGCACATAGTTCACAGTGATTGCTCCTGTTTCGAATGAGGTAATCAACAAATCGTAAAGACTGGCAAAGTCCATTCCTGCACTCGAGTAACTTTCATTTCTTCAAGACTAGTTGAGAGAGGTAAATGAGAATATATATGTAATAAGCCTTAGGACATCCTAAAGATTTCCAATGGGATTATGGTGATTTGTAGGGAATAGACCACACCTATTCATATGAAAAATACTTCTTTTTCATCTAAGGGGAATTATCGCTGTTCATACACTGGTGTGCAAAAATTAAGGACGAAGTCGAAAAATTAGCATATCAGCTGAACGAAGAGGCAGAGCGGACAGAAAGACCAATCAGGACATTAAGTAAGGTGATGTACGGTAGCACATGCGCAGATATGCAGGTAGACGTAATGGGGGAGTGTCTGAGTAGTATAAAGCATGTTGTCGGTGTAAGATCAGTATTTCTGGCAAAGAGATTGCACGCCGTATAGCAGTTAAAATCACACCGAGTTGCTGCCTCAGCGAGAAATGGCGAATAATCAATCTGTTAGACGACATCTGGATGCTTTTACCCGAGGTCGAATCATTGGGAAGTTGGAGGAAGGCCGCAGTGTGACAAGTGTGGCTGCAGAGTTCGGAATTGCTCACAGCATCGTTTCACGACTTTGGAGACAATTTCAAACTACAGGAACAGCTATCCGGGGGTTCAGTAGTGGTCGTCCACGAGGAGCCACGCCCGCAGATGACCGGTACATTGTCTTACAGGCCAGAAGAAACAGGCGGCAGAAATCGCTAGACACACGACACAGGCGACTGGACGACCGATATCGCGTTTTACCGTGGCCAGAAAACTGCACGGTGGTGGTCTGTTTGCACGACGCCCTGTACGGTGTGTACCTTTAACGCCTGCCCATCGGAGAAGGCGTTCTCTGTGGTGCCGGGAACACCGGAATTGGAGAGACAATGAATGGGGACGAGTACTCTTTACAGATGAGAGCAGATTCAGTTTGAGCAGCGGTTCTCATCGCATACGCATCTGTAGGGAGCGGGGAAGCCGCAATCATCCCTCGAACATCCTTGAAAGGGACAGGTATGGAGGTCGCGGTGTTCTCGTTTGGGGAGGCATCATACTTGGTAGTCGTACAGACCTTCACATCTTTGACGCAGGTTCATTCAACGGGACCCGTTATTGTAACGAGATTCTTCTTCCATATGTGCGTCTTTTTAGAGGCGCTATGGGTCTGCAGTTACTTTTCATGGACGACAATGCACCATGTCATCGCACAGTAGCTGCCGAACAGCTCTTAGAGAGTGAGGATATTGAACGTATGGATTGGCCGGCAGCTACTGTGCGATGACATGGTGCATTGTCGTCCATGAAAAGGAACTGCAGACCCATAGCGCCTCCAAAAAGACGCACATATGGAAGAAGAATCTCGTTACAATAACGGGTCCCGTTGAATGAACCTGCGTCGAAGATGTGAAGGTCTGTACGACTACCAAGTATGATGCCTTCCCAAACGAGAACACCGCGACCTCCATACCTGTCCCTTTCAAGGATGTTCGAGAGATGATTGCGGCTTCCCCGCTCCCTCCAGATGCGTATGCGATGAGAATCGCTACTCAAACTGAATCTGCTCTCATCTGTAAAGAGTACTCGTCCCCATTCATTGTCTCTCCAATTCCGGTGTTCCCGGCACCACAGAGAACGCCTTCTCCGATGGGCAGGCGTTAAAGGTACACACCGTACAGGGCGTCGTGCAAACAGACCACCACCGTGCAGTCTTCTGGTCACGGTAAAACGCGATATCGGTCGTCCATTCGCCTGTGTCGTGTGTCTAGCGATTTCTCCCGCTGTCTGCCGCCTGTTTCTTCTGGCATGTAAGACAATGTACCGGTCATCTGCGGGTGTGGTTCCTCGTGGACGACCACTACGGAACCCCCGGATAGCTGTTCCTGTAGTTTGAAATTGTCTCCAAAGTCGTGAAACGATGCTGTGAGCAATTCCGAACTCTGCAGCCACACTTGTCACACTGCGGCCTTCCTCCAACTTTCCAATGATTCGACCTCGGGTAAAAGCATCAAGATGTCGTCTAACAGATTGATTATTCGTCATTTCTCGCTGAGGCAGCAACTCGGTGTGATTTTAACTGCTATACGGCGTGCAATCTCTTTGCCGGAAATACTGATTTTACACCGACAACATGCTTTATACTACTCAGACACTCCCCATTACGTCTACCTGCATATCTGCGCATGTGCTACCGTACATCACCTTACTTAATCTCCTGATTGATCTTTCTGTCCGCTCTGCCTCTTCGTTCAGCTGATATGCTAATTTTTCGACTTCGTCCTTAATTTTTGCACACCAGTGTATATAAGGAGTTAAATAGAACCAAATGCTGCAGCGTAGTCTTACAACGGGGTCTAGAACGTATCATGCTACCACGTAGCAATAAATAAATGCCTTTGAATATATAAATATCAGGTGTGACGCCTGGTTAAAATTCCAGCTCATGCTAAGATGCTGCCTCTTCAGAATGCGTAAGCTCAATAATCTCTTCTTGGCCCTATTACGTGTGTTTTGTTGTCTCCACAACTCTGCATGCTTAGAACCTGATTCAAAGTCAAATCAGAACTTGTTCGTAAATTAGGCGTTGCTCCAATCTGAAGAAGTGCAAGTGACAAGTTCATGAAACAACTTTAATTTTACCTCTTTAGATTTTACAGTTAGTGGAATGCCAGCATATGTGGTACTTTGGCTCACAATTCCTTTATGTAGAGCCTATATCACACAGAATTGGCAAATATTAAGCTATAAAATGTCGCTGCCACCAAGGATATAACAATTGTTGAGGTAACTAGTTGATTCCGGTTTACTACTTTAGCAGAAGTGGTATCCCTCATTCTCGTATTGACAAAAATCTTCAAACAACTATTATACTTGTTTGGAAACATTTCTTGTAATCAAGAAATTACCAAATGATCAACGCGAAAGAAGAGTTATATTTTTTATAAATTGTTCCGTATTAATGCTTTCGAAAGTACGGCGGGGTCTTAAACAAAACGGCAATCAGAAGTTTAAAAACTTTTCATAACTTCCGAGGACGTCTTCTAATTTGTCCAGATAATCAGACCTGATATAATAATCTTACATAATTTGCAAGTGCTTAAAATAACAGTTACTCACGTTAGGTGGGTAGCTAACAATTAATTATTTACGTGAATTAATTACAAATTTAAAAGATTTTAAGATGAAATTAACGTGAATTATTACACATACACACGTTAAATAGCACTATGTTAAATAACTGTAAATCTAATTTAAAGCAAAACACTTAACAACTCAGTTTAAAATAAATTTAAAAAGCCACAGTAATGCATTAGCAAACTCTTAGGCTTAGGACTAAGATTGCAGGATTAAAAAAAAGGTTTAAAAAAAACGACAATTTTCACTTTTATTTAGCTATATTGCTGGGTTGAAATGAAACTTGGAAATAATGTTAACAAATTTTATTTTTAAAGTTAATTTGAAAGAATTTGAATCAACATAATTGTGAAAACGTCAAAAAATATATAGTATCTACATACTTTACTATAAAAAACCAAAGTTAAGGAAATAGTAGGATTTTATTTCAGGAAATAATTGTACATAAACATATTATTTAATGAAATCAATTAAAAAATTATAAATGGATGTACGAAAACAATATATGAATTTCAAATAAATTTAAAAAAGAGGGAAAGTCTTATTTGAAATATATACAAAGGATTCCTCAAATAAAAACATTAAAAGAAATGGATTGCATTTATTCAGATTTGAGAAAAAAGTCAATGGCACATATATAGAGACTTAAACATTTAAAAATATTTCGCTATGTATTAAGAGCCATGATCGCTCACAACGCCAGGACTCTAAAAAGAAGATATGTAGATTCGAATTTGACAAGTTTTTAAAACATTCAACTCTAGAAAAGACTTTAAATTTTAAATTAAAACAATGACATAAATTCACAATTAAAGTAGTTAGATTACACATGAATACAAGAAAAATTTACTTACTATTTACAGGGAAAATGTATATTTTGCTCAGAGACCTTTTCAAAACATAATTTGATGTTTGAACATCCACCGCTCTTAAACCTACCTTTTCTCGGCCGTGGATAAATAACCTTAATTCTGCTTAACATTTTTTCATATAAGTATAAATTGTCTTCCCTCTCAATATAACTAAAGGTTCTTTTTTATGTTTGATTTTTCATACTTCCATTTTAATCTTTGTTGCAAGGGGTATTTAAATAATCTCTCTCCCACCATTTTCCAAAGATGCTGAATAGCTCTTGTGTACTCTGCCTCCTGCTAAGTCTGTTATCATTTAACTCAATTAGTTCTGGTTCCGATATTGTGTTTATTGATCTGCCTATCAAAAAAATAACCCGGCGTTAATATTTCAAAGTCACTTTCCTCCAATTGTAAAGGAGTAATTAGACGCGGGTTCAATATACTTTCCACCTGTAATATTAATTGCTTTAAACTCTTCATGTGTTAAACTCGAATTCCTCATAATGCGCCTTAAATGGCATTTAAGCAATTTAACGATCGACCAAAATACGGAACTCTAGCCGGAAGGAAATCCAATTCATACTCTCTGAAGTAAAATAACCTACTAATTTCTTTCTCTTTATCTGGAATTTTTCTAAGATGTGGAGTTCCTCTCAATTTCTGAGTTGGCTCACTCAAAGTTGTTTTTTTTTTGCATTATAAAAAAATCTTGGTGCGTTTATTTTGTCTACCAAAAACCCGTTTTAGGGCTGCAATGAACAACTCAGAGGTTGAGAGAGAGGCAATTTCAAGGAACGAGTCACAAAGCATGCAAATACGCTACATATAATTTACTTAATACACCTTTTCTCTATTTTTTGTATTTTTTCATACAAGGCTTGAGTAAATCCCCACCAGCTACATCAAATGGAAATATCTGCCTAAATCGTTTTTCCTGTAAGCCGCACATTTTTTTATGTTTTGTTTAACACTAGATTGCCCAAGGAAGTCATTTTGACTGCTTTTTAATTTCAATTAGAAAAATAATTACGAATATAAAGATACGATTTCTTAGACTTTTTTAGAATATATTTTTTCCCTAAGTGAAGTAATTTTTTTATTGTTAATATTTACTAATAACTTGTTATATGACTGTATATAATATAAAAAATATTAGAAATTAATTTTAAACAAATTTCTTTACACATTAGTTATTCTTTCACAATACAGTCATTTTGACTGCTTTTGGGCAATATAGGTATATACTATATATATATATATATATATATATAATAAGTCTCAGTCTTTCTAGTGTTAATGGCAATAGCCATGAAACAAGTAACACATGCACAACCTTACATACAAAGATCTGCTATTTAATGAGCCAAAATTATTACCTTACCAAATACGACAATGATTGAGGTCCTACACATGTAGATTTTGCCTTTGAAAATATTTAATAGTAATTTTAGTTAAATTATATTTATCTGGGGAAAGATTATATATATAGCTAAATGCTTCCCTTGAAAATCATAATTAGAACTTTTAAGTCGACCACACATACTCTTAAAAACTTGTCATCTAAAAATGCATTTGAAAAGCTTAATTTATTTTTATTAGTTACACATTTACCTTTCTTCTAGATAGACACTTCACAAAAATATTTATTTTGTATTGGCCTTACCTAACTGATTTTTGCTTCTGTAATTTCGTTAGTTGTCAGAGGATCACACACAAACAATTTTTTATTTGTTTGGTTTATTTTTTCACATTGTAACAAAATTTGAAAATAAGACTTTGAATATGAAGAATTCTTACGTAATTGTTGCCAACATTATTAATATCGCCATATAAATAGTATGCTTTAAGCATGAGGAAATAGCATGGTCAGTTTTGAATATCCTTTATGTTCACAACAGTTCACGACCTTCCTGAAGACAACATCAGAGGCTCAGAGAAAGTCATTCTATTTCAGGAAATATGGGACGTTACACCAAAGTTCACAGAAAATAATTTTATCTGCATGTATTTCTCGGAAAAAGAGGTCCACAGCATTTTTTCTTTGTATACATGATGCCAACTGCTGAATCCTGTTAGACCCCATATGGTAAGTAGCCATATAGTTGGCTGTAAAAGGCTGCGATACAGGGAAACTATTTTATACATGCCAGCACAATAACAGAATCTAAAAACAGATTAACATTAGATATATTTCATTGTAAACACTTCCCTGCACTTCACTTCACTTGAATTGGTTAATTTTAATTTATGTTGCATTGTGAAGCAACACGAGGGCTGCAGGTGACAAATCTCGTAACTTAGACATTCGGTCAGGTGAAAACTACACCTGGATGACAGGATGACAGTCTATTTTTGGGTACCTGGACTGATAAACAGTCCTCAATCCCATATCATGATGTCTGTGATGCAGGACTTGACTTCGTTGGTTTTTTCAGTCTGCGGAGTGACATGTCGGCGATTTGGCTGTGGTGATGGAATCCGGGAGGAGGGGCTTAGAGATGACTACTTGGAGTTAAAGTTTTATACGGTGCTGAGAGCTTAGGACTGCTCTCTCAGTGAATTGGAGGTAGAAGTGAATTTAGCCTCAGGCTGGCTGCCCATGGGGGTAAAAGTTAAAAATATATACTTGTCCAGTTGGGTGTGGAGATTAAATAAATATTGAAAGAAAAATAATAAAAAATTTTAAAAATTTACTAGGTGCAATAATTAAAAAATTATTGCAGGGATAAAAAGCTAAGGCGGATTGTAAGAATCCAGAAGGATTCTTCTTGGCCTTTTAGTATTATCGTTACAGTTGTAATCGTTTAGATTTAACATATTTACATTATTAGTATTTGGCAAATTATCGAAAAAATTTATAGCTAATTTTTGAATATGTGCTTTAAAACTAGTGATTTTAAGAGCTTTATTTATGCGATCATTTTTCATGTAGCGGCAGGCATTTACAATCATTCTAATATATGAATTCTGCAGAGTATTTAAAATATTAATATTGGTTTTAGCAGCATAACCCCATACTGGACAGGCATAAGCGAGTATTGGACGCATAACGGCTGTATAAAGAAGCACTTTGTTATCTCTACTTAAATGTGAGTTCCGGGAAATTAGGGGAAAAAATTTAAACATTGTTTTTCGGAACTTATCGCGAACGTGTAATATGTGTTGTTTCCAAGTTAAGTGTGAGTCAAAAATAACGCCAAGATATTTGGTATTCTGAGACCAGGGAATTTGTTTATTGAACATTATGAGAGGGGGAGGAATGGTGCGCTTTTTGGTAAAGATGACTGCACAAGATTTTTCTACATTGATACTAATTTTCCATCTGTCGTAATAATTTTCTAGCAGCTTGAGGTGTTTGTTAATGGCAAAGGTAACAGTCTTTAAGTTTTTGTACATGGCATTAATGGCCGTATCATCCGCATAGAGACTAATATTTGTTAGTGAGTAGCTGGGAATGTCATTTATATAGAGATTGAACAACAGGGGCCCGAGCAATGAGCCCTGAGGACACCCTGCAGAGATGGAATGAGAGTTAGATAATGATTCATTTACTCTGATCCGAAAGGATCTGTTAGTGAGATACGAGTGGATGAGGTGAATGAGGGGAGAAGGAATATCGTAAGTAATTAGTTTGAAAGTGAGTCCTAAAATCCAAACACGGTCGAAGGCTTTCTGGATATCCAGAAAGACCACTCCCGTGCTCTTCTTTTTTGGAAACCTTCCGAAATACTTTCTGTTAGTCTGAGAAGAGGATGAAGGGTAGATAGTTTATTTGTAAATCCATATTGATTAGGGTTAATTAGGCTATTATCATTAATGAATTTTTAAGTCTATTAAGAATAATGTACTCAGTTAATTTACTTAAAGTTGAAAGGAGAGAAATAGGTCTATATGAATTAGGAAGATTTTTATTTGTACCAGGTTTAATAATAGGGAAAATGATAGCTTCTTTCCAGTTACTAGGAAAGTGATGAAATTTAAGAATTTTATTGACAAGAATAGTTAGTATGAGGATTAATTTGATAGGAAAATTTTTTAGCATTTTATTTGTGATAGTATCTTTACCGGGGGCCTTTTTTAGAGCTAGTATTTTTAATGAAGTTAATAACTTCATCAGGCATGGCAGGTTCAATTTGAGTAGAAGGGGGAAGAGAGAAAGGTATTCACAGTTGAGGTGACAACCTCGTCATCTTGATCGTAGTTGTCCTGCATGCGGTTATTTTCAATGAAGTTATTTTTAATCGTATTAGCAAGGAGGTTAGCCTTCTGCGGATCAGTGACGGCCATACCAGTAGCACAGTTCAACGTAGGAATTTGAGATCTTTTATTTTTTAAAAACCGCTGTGCCTCCCAGAGGCTATTGTCAGTTGTATTTAGAGCTTCTAGTCTAGCATTCCAAGTATCATTACTATATATTTTAAGTTCTTTTTTGAGGTTGGCTTGAGCTCTATTGCATAAAGTTTTATAAAAAGGATTTAAAGTCTGCTGATATCGTTTACGTAGGTTGTTTTTATGCTTAATAAGTTGATTAATGTGATTTGGAGTGTAGTTTCGGCGAGCGTTCACTATTGGCTGGGAGGCGTGGCTATGGGTAGCGACGACCGCTTCGGTGAACTCTGTAATTTTGGTTTCAAGATCATTGGTATTATTAATATTATTCGGATAGTAGTTAAAAGAGAGAAGTTATTATTTAAATTAATTCTAAAATCCTTCCAGTTGGTGGTAATTGCTCTAGGATTTGAGGATTCCACTTTAAGTTTAAAATCGAAATTTAGGAAAACAGGGTTGTGGTCAGAATATAGATCATTAATAGATTTAATAGTATAAGGGTAGTAAAAGTTTTTGATTAAAGCAAAGTCTATTGTATTAGCTGAGTTATGGCCAAATCTTGTGGGAGAGTCAGGAAAAGCTATGTGCAGATTTAAGATATTGGCAAAATTAAAAGATGCTTGCCTCTGTTTGAGTTTACATTGCAATTCCAAGCGCTATGAGTAGCATTGAAATCGCCGAAGACGACACAATGACTACTCGTTTGGAGAAAATATTCTAAATCTATTGTAAATAAGTTATCATCAGAGGAAGGGGAATGTAAACAGAGACAATAGAAACGGGGTCATGGTCGAGGGGAGTTAGAATAATGTTAGTCGCTTCAATAGCTTGCATAGGTGGGGTGGGGAGACAGTAATGTTTAAGAGATTTTTGATAAGAATAAGAGTTCCGCCGGCGGCCGTTGCGTTAGTGATCCTATCATTTCTGTAGCAAGTGTAATTTGCTATTGTAAAAGTGTGCGAAGGTCTCAGATGAGTTTCCTGTATGAGAAAAATATCGGGAGAGTGCTTCTCTATAAAAATTCGTAGCTCTACTCTAAGTCTAAGCAATCCGTTTGCGTTCCAAGAACACAAATTGAGGCCAATGGGGGACTTAACCATTATTATTGTTACAAGAGGCCTCTAATAAGGCGTACATTTGATTTGGGTTATTGTTTGCTCTTCGCACTTGGTTAAAGTTATTCATGAAATTAGGATTTGAAGTAGCTATGGCTTGGGTAAATTGAGAAAGTTGGCACAAACATTGCATAGTCATTTGTAGGGTCGCTTGCAAGTTAAAATTATTATTATTAAAAATATTTCCGTTAAAGTTATATCCGTTAAAGTTATTATTAGACTTGTTATTAAAATTTGGAATAGATCTGTTATTTGCAGAGGGATTTCTATTGGCCTCAATTTGAGCAGAATTCACAGGTCCTTTTGGCGCCATCGGTTGTTTATTTTGGGAGTTAAAGTTGGTTGAAATTTTATTTGGATTTGCGGCTTGAGCATAGGATACATTGGGTCTTATAATACTATTGTATATATTAGTATACGAATTACGATTATTCAGGGCAGTGCCCTTAGGGGGCTTTGGGAAACAGGGGCATCCTCTCCAGTTAGCCATGTGGCCGTACATTTCGCAGTTGATACAGTAGGCGGTTTCTAGCCTTTCGGTTATTGGGCATTCACGGGTAATATGTCCCTCACCACATTTTAAGCAGCGGGGTTTAGATGACAGTTCTCTGAATTATGATGGAAGTGGTTACACGTGTAGCATTGCGTGACACCTTTTCCGTTGTAACCTTCCACACGAATGCTTAAGTAACTTAGGGTTTTTAAGTGGAAGATTTTTAAATTCTCAATATTTCTTGGGAGAGTCACCAGAAATACCGGGATAGGTTGTTTACTACGGCGGCCTATTAGCTGATTTACTTTCTCAGGGGTAAAGCCTAGTTCTTCTAAGTCGGCTTGAATTTCTTCGACCTTGAAGTTGCGGGGCAGTCCTTTCAGTACAACCTTGATGGGGCGCTCGTTTTTGGGTTTAATTTCATAAAATTGAATTTAGTTTTTTCAGCAAAAGTTAACAGTTCATGAAATTGTTCTAAGTTATCGGTATAAAGTTTAATAAATTCTCCGGTTGTACGTGATCTTATCTTAGGGAACTTTTCATTAATAATTTTCATTTGACTTCTGACAGTTTCAGTGATTCTAAGCATGACTGGAGGGGGAAGCGTACTAACGGGGTTTTGATTGCCGGAAGGGGTAGGGCCAGTGGCCGATGGGGGTTTGGGAGTAACAACGGGAATAGCGTTTTGAGAACCTGTGATTTCTTCTATATTGCTATCACTAGGTAAGGAAAATTTATTTGGGGAAATCGAAATGCTATCATTTGGAATATTTAAAATTTGCCTTTTAGTTGTCTTCCTTAGAGGAGGATATTCAAAGTCCGATTCTTCTTTTCGTTTATTGGAAATCCTGTTACTATTAAGGTTTAATACTCTTTTAGTAGGAGTTACATCTGGGGAGTTTTTAGGCGTAATAATTTTCAATCCTGAATCATGATGAGGGCAGCCAGGGAAACACAAGGAGGAAATGAGGCTAAATCACTTACCACCAAGTTGATTGTTTCTTCAACTTCTTGAAGCTCCGAAACGGCACGTCTGTAGAAAGGCTCATCCGGGTGGTGATCGGGCATGGCTTGAAGTTCAGCGATGCAGGCCAGCTTGAACTTTTTGAAAGTCTCCATCTTTTGCAGCTGGGCTTTGTTTTGTAAAATCTGCTCACATGCCGAAAGAGGTGGAGGAGTTGGTGTTCGTCTGGGCGAGTCGATTAAGTCCATATCCGTGGGTTCGTTTCGATTATCCATTTCCATTCGTTATCAGGTCAAAAAATAGGGGAGAATTACAGTGTCTGCTCAAGCAGGTTAGCCCTGACAAGGGCTGTAGATAATAGATGCACTATCAATATGGAGAGGGGAAAATAACAAGATACTGCCGAAGCAATATGCCACGTGGCGGTCGGTCGTAGTAGCAGAGGGAGAGCGTTTGCAGTTCAACCTCACTGGTCAGCGTCCGAGCTAGCAATAATACTAACATCAAATGATTTGTCAATAATAATTCCAGTTTTTCGATCCTGAAACTATTTCTCCGTTACTCTCCATTTTCAGTCTTCCTGTGTGCGAAAACTACACCTGATCTGACATCCCCTCTTCTAACTTCCACATTTCGCCAACGGAAGGATCTTGAGCATCGACAGATTTGGTGTGTATCAGCTCCTCTACACAGAGGGGCTTTAGTAGTACCAGGTTTCGAAACCACGGCTCAATAGAAGCAGTGCTACGTAGAAGTTCGCGCCCATGACCACTCGGCTAATGTGGCCCACTACACTACACATTGTAGAAGCTGGGGTAGCAGTCTCATTTCACAGAGCTCTAGACGAGGGATAATTATTCACATATAATAGAAACAACTCTTTCTTTATTTACTGTATAGTTGATGCACCGAACTTTTCCAGAAGATGTAATGAACTTAATTGACGTAAATTGCTGCTCTGTGTGCCTTATTGCAGGCATTTGGAAGCCCGTGATTTTGCATCTGTTCAAACTCCTTAACCAAAATGCATCTTCTTACATGAACACCTTTTATTTCTTTCAAGGAAGATATGAAATCTGACCACTCTTGTAATTTCCTGAAATAAATAATTCTAATCAATTTCAAGAGCCACATTCGTTGCATAAATAATTCGCTCTTTGTGATTACAGGACTAAGACTCAATAGGTCGAAAATCTTAGCAATATCGTCGAAAGAACCGTATGCTTAGTGTAAACCTCCTTCTATTCAATAGTCACTTTAAATAAAAATTTTCACTGTGATGGTTACAGAATGAACTTAATGCATTTATTTCACTTCTTTTTTTAAAATGAATAATTTTGAGTACGTATATCAATGTTATTCAAAAGCTTCGATTTGCTCGAAGTCAATTTATACTACTGCATTCCATCCCGCACAATATGTCTGTACTATCGGATGTTAGTTATGGGAGAGAGAGAGAGAGTGCATATCTTGTATGCCGTTCTGTATGACCCTCGGCAACCAATTGATTCTATATTCGCATGGCAGTGGTTGGATTTACACTAGTGCGAAGGGTGATGTCATGGAATGATAACCACTCTCGACAGGCAATTATCCTGCCTCTATCGAATTCCGACACTTGCTGGTAAGCCTTTTTTCTTTTTATTTGAGACATAACACTATATTCTGACCAAACACTCGACCTTTCCGAATGAGAAATCCACTACACAACTTTCCTTTTTCACAGTGCTTTAGATGTCAATTCTCCCACCTTCATCGTCTAAATATGCTGAAATGCTAATCATTTGCATATCCCAGCTTCTTCTTCCTTTCATGTGATTTCGACCTTTGTCCGATCTTTCCTTCCTGGTATTGCAATTTTAATTACCAGCAGTGTATTTCCCCGTCCCAACATCGTTTATTTTGAGAGCAACTAACACTATCATTATTGAGTAATCATTGTTGTTCGAAATCTCTGTAGCTACTTTTGATTTGAATGCTAAAGGTAACTCAAACAAAAAAATTAACTGTTTATTTCTTTATTTTATGAATTCTCAACTGGGAGAAGCGCAAGGAGCTAAGAGTTCAGTCCAAAATTCTTCCCTTTTTGATTTTAACATGCGTTTGATGCTTTAGCTCTCGAGTCACGGGTTTAAGTCCAAGTGCCCCCGAAGAACCGCCGTGTGGAGGGACTAAAGCATATTAAATTTGTCGAGGCTCAAAGACCTCACGTAGGCTAGGTGGAGAGTTTTGGAGAGAGGGATGCAGTTCAGGTTTTGTCCTCGTCATTTCATCAGGACTCAAAATTACAAGGTTTGTCTCCAATAGCCCTCGTGTTTCTTCAGAGAGTCACGTAAATCTGATCACATATCAAAATTAAGCTGCGTTGGAACCACATCAAGAACAGGGCTATTTTTGTCTTTTGAAAAGAGAGTGCAATAGAGAATTATGTCACTTCGAGAAAAAAAACACTCACCAATGAAATTTGATTTGAAGTTTATTATGGTAACTGGGATTTCCAATATTAGAAAAGCGCACAGTTATAACACAGCTTATATATTTTTTCTCATAAATCTAGCATAATCCAAGACTTGTGATTTTAATATAGGGCAATATATGTATACATAAGCATTGCAATTCTATAAAACGCATAAGGATTGTTAAGTATGCATTTTAAGTTAGAATTTTTGACGTTTGAGTTTATAGCTGCTATCTTTTGACTTCACCGATAGCTTCCTGAACTCGTGACAACACTATTAGTATTGAAATTCGAGGGTTCAAGCATAATTTTTCAAAAACAAAATAATATCAGCATATCTAGGAAATTTCTCCTTTTTTGATTTGTATTTCTACCTAAATTTAGTAGATGCATCTAATTTTTAAAAACGGATATTACTAATATTACATCTGAAAAATTCTCTATATTCTGTTCTAGAATTTCTAGAGACCTAACTAACTATTCATTAGCAACATTCACTAACCTCAACAAAACTATGAAGTTTCTCTTTGACTTCGGTAATGTCCAGAAATTGTTATATAAATATTACTCTTCCAGAATGGAACAATATATATATATATATATATATATATGTGTGTGTGTGTGTGTGTGTGTGTGTGTGTTCTGTATTAGATATTGAAATAATCAAAAATTCTAAAATAAATTGAAAATATCGTCCCAAAAAAAAGCATTTAAAACTTTTTCAGAGCTATACTTGCCAAAGCGTGTTTAAGTTTCTTTGTTATATCTAATGCAAAGAGTTGTAATATTAACGTGCTATTAATACTGTTTATGTTAATGAATTGTATAAAAATTAAAAAGAATTTTAAGAGTTCACTTTGAAAAACTTTGGTTTTTCTTATTGAAATACAAAATACCTGAAAAAAAGTCAAAATCTGTGATTTATAAGTCTCCTGGCTTTACTTTTATGTAATATTTTTATTCTGTAAGCATCACTTAAGTCCATTTGCTTACAATATATACGAAAAATGTGGCTTCATTTGTTTCACACACACACAAGCTGTACTTGAAAACCCTTAACATATATATATATATATATATATATATATATATATATATATATATATATATATATATATATATATAAGCTAAGTTTGAAATTAATAAATAATATTTAATCTGAATATTCAATTATACACGAAAGACCTTCTGAAAACAATTTATTAATTGCATAAAACTTTTATTTTCTATTACTTAGAAACTTTTCCACAACAAACTCATGCGTATGTGAAAGGAAACTCGTTCTAACTTGTCACATTCATTGAGGAATGGAACATCACAAATGAGTGAAGAAATCGTGATCGGAATCCGTAACCCAATGTTTACGCTATCTGCTTGCGGTTTTTAACCTAATCTAGCAACTAGCTTTTTGATTCTGATATTAATTTGGTCTTTTTGGTAACAAAAAAAGAACAAACGCAATCTGCTAAATGAATAAGATGCTGACGATAAACGGAAATTGAAATTCAATGCTGTTAGACTACGTCATTGATGTCATTGGAGAAAGAGATGAGACAAGCAAATGAGATTACAAATAAAAATAGCATTAATTACAATGGATATTCTGACTCATGGTGGTAGGGTATTTATCATTCGAAGGAAACTTTTCAAAAATTAAATGTTAAGTTGGATAAACTCATTTCTGTTTTATTTTAAGCAAGACTCAGTTTTTAAATGATAGTTACAATCACGATTGGAAATTTTTTTATGCTGCAACACATTAAATAATCCTTGCACATTGTAATCTGAGGTCTGTAATACGAGAGTTTGAAGCATTGTTATATTTTTGTAGTGTTCTTTGAAAGGGATTTGAAATGTATTCTTATCTATATAATAAAAAAATATCTTAGTGTAGCGCTGTGAGTGAAACGGTAAAATAAATCCTCAAACTAAGTTCTCGATTTGAAGAAGGCAAATTCTGTTGATTATTATTGGTATAATAAGTAGGATAAAAGTCCAAAAAGCTCTCTAGAGGCAAAAGATATTCTGGTTTGGTTTAAATACCTAGGCTAGTATTAGAAAAGGATCAAAATTCATGTTACTGTAAAATTCGTTTTCATACCAATCAAAAGTCTTATAAGTCAAAGACGTCAAATTATGGAGATACTAGAAACCTATTAACCTTATTAAGAATGTGGTATTATTAATTTTAAAATACAAGGAAGATGAAATAAATAAGAATCATTGTTGTAATTCAGCTTTTTGGAAAAATATAGACATTAGCATTATATTATAATTCATTTAAAAAGAAACTATGTTATATTTACTTTAAGCTACACATGCGTTATTCTTTTACATCCGAGACCTAACATGAACTGAAAATAATTATGAATCAAATTTCAGGAGTGCACTCTGAATTATAAAATGCAAATCATTAGATCTAGTTTGCAGAGTTAACAGATAATTGTCCCAAAATGAAAATAGACGCATGTGAAGAAATATCATAAAGAACAGAGTTATAGAGAATAAGATATTTCTTTAATATAAAGGAATTAGATTATCATATCATCTATGAAGATCTTACATGCAAGAGAAACTTTATGAAGACTAGCTTTAATATCAAGCTTTGTTTTTCAGTTCTTCTGCCTCTCTTGATTTCGCACTGTAGATGTGCGGAATTTTAGAAAGTAATCTTTATCAATGAGCACAAGGACGAATTTGCAATCGCACTGGTTTATTATCATTTTAAATTAAACACAGATCTTCTAATATATTCAGATGCTACCATTCCTAACATGTTTAATGAGAGCTCATGATGCAAGAATAATGTAGGCCAATAACTACTCCATTTACGAGGGACACAAATACCATGCTGTAACAGAACTACATACATTCACATATAATAACTATTGATAAACCATTTTTTTTTCAAATTGTTTCAATTATTCGTAGACCAGAAAAATCCATTGACCTTTCTTCTGTTTATAATATATTGAACATAAAAGGTTATCAAATTTGTGGTTTCCAATGACCTAGTAAAAAATAACTATAAATTGACGACTCTCCATTAGAATGTTTTAAGATTTAAGGACAAAACAAAAGATATATCTGGAAATGATGCATTTACCGCAAAATGACTTATAAATGTATCTAGATACTAATGTCATAAAAAATTTTTAAAAATTTTCTAGTTCGTACTTTTTTACTTGAGTGACCAGTTTATTTTAATTTGAGTCATTTTCTTGCCCTAAGAAGCAAATCAAAGATCAATACCACGCGTTTTGTGCGTTATTTGAAATCATGAAGATCGTCTACCATAAATTCTCAATTTTACGTGGAAGAGCTAAAAAAAGACAAGAGCAAAGATCCAGTACTTCCTGCCAGACATCAGAGGTGATTAGAAAGTTCAGCCTACCCCAACCTCCTTACTCATCAACAACTACCAGGCCAAATACATTGATGGAAAAAAATCCCAACACCAAGAAAAATTATTACAGCCTGAGGAAATTTCGGCTGTAAAATTGTTTTCGTAAGATATTTAATAGATTAAAGTTTCAAGATCACTGATTAATCTAGGCCTAAAAAAGTCATATTAAATGTGAAATGATGGTACATTAACAAAGGGTGTAACCTCTAGAATTTTGAGTGCAAACATGAAAACGTGCATGCATTATGTTGTACAAGGGCTGGATGTCAGTTTGGGGAACGGAGTTCCGTGCTGGTATCACTTGGTCTGTCAATACAGGGACAGTTAATGCTGGTTGTATATAATGCCGGAGTTGTCATCCAGTGATATTCCATTCGTGTTTGATTGGAGAAAGGTTTGGTGATCTAACAGGCCAAGACAACTCATCAACACTCTGTAGACTATGTTTGGTTATTACCTGCGGTATGAATGCACGCGTTATCCTGTTGGAAAACTCTCCTTTGAATGTCATTCATAAATGACAGCACAACAGATTGAGTCACCAGAATAACGTACAAATTTGCAGTCTGGGTACATGGGGCCACTCCGAGAATGCTACTACTGCCATAGAAAATTGATTTCTATTCAGTAATTCTAGATGCAGGTTCAATGTGTCTAGGCCGCTGACAGGTTGGTCACCCACTGACTCACCTGACTTTCTTCGAACTTACACACGGTCATCACTAGAACCAAGGCATAACGGTTTTCATCAAAAACAATAGATCTCCACCCTGTCATTCAATTAACTTTTACTTAATACCCCTGACGTAGTAAAAAGCAATGTTTTATAGTCTGCGGAATTGACGCTACAGCTGGATTGGAGCTGTTCTTGAAGTAATTTATCTGTAGCAGTTCATTGTGTCATTGTACTGCCAACTGCAACTAGAATTTCTACAGCAGAAGCAGTGTGGTGCGTCACAGCAATACGAGTTCAACGGCATTTCCTCACAGTAGTTCGAAGTGGTGACCCGGAACCCGATTTCCTTAAGGCAGTATCTTCCCTTGACTATTACTACCAACAATCATGCGCAGTGGCTACATTTCTGCCAAGTCTTTCTGCAATGTTGCAGAATGAAAATTCATCTTCTCTTAGCCCTGTTACACGACCCTGTTTAAACTCAGTGAGCTGTTGATAATATGGCTTCTTTGACCTCTTAAAGGCAGTGCTTCTCAAACTTTCAATACTCGTGACCCAATATTCAATCATCATTTTCATTGCGCCCCCCTCCATACAATAATACATTGTATTGAATTCAATCAGTAGCGCACACAGGAGTTTTTCAAGGGGGCTCCGGGGTCGAAAGTTCACCATTCTTGTATCATGCTGCTTTTGAATTTGTTGATTTTCGGGAACAAAACACAGTAAAAAACCAATTATTGACTAAATAATTAGCATTAATTAATAAAATTAATCATTAATAAGAAATACTTAATTAAATTTTACGTACTATATACTTAGAATTTAACCAATCGAAAAAAAGTCAAGGGCTTGGGTCCCCCCCCCTTGTGTGCGCCACTGAATTCAATAATATTATAATTTTACACTAAAGCTACAGTGTGTGTGTATACGACTTTAACCTCTTATGTGCCACCGACGTATATAAACGTCTTGCTCAGCCAAAGTGTTAATCTTCTGGACGTATTTATGCGTCTTTCCGAAGTACGATCTTTTCTCTGCACTGCTATCCATAAAATTATTCCTAAGGTTAATTTAGATGCATAAATTATTAATACTATAAAAAAACTTTCACAGTCTTTGCAAAGAATTTACTTATTTCGGACGATTTTGCTTATCTATTCCTTTTCTCTCCCCAAAAAAAAAAAAAAAAACATCAAAATACGCGCGTCTACGTGGGAAACCGCGGTATTGAGGACCAAACCGCGTAACTTTTAATCGGCAGTTAAGGAATTAATTATAATCCGTACAAATCATCAAGATTAGTGTTATTTCAAACCCATGGGGTCACTGGTAATTATCAAACTTGTCCTTAGCAATGTTAAATTAATAATAAAATACATTGTGCAGTACAGATACTTTTATAAGTGTATTATATCAGTGTAAACGCGTATTTTATATTTTATTATATCAGAAAATATTTTGTTTGCTAACTTTCGGTAAATTAATAATGTTTTGAATAATCTTTAGTTTTCAACTTTTAAATATGCTCGCTCCCCCTTGTAGAGTTATCACGCCCCTCAAGGGGGGCGCGCCCCACAGTTTGCGAAACGCTGTCTTAAAGGTATTATTGACTGACATCAACTCACTCCGTCAAACCTTAACGATGAATAACGCTCACAAACTTTACGGTGATTACTTAAAGTAAACATCATTTTCATCTTCATGGGGATTAGCGCTATACTTAAGCTTCTAGCGGGAAACTTAAATCGACGTCATCTTTTAGATGCATATAAACAAGTCTATAAATTTCTTTTAACTAGCACAGCTTCTTTCCATAGTGGTAGGATTTTTTCCATCAGTGTATAGCATAGAAACACTGCCTCATCCACCGTACAGTCCACACGTAATTTCATAAGACCTTTTATTTCCTCATCCACTGAAAGCACATCATTTCAGAATAACTGACACCGTGCAAGTAGTTTGTATAATAGCTTTAAAAGCAATTCCTGAGCAGGTTTTTCAGGGTGCCCTTGCAGCATGGAAGCCTTGCTTTTAAAACTGTTTTGACGCAGAAGGAGGAATAATAATGTATTATACCGATCTGGTTGATTAATTTTTATAATTTAAACACACGGTGATATTACTTTCCGTACAGACATATATATATATATATAATTTATAGTGGTGCATGATTTGTCGTGGAGAGTGGAGGATATTATTGTATTATTGAAAAGGCAGTCTTGTAAGTTATAAATCCAGTTTATTGCATTGAACATGAAGAGACAAACAAACATATATTGACCGCATCACAAAGAAAACAAACATAACAAAAATACACACACGCCAACTGCAGCCTGCTACATGTTGAAGGAAGACAAAGACAGAAGACAGAGCGAATTCCAGAAATCTCGATATTGATACCCAACGGGAAATCACATGATTTGGGGGTGGATGGATGTAGTTCAAGATACTCTTGTTAGGCGGGTTGCTAGATTATTAATTAAATGCGTATCCTAATGAAATGGACCATAGATAAATCAAAAGCTATTAAAGATTAAATTACTGGGAATTATTACATATATATATATATATATATATTTCAAAGCAATTTGGGAAAACGAACTCTGGAATAAAACAAGGTTGACGACTTTTTCATTTAAATTTCATCAATTAAAATTTAATTCGAATAAACTTATAAATTTAATTAACTAATTTATTATTCATAAAAATAAGATTTTTTAACATTCTCTTAAGTGTTGGAAATAAGTTACGGCTGTAAAACGACTGTTATATACTTGATTATTACATTTTATTCGGGAAACCATTTTGAGATGCATTTTAATCTAAGATCGTGCAATATATTATTTTAGCATTTATTATCTATTGAAAAAAGTTTAAATTTTAATGCTTGAATGGACGATAAATTAAAGTAGTTGAAAGACGCATAATGCGAGAAAAATTGTACTTCATGTTAAGATCTTTTTTGTGTATAAAATACTGCATTCGCAATTATTCACTCTCGAGAATGCAGCATAATTTTCAACAGTTGAAGGATTTATAATAGAAGAAAATTTCTTCTCTTGTACGAGATGTTCTCGTCCTCGAATATAATTGCTATAAAATTCAAAAGAATCTTCTTCAAAATTGCTCGTGTTAAAAAGAATACACTGTTTTAATTATATAATTTTTTCTTCATCTAGCGATCAATATCCTTTTGCAGTATAACGTATAATGCGTTGCAAACCTCTTAAAACACGTAAAATTTTAAATATTCAAAAATTAATTCTTTATTATATTAAATGCATTAACATTTTATGAATTATACATTTTTAATTTTCCAATGCCTTTAAATTAATTAGGAAGCCTATAAAGAGGAAGTGCTGTCTTTTATAAAAATAGTGGGTTTAGATTTTTTTTTTTTTTTTTTTGCTTTTATTTTTAACTAATACGCCTTTAAGGTAATTCTAACAAATATCAAAGGTTGCTTCTTAGACTTTTCCGTGCAATTTGCTTGCGACTTAAAATAGTTATTTCTGTCCTTTGTGATAAGTCATTTATATTATTTTTTTAATCACAAACAATATGTGATAAGATGTTTCATACAATCGTTGCAAATATTACAGAAGTTATTGCTTTTATTTTTGTACAATGTTCTTAGAACTATTTTGATTAAATTATTGGTTAAAGTTTTTGAACAGCAAATTTAATTAAAAGCAATATTGTTTTAAGTATTAAAATTACACTCATGTCTATAAATTAAGGATAATGAAGTTCAGGCAAAGAAGGAGACAGAAGCAAAACAAATTTGACTTATTTGTAAAGTCTATTTATTAAACAAAAGGTAAAGAGCAAAAAAGATACTATATGTTTGACATAATTAATAAAAATTGCGATTTTTACTCCCTGGAGCAAATTTCAAAAAAGAACCTATTTACAAAAAACAGTATAACATGGTTAGTATGATGGTTAATACGGAGTATGTCTCCCGGAGGATGCAATGCAGGCCTTACAACGCCTAGGCATGCTGAGTATCAAATTATCAATCTGATCTTGGGGAATATTACACCACTCATCAAGCAATGCCATCCGAGGTTCCGGTAGACAGGTGGAGGGGGTTGACGGGCTGCAATTCATCGGCCAAGCATATCCCACACATGCTCTATTAGATTCAAGTTCGGCGAGTATGCTGGCCAATCCATACGGGTGATATCCTCCGATTGAAGGCATTCGTCTACAATGTTTGCACGGTGAGGACGGGCGTTGTCATCCATAAACAGAAATTCAGCACCCATGGCGCCCCGAAACAAACGTACATGTTGTTCCAGAATGACATCCCGATATATGTGGCCTGTCATCGTTACACTCTAAACATGCAGGTCAGTTCTGGAACCAAGAATAATTCCTCCCCAAACGAGCCATCCTGCACCACCGTAACGGCGACGTTCAATGGTGTTCTCTTGGTGGTAACGGGTACCTGGTGCTCTCCATATTAAAGTCCGGTGAGAATCAGACTGCAATTTAAACCTGGACTCGTCGGAGAAAACATCACACAAGACCACTGTTGTGGTGTCCACAATGCATGCTCTCTACTCCAGGTTAATCGCAGGCGACAGTGAGTTGCGGTAAGTGGAACACATCTGGCAGGCCTACGAGCATATAGACCAATGTGCCCTAAGCGTCTGTACACGGTCTGCCTTGAAACTGTCGTACCGGTAGCTGAAGAGAGCTGACGAGACAGGTCTGATGCTGTGCTCCGTCTGTTTCTTTCGGCAGTAACTGCCAAATATACCGGTCCTCATTCGGCGTTGTAACTCGGGGGCGACCTGTGCTGTAACATCTACTCACATTACCATCATCTTGGAATCGTTGCCAAAGCCTGGAGATGACACTCTGGGCGATTCCAAGTTCCTCGGATACTTCCAGCTGGGTACGTCCACATTGCAGTCGTCCAATAATTCTAACACGTAAAAAATCATCCAAATGCTTCCTTTGTGCCATAACTATGCGGTTATTGCACTGAAAGGCTTTTAAAGCGCTTGTGAACAATTTTACTTCTTTGCCACCATTCCTTATATACCCCTCTCTTACACTCTCGTCATTATGACGTACTATCCGCGCCATCTGGTGGTTTCCTGTAATTTGCATATTCTTCTTCAAGATGTGTGTGATAATTCTACAGGTAAAATGTTTATTTTAGAGTTCAATTTCTGTGTGATTCTGAATTATCCTTAATTTATGGACATTCATTGCACATTGTGAGGGGGGATAAAAAAATTTTTTTCAGAACTTCAAAACCTTATGCGAAAAAAGATGTTTTGTGATATATAGATGAAGGAAAAATAAAATAAAAACTGTTAAATTTATGTTTAGTACTGCCCCAAAGGTAATGAAATTTATGCATTTAAACTCTTTTTGTGTAATTTTTATTAAAGAAAAACAGAAGTATTTTAATATTTTTAAACATTTATTGCGATCAGAAGAATAGTTACAAGAAAAAAAACACCAGGTACATTTAATAGCTTCTTTAGTTTTAAATTTCATATAAAAACCTACTCTCGAAAATACAATGCACGATGAAACGTTAAAAAAAAAAAGTCCAAACACAAGTAATATAAAATTTTTTTAAGTCAATTCCTACTTAGGTCAACAAAGAAAATTTTATCTGAGCTACAATTTATTAAATAATCACAATTAATATAAATATGTATATACATACGACAGAATCACAAAATTAAGTGGCAAAATTTCTTCAATTTTTCTTTCACATGTTTCCTCTTCGACTGAGTGGATATATTAAAGTTGCACTGTTCAGCTACACGAGGGCTTTTGGCGACGGACCTTGTAAGTTTGAACCATGGTCAAGTGACGAGGACGACACTTGAGTTGGCACCCCCTTTCTTAGGTATCACACCAACGGGAGGACGTTTGAGCTCTCAATAGATTTAACGTGCATCACCCCCTACACGGCGGGTCTTAAGTGGTACTGGGCTCGAACTCATAGCATGCCTGTCATTATCCGATACCTTGACCACTGGGCTACCGCAGCCCTTCTACTCAGACTAGAACACAAAATGAAAAAAGAATTTGAAAAAGGAATTTTTTCCAGCTATCTACACGCTTCGTCACTAACGGTATTTATTCCTAAATTGTATCTTGCTAAATATTTAAAAAAGAGAATTTTTTCTCCCATATAAAACTAAAATTGATTAATCCAATTTAGTTGATTTGAAAAAAAACTGTATCAACATCAAGTGTCCTCCACTACAAGTTTAAAAAATTGTATTTGAACACGAGTGGAGGGGAAAAAATATTTTATTAACGATTGAAAATTTGAACAAGATATATATATATATATATATATATATATATATATATATATATATATATATATATGAAATGCTTTTATAATATTTCTGGAAGATTGGTAATAATAATTGTATGACGTGGCGAGTGGATGTTTTTACTGTAGCGAACCAAAGATAGGGCGTGGCTGGTGGTGAGTGATTGTGTTACGTGGAGCATGGTTGAGTACGGTATTATCGAAGAGGCACTCATGTAAATCGTTTTATTCCCTTTGATTCACATCGGGGGGAAAACATATAAAGATCCAGTAGGGACGGCATTACACATACAAGAAGCAAACATCATAGCACAAGCACAAACACACACAAAGATAAAACATAGAAAGCGTTGCAGCAGGTTGATTACATGAAGGCAGGTAGACAAGAGTGCACGATTAGTCGCTGGACATCATTGGGCACTGGAACGCGAAGCGTTCCTCCGTCCCATACTTAATGTATTGGGCGCTTAACGTTGTTTGCCTGTGTTGGAGATCGTGCATCCTGATTGGTGGACCGGGTGCACAATTACACTAGATCTTTACTTTTATATCGGCAGTGGTTATTACGTAATAGTAGTTCTGATTGGCTAGAATGGGCGGGACAGGGATTTCGGACTAGCCGATTACGATTAAGATTACAGTGTTATTTTTAAACTAAAGAATTAAAGTTTGTTTAAATATTAATACAAAGAGTTAACAAAAAAAGATACCAGAGGGAACTATTATTATTATATATATATATATATATATATATATATATATATATATATATATATATATATATATATAGGGAGAGTGTGAACTAATAATAGGAATTGAAAAGAAAAAGCTTGGATCGGACTGACCTGACAGTGCAGGAAGAGAGAGCAGGGGTTATATATGAAATGCTCAATGTGCATTGTTGCTCAATGTGCAATGTCACTAATCAGTACAAATTTACCATTAATCATATTTTTCGGTTATTTTTATTGTAGGAAAATATAATTTTACTTCTAACCAAAATCCTGTGTTTTCAATTTTTTTGAAAATTCAACCTCTAGTGGCACTATGAAGTTTTAAAGTTATGTTTTAAAATTATTTTTCACCTAATCTCCATACCAAATAACTTCTTTTCCACATAGGTAGGCTCCGATTAATAATATATATAATAATCTTTTTCCTTCACATATAACCACAATCTACCCTACTGCACATAATTTCATCTTCCGTTTTCATTGAATGTCACATATTAACTTATTTCTTGATCAAGAAGCGTACAGTTAAAAATAGAGTCCTTTTACTATATTTTAACTGTTACTTTATAGCAAAACAAACTACATTTCCGAGACAAGAATCTCCTCGTACTAGCTACAATGTCACTTAATAGTTGAAGATTCATGATAAAATTTTATTTAAGAATAATTTGCATCTAAATTTTGAACAGCTGAGAGTTTTGCGAGCGAGAAAGCAGATGATCCAACATGCTTACAAATTTAAATTTGGATTTCCGCTAGTTAAAACATTGATATACAAGGCTGCTTTATTTTTAACTGCATATTTGCAATACTTTCAGCGCTATGTCAGCATACAGTAGAATTTGAATTAATCCATACATTTACTACTTACTGAAAGTAAAAATAATAAAGAATGAAAGCTGTGGGCTTATATATATATATATATACAGAGATAAGGAAATATGAATGACCTAGAAAAGGAAATTATCATTTAGTTTAGTTCTTATGCCTCTGCCGTGACTGAGATTGTGAAATCTGACTTAGTGTATGAGGTTTGATTTCATATTAATTACATGTTTGATTTTTTTCAGGGTTTATTGATGTATGAAAGGGAAGGTACTTATAATTATTCTATTGGCCTTTTTTCACACTTACCCTAACAGTATAGTTATTGGAAAACTACTTTCATTGCGGTCTAAAGTATCAATATTCCTTCCAAATTCCTATCAGCAGCCCTTTCATGAAAACTTTTCTGAATTTGGACAGGGTCAGATTTCCATAAATGTCATCCAAGGTCATCAGAGAAATATAGTCAGAAAGAAATAATCAGTTGGACCAATTTTTTTAAAAAAATTAGGTATTCTATTTTGCATTGTATATAGCTTCGCACAAAATAAATAAAAAAGTCCACGTTCAAAACAGCATTATAAATTAAATTTTTAGTGTGTGGTTGGGGAGAAGACAGTCTAAGGTGCAAGATTAACTTTAGATAAATGCAAAAGATAATATTTTATACTTTGATTCATACGCTAACCTAAAACTGAGCTTCACTTGCATTTTTATGTTTGAGTTTTGAAGTAAAGAGTTGATAATCATAATTTTTGAAGTTTTTAAAGAATATTTCATTAAGTTTTACTCTTCTTTACTGCTTCTGGTTTTATTATTACCATTCCCTTTTCCCATTACTTTTATTTTGTAAATTAATCCTGAAAATGTTTCAACTTTTTAAGTTGTTTTTCTTTTCATTTGTCTTATGATTATAGGTCATTTATAAATATTGATGCTATGCAGATAAAGTAATCGTTTCATGTATTTATCAAAAAAACATTTTTTGAACTAATTATTTCCTTAATTTTTTTCGTTAATAATTGGCTTAATTTTGCGAAGTGCTTTATTTCTCATTTAACTGTTTGTTTGCGAAACGTTACCAGCTGCCTATTTCTTTTGCTTAATTCAAAGATTCACTAAATATAGTCCATAAGCCTTGTAATTTTTTCAAAGTCAGAGGACAAGAAATCCCGGAAACAATACACTACACAAAAATTTTAACACATAAGCCGTGATTAGGCTTTTGAGTAATACAATCTGTCTTGAACTTCCTTTCTCAATTAATATATTGATTGCTGTTTTCTTTTTAAGGCTACACAATACCCTTGGGGCACCCCCTCCGTTGGGGACACCCTTTCTCCACTATTAACGCGACCTATATCTGAGGGAAGGAAGGAAGGGAGAATCACTAAAATCTGCCATACTAAAATCAATTTATTATGACCTTAGTTATATAACACAGCAACAGTATTAGTCTAAGAGGATATTGATCACGAGTGAGTAGACGCAACACGTATTACTGATAATTAGCGCACTTAACAACTGAATCTATATTTATATATTAATTCCTAATCTAAGAGTAACCGCACTATTCTTATAGTTTAGATTAACTAGCTTACCGCTATTTCCAGAGTGAACAGCTACGGTTCTTAAAACGACGATTCCACCTTTAATCTTGCTGGCTCTGGCTTAGGCAATGCTCCGTTGGTCTCGGACCCACTTTTGACTTATCTACACTGGCACTGTTAGGCCTATTCTCAGAATTAAGATTCCTCTTCTAGACTTTTAGCTCACTTCACTTAGCTTACTTCAAGCAATACTTCTCCACTTAGCGACTCTCGCGTATGCTAACCTTCCAATATATATGATTCCTAATTTGCATACTCACATTCTCTTCTTGAGTTGGTTGGAAAGAATTGCCATTCTGGCCCCAAAGAATACCAAGAGGACAATTAGTGGAAATCGCGATAAAACCCCGTCACATTTTACGTATCTCAAATATACCGATTTTTTTTTTTTTTTTTTTTTTGCATTTTGCATTGTGCATCTTGCATTTTCTTGTAGCCCATATCATTGTGCAGCTTTCCACCAAATTTCAGATCTGATAACAAGTTAGTTTTTCAGATATTTGAAGTATTTTGTGCTTAGGGTTTTGGTTTCAGTTTTTTAAAGCATTTTCCACTATTAAATTGAATTAAGCAAAAACATTTTTTTGAGCACAATCAACTCTTTTAGTGTGAAATGGCTATTAATTTCAACTGTCATTACTAAAATCGTTTCTGCTTCATTATATATTGAGATTTTTGAGTTATCATAATTACTTAATTAAGATTGATTCCAAGGTCGATTTTTAAAAAAGAAAATAGTTTACATAACTTAGAAGCTTTTTTTATTAATTTCTTCCTGTTGAGAAAATGCCTCGGCCAAAACTTTCTCGGGTTACTATGAGAAACAGTATTTGGAAGAGATAGAATACTACTGAAAAAGATATATTTAAAAACCAGCCCTTCACTGATGCTGTAATAAAACTTCCGAATACAATTATTCTGACTACAAGTATTGCAGATAAAATAATATTTCCATGATGTGCCAAACTAAATTATAGTAAACATATAGTAGTACTATATTATGATATTTGAGTTCTCTCTCTCTCTCCTGTTGGGCGACTTGAAAATTTGCTGAACTGCCCCAAATTAAAATTGAAAAAATTAAACTTTTGTACAAACTTGGTGATTTCTATCTTAAGTTAGTAACATTATTGTGTTGTACATAAACGTTTCGTGTTTCAAAACTTTTGTGAAAATATTAGGTTAAGATTAAGCTGAATAACCTGTCGTCGTAACAAAGACTATCAATATTATGCAAAAATATATTTTGAATAAGAAAAAATGCTTGCAGTCACATTCAATTAAAGTAGTGTTTTAATGTAGAAAATACATTGGGAAATAAAAAATTAGAGCTTTAAGAGTATTATAAGTTTTTGTTTTATACCATTACAATTTTTAAATGCGTTTTTCTCAAACTTTTAATTTTGAAAATGTAAGAGTTTTCTAAGCCCTAAGGTTTTTTTTATGTTCAAGATAGGATCTTGAAATTTTTTATATGTACTCCCAAACGTATGCTGCATAAAAGTTAGTATGAATTTAGGTCTGAGAGAGAGAGAGAGATGTCCAGTTATTTTTTTAAAAAATTGCTTAAGTTAATATTTTAAAAAAATTTGTGTTTTTTCTAGGTTTAGCAAGAAAAATAACTATTAAAAATCAACAAAGAAACAGATTTTCAAATCCATACTAACTTTTGTTTACAATAATCTAAGAAACATAAATCACTTAAAATGACTAAAAACTTTTAAAAATTGAGCATTTTATAAGAATTTGAAAAGACTTTAAAAATTCCTAATTTTTTAAAATTGTAAAATAATGGCTGGTCAAACTGATTTTTTACTTACAGAATCAGCTAAATAGTATAATCTAAATTTAAAGCATAAATTATTTTTACTGTTACTGTCTCCAAAGATTTTTTTTACAAAAGGGTACTATGTGTAGCTTTAAATTAAAATATCGATGAAGAAATGAAGTTGAATTGTGACGAATCTGTACGGAACCTTTCCACTAATATTCTTAGGCGTCTTTTTGGGGATTATAAATTCGCGTATATTTCCAATCAACTCCAAAAAGTGAACGGGATATGCTAAGTAGATAGGGTACTTAAGTCGAGCGTTGTAAGCTAGCAAGTATGAAGGCTATTGAGCCAGCAACAGTAACCTCAAATTTAGAGGATTCCAGGAGATTACGTTAGTGAAGACTTATTGCTGCTATTCTACGGAAGAACTAGAAAGTTGATATACCAGCGGTAAATATAATTTATGTACGCTTAAAATAAACGTTAGTTTAGTAAAATTAGTTAAAGTTAATGAAAGCTAATAATTCGAGTACGTGTATTTCTCGGACCTCCTATTTCGCTAGACCTTACTTGACCTTGAGCATAATTATTAATTAATTTCATAATTCGTAATTTAATTTAATATAAAAGGTAAATCCCTTTTATTTGACGTAACATAGAAATATTATATGTTATTAGAGTTTCTTTAGACTTGATATAATAAATACAAGTTATTATTATACAAAATGGCTCTTAGTGATTCTTTGCCTCAAATTAATCTTGGTGTTCAGGGTGAGACCCAGGGGGGTCTTCACAGAATTAAACACCTTATCAACACACACATAATACGGAAAACTATAATTATATTTTTGCAATTTTAATAAAAAGTTATTTGATGAAATTTAGAGCACAGATAATACATGAATTGTTTTTAAAACTTAATTAACACTATGGAACCTATATATCATATTCGATTTATTTATATACATTAAAATCCGTTTTACTAGGAAAATGTTATTGAAAACTATATTTTAAAAATAAGCTATAAATTTTAATACATAGAATTTTTAGTTAAACAGAGCAAGCAATTTAAATTTTTGTTTAGTACTCAAACTTTTATTTTTTTTTTCTAACACTAAGCTTCATTTTTGTACGTGAGATGGACCAGTTTATACAAAAATATCTAGACAGGTTAGACAATAAGATTTATTCTTAATATATCTATAATATATATATATATATATATATATATATATATATATATATATATATATACAATTGTTAGTCAATAACAGTGGTCTTCAAACTGAGTTTCCCGGGACTCTGGGGTTTCATAAGATATACCTAGGGATTCCATAGGTCACAATAAAAAATCGAAAAGAAAATTGTAAATGTGTATGCAAAATGAATTCACGTTCCATAGGAAGTTTGAAAACTACAAGTATCTAAAGCTCATCCCAATATTAAAACTTTCAGTTTTATTTATGTATAATATAATTGTATTTTGTGTAATACTTTTTAAACTTTTATTTATAGTACAATAAAATAATTTTAAAAGCTTTCTTATATGAATGTAAGTATTCTGTTTACTATACCGGGTTCCCCGAAATAATTTTATACTTATTGGTACAATTTTTGGCAAAACTAAATAGTTTTCTATTTGGAAATGCATCTGTTTTTTATTTGTGGTGGAAAAAAACATCTACCAAAAAGGATAGGAAGCATTTATCAACAGATTTAGCGTTAAGATCTAAATTTAAGCAAGAACAGCCCCTAAATTTTAGGCTTCAAATTCATACAAAATACGTAGGATTTCTCACACAGCTATAAACATTTAAATGCCATTCAGAACAATATATTTAAGTGAAAAAAAACTATTCCTCAACCTGAGTGGCTACAAGAATAACATACTAAAAAAATTAAGCGCAGAATATGAAATGTGAGTGCAAATCATTTCAACAGACATAGATTTTGACAGTCTGTAAAATAAATAAATAAATAAAAATGTAAGTGCATGCCCCAGTTATTAAATATACATCATTATTATGTGACACTTGGATTACAAATTAATATAATTAATGAGAAAATACATTAAAATCTTTTAATAACAAATATAATAATTTTTAACTGTTTTTATGTATATTAAGTACCTATATCATATTGATTTATTTTAAATGTTATTTTAGGATGTATTCTTTTAAGTGTTATTGGAAGGGGTTCCACGAAAACACCTTATAGTCCTAAAGGTTCCGTAAGTCTCAAAAAAGTTTGAAGACAACTGGTCTACAATATCTAGGCAATACACAATATCCCATATTACCTTCTGCATCAATCCACTTAAATCACCACAAATTTGCATTGGTAACCTCTACCTTTCAAAGATAACTTTTAGCGTATTATTGACTGTTTTTGTAAAGAATAAAATGCTTAAAAGTAGGTTTAACAGCTTCAGACTGTATAAATTGATGACAATTTTTAAATCAGTATAGGAACTTACTCCCCATGAATGCTGCTTTATAAAGGGTGTTTTTTTAGAGGTATAGAACTTTAAATTGCAATAAAACAACGATGTATTATTCGATTGACATGAATTTTTTTTATTCGAAAGATAATCTTGTGGCATTACATTTTAAATATGATTTCTGGCATAGGACTGCCACGGCTGGCTCGGATGTAGTCCAATCTGGACGTTCAATTTTCGATGACTTTTTCCAACATTTGTGGCCGTATATCGGCAATAACAGGGTGAATGTTGTCTTCCAAATGGTCAAGCGTTTGTGGCTTATCCGCATGGACCAATGACTTTACATAGCCCCACATAAAATAGTCTAGCGGTGTTAAATCACAAGATCTTGGAGGCCAATTCACAGGTCCAAAACGTGAAATTAGGCGGTCACCAAACGTGTCTTTCAATAAATCGATTGTGGCACGAGCTGTGTGACATGTTGCGCCGTCTTGTTGGAACCACAGCTCCTGGACATCATGATTGTTCAATTCAGGAATGAAAAAGTTGGTAATCATGGCTCTATACCGATCACCATTGACTGTAACGTTGTGGCCTTCATCGTTTTTCAAGAAGTACGGACCAATGATTCCACCAGCCCATAAAGCGCACCAAACAGTCAGTTTTTCTGGATGTAACGGTGTTTCGACATACACTTGTGGATTAGCTTCACTCCAAATGCGGCAGTTTTGTTTGTTGACGTAGCCATTCAACCAGAAGTGCGCTTCATCGCTAAACAAAATTCGCTTATGAAAATCGGGAACAACGGCAATCTCGTTTTGGGCCCATTCGACGAATCTACGCCTTTCTTGATGATCGTTTTGATGAATTGCCAAACCAAACTGAGAATAAATCACTTGACAGCTGTTAAATCAGTCTCCATCTTGGAAAGTAATGCCAACTTAAACTTCTATACTTGAAAAAAAAACACTTTTTATAAGCGTACATCCCATACTTTAAACCTCCGCACCATGTTTACGTGAGGACATTGAGCCCCGACAGATTTCATGAGCGTCGGTACCGTTACGCAGCTTGTCTTTCACGATATTAGGACTCTAATCCACGTCTCAACGAAAGCAACGGTGGCCACAAGCATAACTATTTGGCTAACGCTGTCTGAAAGAGAATATGATAACTAACTGGAAAGTTTTCATTCGAGCGTGTATGTCGTACCAGGTTTAAAAGCAGAATTTTGAAGTGCATCAAAATCTAAAATCAATTTTGTTCGTGAAGGATCGATATTATAGTAAGGTTGACGAAGAAAACATTATTTAATACTGATTAACATGTAATAGTCTTAATGAAAACTGATATATTGGGGTTCATCCATGTGACGGCCTGTTTTTTAAGCATCCTTAGGGATTTTTTTTCGATCACCAGTAAAAAGATAGAACTTTAAGTTTTTTTTTATCACTTATTAATATGTTTTAAGAGTATGTTTATAAACATTTAGCCAAAAATATCCAATAGAACGTGAGTTATAGCGCTCTGAACCCACCCACCTCGAAGAAAGGGACGCTCACTTCCTCCACGATTCCGGTTAATTGACTTATCTGAAATAAAAAAAAAATACTAACGACGTTTTAATCTATAAGCTTAAAATGCACCAAATGAGCTACATTCAATCGAAAATATCAAGAATTGGATTTTTGGTAGACTTCTGAAGAAAAAGTTTCGAATTTCATTGGGTTTAATGTTATATTTTTGTTATTAAAAATATAATTATTTTGAATTTTGGAATGATCACAGTTCATTTGATGCGTATATATGTTCTGAGTCTACCCTATAAATTTGAAGTTATTCGGTCAAACCGTTCTTGAGATATGATGGAGGAAATTTTGAAAAACACAGTTTTGAGAAAAACACGTTTAATGTTTCAAGTCCGATTAAAACCACGAAAATCGTAATTCAGCGCTACGAACAGTTGCTCTTCTAACACCTTTTTTCTTATAATGACTACGAATTTATACTAAATCACTTTACCACCGTATTATAGGCATGTTAAAAAGCAATTTATGAAGAAAAAAAATTTTTTTTTTGATTTCTTGAAATTATCACATGGGTGTGAACCCCCTTAATAAACATACTTAACCCCATTTCTAATTATAAAAATATAGTAGTATATTTTTCCAACTTTTGGTACCTAATTTCCTCCTTTCTTTGAACTTGATTTTCGTTTCATTTAACATAAATTTTGAATTTAACGACATTTTTAGAAAAGTAACTACCGTATTAGAAGAGAGTCACCTGTATTCAAAGCTGTAAATAAATGCCCTTGAAATATGTTCAATGTTACAGTAAAATGTGTGTTTATATTCTTACGATAACTTTAGTGTCGTCATACGATGTAACCTAAGAACTGTTTTGTTAGAAAATAATACACCCATGCAATCTTAAGAGAACCAAGACGGAAGTTTCCACCATTATTGTGTTGCAAATATGCCTTTCGGTTTGATCGATCATCTAAGTAATTGTAGACCAAGCGTAACTGAAAAATCCTAAAACACCAGTAAAAAATTACGAATGCAACAAGCAACTCCAATTACAAAGCAATAGTTGGCACAAGAGACATGACCTTCAAATTATGTAAGTAATTTTATTTAAAGGTATGATCGTGGTAAACGTGATACAAGAAGCTCCTTCCAATAGAGTCGTATAGTACTTACTAATTATTTTCGATTTTGACTCTGAGATAAAAAAAAAAATTCCAAGCAATCTGTTACGGATAACTGTGTATATTTTCAATGCAACACGTATAATTATTTTATGCAATCAAATTTAATGATTAAAGTTCTACTAGAAAAAATCGTAAAAAACTATATAAATGGTGTAAGAAAATATTTTGTGTACTTATAAAAAGGTTAGAGAAGTCTTTAATTTGAAATGGTATAAGAAAACACTTTGTACTTAAAAAAAATTAGAAGTCTTTAATTTGAAAACTCTAATTAGTATTCAAGATAAATACTATGACTTATATGCCTCTTTGTAACTTGAAGATAAACATATAAGATCGAACAAGCTAAAAGAATTTATACCTTAGTTTCATTTTTTAGAGAGCTATTCAATATCTAGTTAATTCAACCTCCTTCCCAAGCCGAAAACCACTTGAAATTAAGAGGGAAAGAGGCTATCTCTGTGAAATTATTTGAAAAAATAAATAAAAAGATGCTGAGAAAATTCCAGATTAACTGGCATGCTATAGTATTCCTATGTGTGTTAAAAGGTTAAATGCAGATTTTCAGATGATTTTATTATAAAATATTGAAAAAATGTCCTCATTCCTGCTATATTCGAAAAATATTTTAATTTGGACCTTTTGAAACTGATACTTAAGTAAAATAAATTTTTAAAAAACTGAATCCTAATAGGGACAAAAAAATTAAGTTAAAATATAAAACTTAACGAACAAAGTCAATATTTTGGAAGAAAGTGTTCAATATTATTATTCAATCTGTATGAAATATGTAAACATAAATTGAATTCAGTAGAAAAATACGAAAGTGGGTGTATTTTTTCAGGAGCTCTAAAGAAATCAAAAACATGCTTCAAACAGGATAACTTATTCTCGAAAAAAGCGTATATGTGGTTGAGGTTGTACCGTAAATAAATTTAATATTCGTTCAATAGTATTGATTTATTAAATCTGCTTTTTCAAAAAAAAATTTCAGAATATAAATATTTTTAAACATCTATCATTTCATTTTCAGTGTCTAAATGTAAAATCGTTATTATCTGCTTTGTTTTTTAAATGGAAAATTACTTTTTATACAAAATTTTAATTGTGTTTAAGTTAAAACTTTAATAATACACACAAATTAAACTCAATCTCCCATTATTTCAAATTTTAAAAGAATGGAATGTCAATATTTAAGTTTCCATTTAAGCTCTCATAGTAAATCTGTTTTTCATATATTACTTCCCCACTTAAGAACAAATATTGTGAGTTCCACACGAATTTAAAAACTCTTCATGTGTCAATATATTATTTGAATTTTTTTTATCTTAGTTATTATGTTTATCTTAGTTTTAACTTAGCTATTATGAAATTTTCCATACCAGCAAGTAACAGCTTATTTTCGAAAGTACGAAAACATTGACAGTTATATATAAATTCGTAATTTTCACAAAAAATATTTTTTCACAATTTTTTAAATACATTTTAATCCTGAAAACATTCGTTGTTATTGTTTTCTTTAGAAAAAAGTCGAGTTGTTTTAAGGAGGATTTAAATAGAAGCAGTACTATATATTACTTACGATGAAAATATTTTCCATCATAAATTTAAAAACAAACTTTGATTCTGTCAATATTTTCAAATTTGTTAGGAAGGAATATTTTTCGAGTGGAATTCCACAAGAGCACATTTCTTTAATTTCAGTAAATCAATATTGTTGTTCGTCGAGCAACTCCATTTTAGAATTCATCCATTGATTCAACGAAAAAATTAAGATTTCCTAGAAATAGAAAAACTGTTAAGCAGAAAATTTCTCCAACGTTGAAGGCCTCGATGGCCGAGGGGTTATCTTTTTCAGCTCTTTCTTCAATTAAAGATTCTTCATGTAGCGGGCTGAAGCTCGTTTAAACTGTCGTGACTCAAGATTCTTATATTGACATGACTAACCAAATTAAACTCCTTATAAAACATACATATGGAATTAATTCAGTGAAGGAAAAATGTATGAGAAATTTGAGAAAAACACACACACAAAAAAAAACGTTATCGATAATCTTTCCCAAATATTTTAATTTCATGTGGTTGATTTTATCGAAATGTTAACGTTAGAAATTTACATGTTCTATGATTGCTGCTTCGTTGAAAATTCAAAAACAGTTAAGAAATTAATAGTTATTATTTATTTTAGAAATATAAAGAACACAATTTTTTTAAAAAAACTTTTATTTAGAATTTATTATTACTAATGATAGAGAAAGAATTACATTTATATGTATTCAGCTTTGTCACACAAAATATAAATTTAACCCAATTTGTTGCGAATATTATTTTTAATAAATTTTCTGGAAGTATTCTTGAAATCTAAATGTTCAAGTTAATATCGAAATGCAAGGCAGTATTATCTTAAAATACTGTATTGGCATGCTTTGGACATAGCTTTTGATATATATATAATGGCTACGGTCAGTGGCATAACGGAGAACAATTGGGCTCCCCTGCAAAAAAAAAGTCAGGTTTTGGCCCCCAAGTTGAATTTTACAAAGGGTAGGTACTTGGCGACAGTCAGGCTTTGGGCTCCCACGCAATACGGGGGTTGCGGGGGTATACGTTAAGCCACTGGCTACGGTAACCAAGAGATCATGGTCACGAGCTTGCGGTTAATTGTGGGTTTGGGTCTTGATGCCACTGAAAACTCGCCGTGTAAAGGGGGCTGATGGACTTGAATGCATCAAAGCTCAGTCCTCACGTTGGTGTGGCTTGGAAGTTTGGAGAGAGGGAGATAACTCGAGTTTTGTCCTCGTGACTTGACTAAGGTTAAAAATTTGTTTCGTTACCAATAGTTGTATCTTCAAAGTATGGCGTTAATAAACATTAACTCACTTGATAGATGCTTACATTTCTATAAAAAATGTTTTACAGAGTTAAATGAATATTTATTCTGCATAGAGAGCTTCAGGTAAATACAGGTCTAAATTAAATTAATTGTTAGTTTAAGAAACGCAAGCTCTCTTCGAAGAAAAAAGATCATACTTTGAATAAAATTTTAATTTTTCCAAAATATTCATATAAAATCTTGAATTTCATTGAATATTTTCACTCGTTGACCTGTCACAAATGAAATTCACTCAATTACCCTTTCTAACATCTATTTCTTTATATTGTTTAAAATTGCTTCAAGTAAATAACTTATTTAGTAAACTAAATATCTCAAAAATCAAACATAAAAAGTCATAATAGCTCGGAAGGATTTAACCAAACATTCATCCTACAAAATCTAACACCCTTTCAATTTAGTTTCATCAGCAACTGGCGATATCTTAAATCCTCCTAAACAATATTTTTTTGTTAATTCTGGAGTATTTCCTACTTTCTACTTACATCATGGGAGTTAAAAAAAACCACTCAATTAAGTGAAATAGGTTTAATTGTTTCATGATTAATTATTTCGAGATCTCTTTAACTGTGACTAATTATTGGAATTCGTGCTTAATAAGCACGCACTTCTTAAATTAAAGAGAAAATTGCTACCGATAACTTAAACTTTCATAGAAACTATTAAGAAATCGTTATTAACTCTTCACAATTAATTAGATCACGATTATCTCATTTTCTAAAATAACGATCATCACTTTCGAAAGAAACCATAAATTATGCATCAGGTCACGGTAGTTTTACACACGTAAAGATAGCCTTAGGAAATCGATTGATTAAAAACGAGATCCAATTGTTCTTCATAAGTAAATTTTATAATCTTTGGGGAAGGAGCGAGTGGTCGTAAGAAGCATATTTAGATATAAAAGAATTCAGGGAATTAAGGCGGAATAAAATTACAAAGAACATACTTGTTGTTTTTTATCGATAAGGTAATGGCTAAGGAAAAATAGTCTTTGCTAAAACGTCTGACAAGGAGAGGGCACGACTAAGGAAATTCATTTGGGGTCGAGACTTGTTGTAATAGTCGTACTCATTTAAGGTGTTCAACCCTCTATGTAATTCCGCCGAATGGCCAGTCAATTCGGAGAAAAAAGCCTTCGAAATTCATGCTTAGCTTTTATACAATTAAATTTCAATTTCTTCCAACGGTTTCGCAGCTTGGTTGATATATCGTCTGCATACTATGCGCGAGGTCTGGGTTCGACTCATCAGTCAATATTTTTTTTATTTCATTTAATTATTTTTAAAATTAAATAAACTTATTTATGAAAGGCTTATTAAATATTAAATGATTTTTATGTAATTGTTTTGTGTTTTATAAAGTAAAAAAAATACTGTAGCTACATAAATATTTATATCAAATTTTATATAAATATATTTTTATATTAATAAATAATATTTATAATTCAATAGATAATAAATATTAAGTGATATTATGCATAAAAATGAGTTACAAATAGTTTTATAATGTGAAATAAAATATACTATAAATAAAATTTTATATATAATATAAAATAATTTATAAAGTATATTATTAAATTAATTATTTTATAATTAATAAAATAAAAAGTATCTTTTTTTTATATATTATTAATTTAATTATTTTATAATTTAATAAAGCATTTAATAAGTTCTTTTTAAATAATTTTAAAAAGTTTATTAAATAATTTTTTAAAAAAATAATAGTTATTTCAATAATAAATAATAAATTTAATAATAAATTAATAATTTTAATAATAAATTAATAATCATTTCAATAATAAATAATAAATTAATAATAAATTAATAATCATTTCAATAATAAATAATAAATTTAATAATAAATTAATAATTTTAATAATAAATTAATAATCATTTCAATAATAAATTAATTATTTAATAATAACTCTTATTAATTAATATCAATTATTAATTATTTTAATTAAAAATTATTTTAAATAATTATAAGTAATTTTAATTAATAATTATTTTAAATATTTTTATTAATAATTATTTTAAATATTTTTATTAATAATTATTTTAAATATTTTTATTAATAATTATTTTAAATTTTTTATTAATAATTATTTTAAATTTTTTATTAATAATTATTTTAAATTTTTTTATTAATAATTATTTTAAATATTTTTATTAATAATAATTTTAAATTATTTAAATAATAAATTTATTTAATTGTTTTTACTTTATAAAATACAAAATAATTACATAAAATATCATTTAATATTTAATAAACCTTTCATAAGTAAGTTTATTTATTTTTAAAAATAATTAAATGAAATGAAAAAAAGATTGACCTATGAATCGAACCCAGACCTCGCGCATAGTATGCAGACGATATATCAACCAAGGTACGAAACCTCTAGAGGAAAATGAAATTTAATTGTATAAAAGCTAAGCATGAATTTCGAAGGCTTTTTTCTCCGAATTGACTGGTCATTCGGCGGAATTACATTGAGGGTTGAACACCCTAAAGGAGTACTACTATTTCATCAAGTCTCGACCCTAAATGAATTTCCTTAGTCGTGCCCTCTCCTTGTGAGTTTTAAAATTAATCGGGGAATCAATAATACAATCTCAATAGATCACTTGTAAATATAAATGGAATAATGTTTTGTTTTTTGTTTTTTTGGATCGTTGTATCCTAGAACTCAACTTCCCTAAGTGAAAAAAATGCAAATCTTTTCTTTGTCAATTTTTCTTAATTATTCAGCTTATCACTGTTCAACGCTTTGTTCTAAATATGAAGTTCTAGATATAATGAAAAAGGGAGAAAAACCAGAGAGTGTGTGTTGGTTCAAAATAAATATTGTTGGGGCAAAAAATTTGAAAAACACTATTTTGTTTTTGGAAAAAGCAGTACAGTCGAACCTCCATATAACGAGCCTCTATATTGCGAATTTTTCTATATAGCGAACTTTTTCCTGGAACTAAGAACATTTCACGTTTTTCTTCATGAAATTAACTCTCAACAGCGAAGTTCATTTTCCACACAAGGAACTTTTTCTCTTGTGATTTATTTTTTTCTCTCCCTATTTTTGAAGTATTTCTGGACATTTTTCGAGTTATTCTCTCTTTTAGTACATTTTATGTTGGTCATAAATTTTAAACTGTTTTTATTAGGTGCCTAACTCACTGAGAGCAATAGAATTTTGGGCATTTCTTCCAAGAAGTGCAACCTTTAACCCCATTGTCCAGTTCACTGGAAACATCTTCGATATGCCCTTTCGCCCTCAGGGGAATCTCGTGTCCTTGAACTAGTCTCCGTTCATTCGTAGTATTGATCAGTCGTAGCTTGAAAATGTCAAAACGTAAGTGCTTGAACATCAAAGAAAAAAATTGAATTCTTCAGGAAATGGATAAAGGCGTCAAGAAACTTTTCTTGCAGTTTTTCTTTCTTTTTTTATAGGTAAGATAATAAAATAAATATATATTAATTTACAAAAAGGGGTGTGAATAATTACTTTTATTTAATATAAAATGTTTATGAATTTAAAACTTGTTTTATGTGGTTTATAAGGAAAATTGAAAGATGAACCCCTATATAACGAATTTTCCATATAACGAACTTTTTTCGGGATTTAGCGACTTCGTTATATTAAGGTCCCATTGTACACTTTGTAGTTTTAATTAATTGTATTTTTTTTCACTTTTAATGAAAAAAAAACTTTATAAATTGTAAACTTATTTTATACAGAGTGTTTTTTTTTCCAGGTATAGAAGTTTAAGTTGGCATTACTTTCCAAGATGGCGACCGATTTAACAGCTGTCAAGTGATTTATTCTCAGTTTGGTTTGGCAATTCATCATGAATAGACTCACGCCTGAACAACGCTTTCAAATTGTACAATTTTATTTCGAAAATAATGGTCGATTTTCATAAGCGAATTTTGTTTAGTGATGAAGCGCACTTCTGGTTGAATGGCTACGTCAACAAACAAAACTGCCGCATTTGGAATGAAGCTAATCCACAAGTGTATGTCGAAACACCGTTACATCCAGAAAAACTGACTGTTTGGTGCGCTTTATGGGCTGGTGGAATCCTTCTTCAAAAACGATGAAGGCCACAACGTTACAGTCAATGGTGATCGGTATAGAGCCATGATTACTAACTTTTTCATTCCTGAATTGAACAATCATGATGTCCAGGAGCTGTGGTTCCAACAAGACGGCGCAACATGTCACACAGCTCGTGCCACAATCGATTTATTGAAAGACACGTTTGGTGACCGCCTAATTTCACGTTTTGGACCTGTGAATTGGCCTCCAAGATCTTGTGATTTAACACCACTAGACTATTTTCTGTGGGGCTATGTAAAGTCATTGGTCTATGCGGATAAGCCACAAACGCTTGACCATTTGGAAGACAACATTCGCCCTGTTATTGCCGATATACGGCCACAAATGTTGGAAAAGTCATCGAAAATTGGACGTCCAGATTGGACTACATCCGAGCCAGCCGTGGCAGTCCTATGCCAGAAATCATATTTAAAATGTAATGCCACAATATTATCTTTCGAATAAAAAAAATTCATGTCAATCGAATAATACATCGTTGTTTTATTGCAATTTAAAGTTCTATACCTCTCAAAAAACACCCTTTATTTTAAATATTTTTACACTACAGGAGTACCTATTATTAATCATTATTTATAAAATTATCCAATATTTTTTTACTCAAATAATGTACTTTAAAGAAAGATTTTTGAGAAAATTTGATAAAAATAACCGTCCTGCTAGCTCCAGTTGTTGTTTTATATAGTTAGTTGCTTTTTTTTTAGCTCCACACACGTTTAGAACTCAACTTCATTCCATTCTGCCACCTACATCCTTCTTTCATCGCACCATTGGCGGTGGAGACGTCTGTGGTTCTGCGTCAAGGGTAGACCAAGCAATGGACGTCTTGAGGTTAGACCACTCTGCTGTAAACGGCGTCGAATGGTACGCGCAGACACTGAATGATGCGTTACAGACTCAATGTGCTGTGCTACGATTCGTGATGTGACTGCGCGATCCGTCACTGCTATGCGCAAAATTTGCCTGTCCTCACGTGAAGTGGTGCACTGAGGTGGATGCGATTGACCATGTCGGTCCGTCGTACCCTCCTGCATCCAACGGTCACATATCCGCATTACGGTTGTTTGGTTTCGTCCAACACGACTACCGATTTCTCTGTAAGATAATCCACAATCTCGGTAGGCCACTATCATTCCTCTGTCGAACTCGGATGCTTAATCAAAAGCTGATCGCTGTTTTCTACGAGACATAACTGATCGTTTTCTGAAAAAACCACAAAAAAAAACACAATTGCCGAACATGAAATCTTCGAAATCACCAAGCCTTAAATAGCGCTTTGAGGTGGCGCCGCAGGCGCGTGTGATGTGTGTCTGCGCTGAAATTCTTATCATTGGCATATCTCACCTCCGCTAATGCATGTTGTAAATTTCATGTTATTTGCATGCTTCCTTCAGGGTGATGCATTTACGGTGGCCAACAGTGTATATAGTCTCCCCGCCATGTATATTGTCCAACATAATTTAACTTTTAAATACCTCTTCTTTTTTCCTCCTTTACTCTTTGATGTACCGATTTAATGATCCTAAATCATTTTATGAATTTAAGAAACACACTCTAAATGGATAATGTGAATTTAATAACAGCTATTCTTACATTAAGGAAAACAGCTACAAAAAAATGCGCATTCTTCCCAAGTAACATTTATCATAGTGTTGACCAACATGAATTTTCATAAAATAGGTATACATCCTTATTATAGGAATAATACAGTTCATACATTCAAGTTCTTATTTTATATGAATTTTCGAAGGGGATTCGCATTATACGTTGAAGACTTCAGGGCCTACTTTTTATTTGCTGCTTTTTAAAAAATATTTTAACTTCCTTTTTTACCAAAAAGATCATTTGTAGAAACCCGGAGGTTGCAGATGTAGTTTGGGTCATTGCAGAAGCAGGCATGGTTATAAACATAATTACTTTTTATTTATAAGATTGATCAACTTATGATTCATTCAATAACTGTGAGATCAATCCTAATCTAAGCTTATAAGATCATCAAATGTACTATTATCCCTTGATCCACTAGTAGATCACTCGCCAGCTCTTTCCTAATCTGCTACAGTCCTTTTGAAATCAGCTTCTCTATTATTTCGACTTCTCTGAACAGCAATTATAGCTTGAATGATAACTTAAGGACGAACAACCCACAATTAATGAATAACGACTAGATACGCACGATTACCTTTAACACACCTCTTGCCAGAGTTTAAATAGCATTTACATTAGAATAGAATCAAATCTCTACGGAAGGTGGTTTTAAACTCAAACCACAGTTAAATAATTTCCTCAAGAAGATTAGTTGAAGGACCGTGGATAAAACAAGTCACACATTGACAGCAATAATGATATTATTTAGTATCAAATTTAACTGGATGTCAAAATTTTGATATGGTGTAATGAAGCAATTCAGAGAATAAGGCACCAATTCGGATGTTTTCGTCCCTTGAACGCGACTGGGGGTATACTGAGTTCTTTCTCTATATCTTAATATATAACTTTACAGTGACACATTTAAAGTTACCTTTATGCACGGTTTTCAAATTTTTCGTATATCTACAATTCATAAGTAAGAAATCGATCTTGAAGGACAACACAAATAAAAGAAAGCATATTTTAATTCATTTAAAGTAGAAAGATGTGTAAAAAATCCCTGGATTTTAATTTTGTTTCAATTCACAAGTATATGTCTGCAAATGTTTAATACATTTTTGAGCAATTGTGACATTTTTATCAGAGAGAATTAGATGACACAAAAGATAGAAACACTCGTATTTTTGACATGTTGGCAAAGACGTACGAAAAGTGTACTTCGTGTTAAAAAAAAATACTACGTTTGCCAAAAACAGCAGGAAATACTTTATAGGTGAGAAAAAGTGGCGAAAATCTAATCTTTTTCAAGGCTACGTCTCCCACACTCTTTGAAGTTACATACTAATCACCGTCTAAAAGAAGCTGTATAGAAACATCAAGAAATGAGCTAGCATGGATCTTAAATTGCACAAAATAACGTTTCTCCTCTACAACATTTCATGTGACACTTAAATTAGAACCTATGCCCGTGCTTAGGAGCACTATTAACTTAACAGAGAGTCTTACTGAAAAAAAATTTAAGGGTTATGGTTTTTATTTTTAAATATGTATTAATAGATAAAACATAATTGTGTGACACATGTACTTGTCTGATAATTCATGGAATCCTAAAGTTGCCCCCCCCTACAAAAAATATTAAAAGAAAGAAGTTGAGGATTTTAAAAAAGCAGTATGTGGTCCATAAAAAGAAGCGAACACATCGAGTTTTTCTTTTCTGCAATATATTCGAGGCATTAACTCAATTTTATTATTATGGAGATCGAGAATTTCCCAAATGGTTTAGCCCTTATCTGTAAATTTTTATTCACCCGCTCTCTCATATATATACACTACAATTTATAACACAAAAGGCAGCACATCAAGAAAGAGATCCAAGTAGAACAAAAATTAGTAGATGGGATGTACATGTAATGAAAACAAATCTTTAAAATAATACTATAAATTGTGAATTTTTTATCAAGAAATATAGATACGAGCAAAATAATAATAATAATAATGCGTCGGATCCGTATTTCCCTCAATGCAAGTTGTAATCTAACTGGACGTTGACTCGTAGAGTTGGTGAATGACCTCCTGTGGAGTTTTCTTGCCATACACATTCAAACTAGTGAGTTGGATCAGCAAAATCTACGAATTGTTGAAAACTACTGTGGTGATCAGAGTTCAAATGTGCTCAATAGGGAAAAGGAATTGCCATCACGCCTGCCACAAAAGTGCTGGAGAAACATGATGATAAAACAGTAGAAAGGCGTGCTGTGTGTGGGGGGGGTCAGACAATATCCTGCTGAAATATAAGTCTGAGGGTCTGTGAAAGAAAGGGCAACACTATGGGCAGAGAATCTCGTCGAAGTACCTTCGCGCTGTAAGGAGATTATTTATAACAACAAAAGTGGATCAAATGTTAAACGAAATATCCCTCATGCGAAAACTTCTGGTTGTTGGTCTGTGCGGCGAATGATAGTCAAGTGAGAACCCGTGGGTAAACTACTTACTACTAATTTAAAAGAAACTGGAAGGTTAGTTCGAAACCTGAAATGCAAGCAAATAATGAAAAAAAAAAACTTAGACTCTCTTATGATTGCATAATAACTATAAAAATTACTTTTAATAAACCAATTCTTAGTGAGCAAGTGATTTGGGATGTTTTATGGCATAAAATACCTATTCGTGGAGAAAGAGGTAAAGGTCTGCCGTTACAATTGTTACAATTTTTGGTGAATCTGATAGCGAACCTGAGATTTTCTCTCTGCTAATCCTAGAATTCTGTGTGAGAGACCTTCCAATCTCAAACATAATTTGAACTTTTTAGGGAATCTTCCTTGCCTATTTTCATTGCAGCATAGACTGGAAATATGGTAGCATGATTAGTTGTTGATTTATTTGTTGAATGACTGAGAACTTGTATATATATATAAATTCGGTTCCACCTAAAACTATCAAGCGAAATGATGAGGAATTTTTCTAATTAATTCTATTATGGATTATAAAGCCTGTATGGGGGGAGTACTACACTGTTTGAAATAATTGAGACAAATGGGAAAAAAGTGATACTTTCTTACATCTTAGTTTTTCATCATTACATACCTTAAATAGACAGAAAAATCTGCGTATTAGTACGAAGTATGTCTTCGTTTAGCAGAAATGACCTTTTCAACACGTCTTGGCATTGACTCCACAAGAGTAGCACACATGTTCTTGATTTCATCATCTTGGAAACACTCTAGTATAGCCCTTTTAATCATTTGCTCTGTTGTCATGCGATTCATCTTAGCGAAACGATTCTTCAAAATATGCCACCAGTTTTGAATAAAATTTATAAGTCTGGAGAATTTTCAAGCAAATCGAGCACTTTTATTTTATTTTCCACGTAAAAGTATGGACCAATTTCGAATTGTGACAGGGGGCTAAATCATGTTGAAATGTTCCATCACATGTTTCCATGAATAGAATAATCCTACTACATAATATTTCTATATATTCGACAGAATTCGCCATGTATTTAAGAGGAACTAAGCTTCCAGTGCCGCTTGTTGTGAAAAAAAACCCCAAACATCTGCTTAGAAGGGTGTTTTACAATCTGTTAGATATGATCTGGTAGCAAAGTTTCAACTTCCCTTCGTCTAACTACACTTGATTTGTATCCCTGCACAAATAAATGTTTCATCACTCAAAATCGCCTTGAAGAAGGCGATTTTATCCATGATCGGTATTTTTTGGCCCTTGCTAAACGTTTTTTCATCATTTTCTGAGTTAGAAATATTTATTTTCTCAGTCTTGTTGCCTTAAGGCCACCTTCCAGAAGCCTTATCCGTGCAGTTGAGATACTTTATTCAACACCATTATCCAATAAATCCCTTTAAATGTCTATGCTTTATTTTTCTACTTCTTATTAAAATTTTATCAATTCTTAGAGTAGTTTTCCACTTGCAACCATATTTTTCTTTTTCTTTCTTTTCTTTTTTTTGGAGACTATCATCCAGATTTTTGAAATTTTCTTAAAACGCTTAATTCGATCCCACCAACTGCCATAGTTATATCTCTCACAGTTATAGAAGTGTGTTCATTGAGAGCGATTTATTTTAGAATGGTTCCTCGGAGTAATATCCATCTTTGAACAAGTAAAAGTAACACGTCTTACACAGAACGTAAAATTGAAATTATCACCTGCCCCACTGAAAGGCTCACAACTGAGCTTCTGATACATTAAAATGAATAAATTATAGTCAAAGTCGATCTGTCACGCTACCTAAAGGCTGATGTACCGGGTTTGAGGTGGTCCAGGACATCACTAGTAATTACATACCAACTCAAACAAGAAAAATATGCTTGTCCCAATTTATTCGAGCAGTATAGTAGTGTAGAAATTACAAGCATGAGGCTTCTTAGTTGACATTCTGTTCATCTAAGGGCAAATTTTCGTGTTCCATCGATAACACCTTATTAACAAGTTCTTTAGTTTTGAGCATACCTTACAGAACAAAATTGACAATAGATTCCTGAAGGCTATTATTTATTTCACTTAAATATAGTTTAAAATTTATTAACTTATGTAACCTTTTTTAGATATTCTGAAATTTTTGCTACTCGGAATGTTATTTTAGTGAGAAATAATGACGATTTTTTTATTTTTATTTTAACAAAAGTACTAATGTAAGTTTTTAGCAACTATGAAGTGGCATGATGTGAAATATCTCCAGAACACTAAATTTCAATTAATAAAACGTAGGAAAAATTAACGAATTATATCATTGTTCTGTATTAAAAGATAACCGACAGAACAAATGCGCTGTGAAATCATAAAATTATTTTGACCTGTTTAAAAAACCCTGTATGATATTTATAAAAAAGCATAAAGGAGGTCATTCACCATAAAATATCAAACAAAGGACTTCCTTAAAACGGAAATTGTGTAATAGAACAATAACAGCGAAAAAATAGTGATACAAATTGAATTTCATAAAGATATATTGTTCGACGAACTCAGAAATTACTGCAGAAATGGAAACTTCATTCGTAAATGCTACAAAAGAGGAATTGACACTTGTGTAAAACTAAGGGGAAAGAACTTGCGCAAACCTACATTATTTAAGAATGAAATAATGTGATTTTCTGTTATAAAAAACACCATTTTAAAAAGAAATGATTGGTCAGTTTCGTGTATTGAGTTGATGAAAGCTTAAATTTTGAATAAGCAAATGGTTCAAATAAATAATAAACGAAAACAATTAAACCATCTTTCTGCGAAACAATATTAATGATTAAATATTATGTTGCATGGTAACGTTATAATGTTTAAATAATCATAAATAAAAAAAATAAAAAACAGCAATCAGGAATACAACGAAAAACTAAATAAAAACTGATCAGGAGTAAAAATTGAAATAAATATATCAGCAAAACACTGATATATTTAAATTTTAAGTCTCATTCTCGTCCGCTGAGAGAGGGATCGTAGTTCAAAATTACGTGTTTTATTTACCACCTCCAGTTGTTTCGCAATGAGACATTAATAATAATTGTTCATACAAATTATAATTTTCCTCTTAAAAATTTGCATGTAGCATGGAGATTTATCTAATTCTGATTTAAAGAGAAATCGTGTTCCAGAGGAAGATATGTTGTCATAGGACTTTAAATAATTCTCGAGACATGTTAAAGCGAAATCATATTATAGGAGTGTCTCGTTATATGAGACTACTCGTATTTAAAACTGACCAATCTATACAATTACATGGTTTTTTACTTCAACTAATAACAATTACATCAAAAGACATATTTGGTATTTTCTTTAACTACAGATCGATCGCAGTGGATGAATATGTGTTCTGAATTCAGAATGAATTAGTGACATATGTATATGTGTGTGTGTTTATATAACCTTTTAACTTTTATAAACCTTCAAAAATTAAATCAATTGAACAGAACTTTATTAAAGGCTTAGAAAATATGGAAAATAGCCAAGATTGTGGTTTGTCTCGGTGAATTAGTGTTATAAAGTTGGGTTTCTGAGCATATAATTATATGGATTGAAAGCAATGCGATGTCATGTGTTTCAAGCAGCAAATAATATTTATAAATATTAAAACTACAAGAAAAATACAGAACACACATTGCAAATACCAATGTAAAAGATCTAATTATATGTACAAAAATGAACACTGGCATTTGTTTTTCACGATTTTAAGGAGTTTTATTCTCGCGCAACAACTTTTGTTATCCTGAATGCATTCAGTCTAGCTTCATGTTTTGTGAGATAATAATTACACTAATGAATTCTGATATATTTTTAGTAAAATAAAATGCTGATAAATTTTAAAATTTAAAATTGCACTAGTTTAAAAAATGAGTAAGTGTATGGACTACTTATAAGGGATGTTCAAATGAAAGTAATTCGAGGTGTGTATCTATGAGATGCGTTGGGTCAGAAATGAGACAGATACAGAGATAGAAACAACAATACTTAAGGTATCCGACTACGTTCGGAACCGTGATTTTAAAAAAGCGCATAAATGGATATTTTTCATGATATTTAGTGACACTTAGATTAGAATACATGTATAAAATTGTTTTAAGGACACATTTTGACAAAAAAAATTATTTAAATATAATATTTTGGCAAAAAATTAACTTAGAATAACCTTTTTTCAAAATGTTCTCCTTTTGTGAAAAATGCTTCCATTATAATAATATTTTGCCTGTATATAGCTCAGATCTCTGTACAGAGACTCAACCATGATTTTTGAAAAATTCACATTATTTTCAGAGTTACAACCAATTTAAATAATTATCGGCGTTTTTTTCTTAAAATTTCTTCCCTTTGTTGTCGTAAATACGTTGTTACGTTTATGTTGTCGGATACCTTAATGAGTGAAATGCTTGCAAAGTTTGTTAAAAGAAATTGCCCGTGGCGTTTACGCAGGCGTCTCATTGTTTAAGAAGGTTACGAATTCCGTCCGTCCGCGAAGAACGATGTCGGTTGATCATGGAACCAGTTCAAAACTGCAGCCTTTACACCATCGTCAGATTGAAATCGTTGACCCATTAGGCCGTAAACATCACCTTTCCGTCTGACTGTTGAGCTTTGAATTTTTATGGCTTATGTGAGTCGGAATGTTTCCATTGCGTGCTGACGGACCTCCAACTAGAAGTAGTGACACCAGGTTTCATCCTCTGCCACTATGTGCTGCACAAAGTCATCCTCGTCATTCCTGTAGCGCAACAAATGTTGTAAGCTCAGGCCCACTGCGGCTTACACCTTTCTGGTGTTAAAAACTTTATTACAGCTTGCTGATCCGTTTTGGACGCACTTGCATCCATACTAGCCATTTTTAAACGAATGCCACGTCCTAACGAATGCAGTTATCACAAATCTGTTTGCGCACGCGTGTGTGTGGTACATACACCTTCACTATCGCGTTTGTTTCACGAAAATGCAATGAAAATTGTTTGGATGTGAAGCTTCGAATCATCTTCATTTGAACATGCCTAAAATATCTAATTGCTGTAGTTATAAACAATCATATTTTTTTAATCAAAAATCTCCTATTTGCTGTTTCTTTATAGTTATTCTCGTTCGGCCTGTAATTCCACTTTCTTCCATGAAAAAGCATTGAAATGGAATATTTGCTTGGTTTATTTCCCATAAAAAGTAACAAAATCCATAATTGAGTCCTATGTCTAACACTCAGATGCTTTACAGAATTGAAATGTAATGGTAACGTTATAAACTTTCCTAATGGTGTTCGAAAAATGCTGTTGTGAGTATAAAATTCAAAGTAGAAATAAATAAATTAGAATGCCTTTTGATTTAGCCATTATTTTTATGATATGTCGAAATAAAATTGTTGTTTAATTTTAGGGACTAAATCACATTTTTGTAAAAAATTGAGAATTATTTTTCAAAAGATTCTATTAGAAACTCAACATGTTTAGAGAAACATATATGACAAAATGCATGCAATAATTTCAAAAATTATAAATTCGATCAAAACTTAAACCAGGGCAATAAATCATTCTCATCTTTTAGAAAAAATTATACACAAGCTTTCTTAAATGTTGTTAGGGAAACAATGATATGATTAAACCATGATACATAGACATTCATCATTTCATCGTTATTACATAGAAGTACAGAGAAATGGTAACAATTCTAATTCAAACATGATAAAAGGGAAGCGATCCTCATTTATGTCGAACACGTAGTGACCGTTCCCCTGCGGTGATTTTAAAGTTCGTAGATATTTTCTATATGATTAAGTTTACATTTCATTTACGATGTTGTATATAGTATCAGCTTTCTTGATAAGAAAATATGAGTTGTATGATGTGCCAAAGACATTTTTTCTTACTTTTTCATCTCAGTTTTCCATAAGGAAATATTACTTTTTTAAAATTCATTACTTATTTAAAATTCATTCATTCCTCATTATGGAAGAGTTGGGTTCTGCTTGACTTAATTCATAGATAAACGGAGGAAAGATTTAAAGCTTTCACAAGATAAAAAAAATGATTGATAATTAGAGTTATTAATTAAAATATCTAAGAATTTTTAGGAAGAGCAATGAATAAATAAATAACTGAAATAATCAGATTCAATTAATTAGGGCTTAAAAATGTGCACTTTCGCAAATCACTAAGAAAATGAAACTTATCGGAAGTAAATAGATAACGCGCACTCACGGATGTGTAAAAAGAGAGGTAAAGAAAAGAGAGACAACAGGGAATCTGAAATAAGAGAGTAATAAAAAAGATAACCACACACAAAATAAAAGGACGTGAAAGAAAATTATTGATAGTTCAAATAAGATAGTTGAAAGAATTAGAGAGACACAAATTTCAAAAGAGCGGATTTTATAAAATTTATTTTTATTAGATCTAAGAACTCGTTCTCGTTTAATGAAATATTTTCCTTAGTTCACTTTTGAAAATATTTTGAATTTATACTCGTAAAAATAAAGATTTTAAATATCGAAAAACATTTTAATACAAGCAAGTATGAAAAAATTTTAAGTATATAATGACAAGCCAGAGGTCGGCAATCTATGGCACGTGGTACAATTCTCATTGGCACTCTGCACTATTTTACAAATTTGTCAGTTTTTAAGTGGATGGAATTCGATAAATTTGTAACGGACCATTTTTTCAAAAACATCATCTGAAATATTGACATTTACGGAATTACGAAAAGTTCTGAAAGTTAACTCTAAAGATAAATTTATAGCTGTTTTGTAAATTGCTGAATGTTATTACAGGAGAGATTTAATTGTTTGAAGAGGAAAAATTGTTTGTACTCTCTGCTTTCCACTTTCCGCTTTCAGTTCTATATATCTAAGTAAAAAATCTTTCCTTATATGAAAAATATTTTGAGTCCTCAAAAAAATTGTTTAACAACTGAATTTTCGGTATCGTGTCAAACTGAAAGTCAAAAATGATATCCCTGATTTTGCGATAAGAAAGTAGAGCGGTGCAAGCACTAGATTCACATTACGGTTTTTATTTATCTTTTTATTTAACTATAACGAAGGGAAATACTTACATTTTTACGTTGTCTATTTCTTATTTTAATGAATATGTTTGAAAATAAATAATATATGTGCAATTTTAATTTTTTATTTTTGTCGAGGAAATAGTTATATGTTATGCTGTTTATTTTTATGAAAAGAAATATCTTTATAAGTGATGCAAAATCACAACGTAATAAAACTGTAAATATACAAACTCTGAGAATAAAGTTCGGTGAATAGTCCTGTAACATTAATGTAGATGAAATATTAACGAAAGTTGCATTACTGACCTTCGAAATAGTTTCCTCCCATAACTATGCATCGCTGAGATCTGCTACACATGTCCTGGAAAATTTGCTAGAAGCCTTATTTTGGAATGGAGTTCAAAAGCTTCGTCACGCTTCGTTGGATGTCAGAAATACCGTCAAATCTCCTTCCTTTCAAAACCAGTTTGAGTCGTTTGAATAGGAAAAAGGCTGGAGGATTGAGATATGAAGATCTGTTATTGAATGGTGTATGTTCAATTTGCACAACCTCTTTTTTTGCCAGGAACTGTTTGATGATATTGGCAGAGTGAGGGGGAACGTTACCGCGAACAAAATACCATAAACCTTGTTTTACATACTGGGGGCGTACCCTGCGTAGACGTTTCATGAAACGGATCAAAATTTCAATGTACTTTGCAGCTTCCATCGTCCAGCTATCAGGCTCACATCTAATCGATGATCTTTCGTGATTAATTTACTCACTTTCTCTCTCAATGTTTTCGTCACTGACGGAGGTCGCCAATCTTTCGCAACAGGGGTTGTCAGAAACATTTTCCTGGTCTTCTTGAAAACGGGTGAAACACTCGTACGCACACTCCATAGACAGTGCTTGATTTTCATAAACACGTACCAACATCGAATAGGATTCTGTCGGTGTCTCGCCAAGCTTAAAACAAAACTTTAAATTGGTCTTTTGTTCGTTCATTTTCCTGTTCTCAGTTAAGAACCAACGCACTAAACAAGCACTTTTTAAAACGAGTCTTACACGAAACACAAGCGAAGCTCAACTGAACATTGGTGGGGGCAGATGGTTAGCACTTGCCACTACGCATGTGCAGTGTTTTGTTTCGCCAGTGTTGCCAAATCGGCCACTCTAACTTCATTTACCGAACCGGACTCCTGAGCTATACTCACCTTGATGATCTAGTTGTCAAATATCACAATAAAATTACCATAAATATTCTTATTTTACAATATATAGAATTAGTTGTAATTGCTATATAGGTAAGGTAGAAGTAGTATATTTTATACATATGAAATAAAGTGAACTAAAATCGCAATTGACTCTTACAAAGGGGTTAAACTTATAATAGACTTTCTTAAGAATATTGCTGCAAATCATACACACACAAACCGTAATTAGAGAAATGATTTTTCATTTCATTTGAATGCTGCAAATGCATATATGAATGACAGAAATACTGAAAATATTTCAAAGGTGTATTGAAACAACTATTTTTAGTTTACTGTTTAATTACTTAAAATTTATTAAATCCAATGTAATGTTTTATATAATTTAAGTACAAGTGAAATTGTAAAATTACAAATAAAGGTAACCAAAATTAAATTCATATGATACTGATGGACGAATGTATTAATTTAAAATGCAAAGAAAATTCCGTATAGGGAGTACATGGCTTTTCGAGTAGGAAACAGTAGCACCGAGACAGTCTTTTAATGGGGTCACTTTTAAAACTTGTTTCCTGATGATGCAAATAAAAATACATGCGAATTACATTTCATGCCGAAAGAAATCAAACAAAAAGTACTGAAAATACACGAAGGATGATTTAAATTTGAGTTGTAATTAACTGTATGCATTTAAAATGAGAAAATTACTGTTCAAGGAAGTAAAAATCCAAAATTTATTTTGAAGAACAACATTACATAATATGAACAAAAAAGGATAATATCTTTCTTATTTAACTAGTTTAAAAAGAGTTCTAAATACAAATTTCGTATGCCAATGAATAATGTCTCCCTGATTATACTAAGATTACATTATAACTACTCTGTGTCTTGTAGATGACAGTTTAAAGTGAGTCTTGGACACACACATGTCATTAAACAAAAGAAAATAAATATTATCCTGAAACATTTTCCAGAAAATTAAGGTCACATTCATATATTACGGCAGTACTCCTCAACCTTTCTATCGCCGCGGACCGATCAACGTTTGATAATTTTACCGCGGCCCATTGAAGGAGGCGACGTTGATTGTTTATATATTTTAGATTGCTTTAATTTAATAATTTTAGCTTAATTGGATTTAAATGGGCCTTCAGAATAAAATACAGTTACACCAAGAAATTAATATTAAGTTATTTAACATGATATATATAATGATTACCATAAAACCCTAGAGAAATACACCACAGTATATAAAATGAAAATAATTTAATATTTCTCGTGCGAACCGGCACTATTTGGTTCACGGACCGGGGGTTACGGATCACTGTATTACGGTGAGAAAGTCAGGGAACGACAGTTGCAGACTGACTGCTGTTGATGATTAACTTAAAGGGTTGGAGTTAATTATAAACTTCAAACTACCTCAACAATTGCTTCAGCGCATTTAAGGCTAATACGCAAAGCAACTTGACTTCAAGACTAAAACTCCTGATTCTCTCCACACAGGTTTTCAAAAAGCGGAATTTAAAGTTGTTGTTGTCGTGTGTTTTTTTATCCTGAGAACATATGAAATACATGTGACGAAGAACAGAAAGCATACAATACAACAGAAGGATATACACATTTATTACAGATGATCCCAACTTACAACAAGAGGCGTGCTGCTTTTCCTTACGAGACGGGAATCCATTACAGACGAAAGGCCGACTTCTTACCCGAAGAAGATACAACCATGTCTTACTCAAGATTCGAACCCGAACCCACTCGGTTGCAAGCCGAGGGTCATAGCCACCATACTGGCTGGGTGACGGAGTTTAAAGTGATGAGAGTGAGTGAAAGAATATTAACGACGCACTGTTAAGCTACACGAGGGCTTTTGACGACAGACCTCGTAATTTTGAGCCATGGTCAAGTGACGAGGATGACACCTGAGCTGGCATCCCATCTCCTAACTACCATACCACACTAACGGGAGGACGTTTGAGCTCTCGACAGATTTAACGTGCATCGCTCCCTACAAGGCGGGTTTTTAGTGGTACTGGGCTTGAACTCATGACATGCCTGCCGTGATCCGATACCTTGACCACTGGGCTACCGCAGCCCCGAGTTTAAAGTGATAGGCGAAAACAAACTTTGTAAGAAAAACATATCGGCGTCATTCCTTTTCTAATTTTCACCTCGTACTTCAGCTTTACAAGAGAGTTTTCATAGAAAAGTTTTCATAGGAACCCGTTCACCCTGCTTGTGTCTCTAGATTTATATTTCAAGATAACCATAAAGAGTTTCCTCTTGTAAAAAATGTCCAAGTGCCAAGTTAATATACATAATCTGAAAATGAAAAAAAAATTAGAATTTATTTTTGACTGGGAAAGAGATATTAGCAGATTAATAAGAGTATGAAAGATTAATCTCATTTTGTAAAATTACCATTGGATCGTTCAGAAAGTTTGTGCCGATTTATGCACTGTTGGCCACCGTAAATGCAACACCCTGAAGGAAGCATGCAAATAACATGAAATTTACAACATTCATTAGCGGAGGTGAGATATGCAAATGATTAGAACTTCAGAGCAGATACACATCACGCGCGCCTGTGGCACCATCTTGAAGGGCTATTTAAGGCTTTGTGATTTCGACGATTTCATGTTCAGCAATTGTGTTTTTTTTTTGTTTTTTTTGTGGTTTTTTCAAAAAACGATCAGTTATGTCTCGTAGAAAACAGCGATCAGCTTTTGATTAAGTATCCGAGTTCGACGAAACCAAACAACTGTAATGCGGATATGTGACCGTTGGATGCAGGTGGGTACGACGAACCGACATGGTCAATCGCATCCACCTCAGTGCACCACTTCACGTGAGGACAGGCAAGTTGTGCGCATGACAGTGATGGATCGCTCAGTCACATCACGAACCGTAGCAGAGCCCATTGAGTCTGTAACGCATCATTCAGTGACTGCGCGTACCATTCGACGCCGTTTACAGCAGAGTGGTCTGTCCGCAAGACGTCCATTGCTTGGTCTAACCTTGACGCAGAACCACAGACGTCTCCGCCACCAATGGTGCGATGAAAGAAGGATGTGGACGGGAGAATGGAATGAAGTTGTCTTTACTGACGAGTCACGCATCTGTCTGCAACACCACGATGGTCGGATCCGAGTCTGGATTCACCGTGGAGAGAGGATGCTGAACAGTTGCTTTATGCACCTCCACACTGGTCCTACACTGGGTATTATGGTATGGGTCGGTATTGGGTATCACTCTCGTACTCCTCTAGTTCGCATTGCCGGTTAAAGTACCGGCCAGCGCTACATCTCCGAGGTGTAGGAGCCAGCTGTCCTTCCTTACCTTCAAGGCTTGGCCACAGCCATCTTTCAACAGAATAATGCACGACCACACGTGGAATGCATTGTCCAAAAGTTCTTCGTCCATCACCAGATTGAATTGCTTCCCTGGCTGGCTCGCTCTCAGGATGTTTCGCTGATAGAAACATCCGGATTGCTCAACGGTTGACCCAGATTACACCCCCAGCTCCCACACCAGATCAACTTTGGCAACGTTTGGAAGCTGCTTGGTCTGCTGTACCCCAACAACACATCCAAAGTCTCTTTGAATCAATGCCGAGGCGTGTGGCAGCGGTGATCTCCAACAATGGCGGCTACTCTGGCTACTGATTCTGGCAGGAACCACACTTCACATAAGTCTATAAAATTAATCATTTGATTATGATATTTGGTCAACATGTTATCTACAAAATGAATTTTGTTGTACTATCTCTTGTCTTTCTTGGTGTTGCATTTTCGGTGGCCAACAGTGTAGTAAGTAGCACAAAAAAGGCTGGTCTAAATATATCACAATATTATTGAGCAAATGGACATGTAATCATATTGAAAAAGACTGTACTTTAGGCTTATTAGGAAATAAATTTCGTTACCATATGTTAATCATTGTCAGTCTTATATGCCTTAGATATGGAAACAAAGTGCATTATAGGCATTGAATGTTTTCTTTTTACCTGAAATGTGGGAAAACCACTCGTGGCAACCAAAATATGCATTATTCATGGTGAAACGGTTGTAGCTGAAAGAATTGTGTGGAAGAGGTTTGCTATGTTTAAAGCTGGTGACTTCAACCTTGAAGATTAAGAGAGTACGGGTAGGCCCTCCACCACAGATCAGGTTAAAGAACTGATTGAGAATAATATTAAAAATATCAAAATCCGCCCCACGAGTATTTTGGAAAGCTTGGTTGCATAAACCATTTTGATTGCATGAGTTCTCCATGATTTAACGGAGCAAAATCTGATGCATGACACTTCCATTTGCGACTCTCTCTATATAACCTAACGAAGAGACATTCTTTTTGAAGCAAGTAGTGACAGAGGAGGAAAATGGGTCATTTATGGTAATATTTAATTAAAAAGGGTCAGTTAAAGTGGAATGGATCACCTTTAGACACCCCCAAAAGCATGTCTTCATCCGAAGAATGTCGTGGTCCGTGTCTTGGGGGATTGGAAAGGAATCATGTGTTTTGATCTTTTATCAAACAACGAAACGAAAAAAATCAGAAAAGTATTGCTTCGAAACAGACAGTTAAAAACTTCAATTGAACAAAAACATTATGAAATAGTGAATCGGAAGGACTTGAAGATTATTAGGACAATGCGTAGCCTTATGTGTCTACGGCAACTAGACAAAAGTTGTCAGAGCTCGGATGGGATGTTCTACTTCTTCCACCATATTCGTGCGTCCTCAGATTTCTACCAATCTCGATCGTAATAAAGTTATCTTGGTGCAAAAACCATCAAATCTTTGACAGAAATATATATAAAGGGTGTTTTTTAGAGGTAATAGAACTTTAAATTGCAATAAAACAACGATGTATTATTCGATTGACATGAATTTTTTTTATTCGAAAGATAATCTTGTGGCATTACATTTTAAATATGATTTCTGGCATAGGACTGCCACGGCTGGCTCGGATGGAGTCCAATCTGGACGTCCAATTTTCGATGACTTTTTCCAACATTTGTGGCCGTATATCGGCAATAATAACACGGCGAATGTTGTCTTCCAAATGGTCAAGCGTTTGTGGCTTATCCGCATAGACCAATGACTTTACATAGCCCCACATAAAATAGTCTAGCGGTGTTAAATCACAAGATCTTGGAGGCCAATTCACAGGTCCAAAACGTGAAATTAGGCGGTCACCAAACGTGTCTTTCAATAAATCGATTGTGGCACGAGCTGTGTGACATGTTGCGCCGTCTTGTTGGAACCACAGCTCCTGGACATCATGATTGTTCAATTCAGGAATGAAAAAGTTAGTAATCATGGCTCTATACCGATCACCATTGACTGTAACGTTGTGGCCTTCATCGTTTTTCAAGAAGTACAGACCAATGATTCCACCAGCCCATAAAGCGCACCAAACAGTCAGTTTTTCTGGATGTAACGGTGTTTCGACATACACTTGTGGATTAGCTTCACTCCAAATGCGGCAGTTTTGTTTGTTGACGTAGCCATTCAACCAGAAGTGCGCTTCATCGCTAAACAAAATTCGCTTATGAAAATCGGGAACAACGGCAATCTCGTTTTGGGCCCATTCGACGATCTACGCCTTGCTTGATGATCGTTTTGATGAATTGCCAAACCAAACTGAGAATAAATCACCTGACAGCTGTTAAATCGGTCGCCATCTTGGAAAGTAATGCCAACTTAAACTTCTATACCTGGGGGAAAAACACTCTTTATATGTGTAGGAAAGGTTTTCACCAAAAAACCCGAGAGCTTCTTGAAGAACGGAATTTTTTCATGTTGCCTGAAAGATGGGGAAAGGTTGTAGAACCCAAAATGACACATATATGATTTAATAAGCGTATTTCAAAATTTAATTGTGCTACGCTTAAATTCTTCAAAATTGGCTCGAACTTTCGAGACAAACAAGAATTTTGATGTAAAAAGCATGAATCCATTGAACGTTTGGGGAAATTATGTTTCTTAAGTTTATAGTATATATAATTTTTTAAAACTTATATATATATATATATATATATATATATATATATATATATATATATCTTTGAGTGATTAAGTGTTCATATTCTGTGTGAAATTTTTTTAATTCTATATGCGTAAATAACAGCATTCGCTTACAAGTTACTAGTCATAGTGATAGATAGGTCAGGTGAAGAGGCGATATATTTATATTTGAGTAGGAACGTAACTTTCCACAAATATCCATACTCTGGCTTATCAATCCAATTAGATTTAACATGAAGCTAACTTCCAATGCTTTACATAATGGTCTTTGGTATATTTTGGTAAATAACTGTATATTATGATATTGTTTTGAATCACTCAGATAGAGATAAATATTGATTAGATAATACTTCTAAGAATAAGATAACAGCCTCACATAGTTACTAATACATTTAATAGCTTTTTGGAATTATTTTGTTCTTTGTTATCTCTCGATGTTTTTATTTATTTTAACTCTTTAAAATTATTTCAAAAAATGCCATATTGTACAAATATTTTAAGTTGTGTCTTATTAATGATTTTATCTTTATGTATACTTCAATGCATTTATAATAAACATTAGATGAATTTATCTAAGGAGCCTATATGTATAAAAAAAAGTAGTTTCTTATTTCTAAACTAGTTCTCAATTATGACTTTATTCAGCGTTTTTGCATCAATATAGAAAACCATGTTATTTTAAATCTGCAAATGACTTGTAAGATTTATAATAAGTATAATTAAAAACGCGATTTCTGATAATTTTACACAAAATTTGTTCAGTTAATAAAACATTGAATTTTACTTTTGTCTATTTAAATAAATAAAAAATGTCTTCTGCGGCAGTTATGCATGTATTTCGACTTGTGCACATTTCCTCTTCTTTAAATATTTAAATTTGTCTGTCTTTGATCAAAATGACCATGCAAGCTTGAGAACACACATTTTGACCTCCACGTTCGAAAAATACATTACTGGAACTCAAGATTAAATCTGGTAATCAGTTGCCAAGAGCCATCGTGTTAGAGGAACCTTCAGCTGTCAATTAAATACTCCGGACAATTAGATTCAAGGTCCATTATTGATTTGATTTACGCCACTTTAGGGAGATTAAACAATGTATTGCATCAAGGTAGCCTTTCTCCGCGTATTGGGCGATCGGAGTGGAATATTTCATAAAATGGATTAAAAACATATAATATAAATATAAGAATTTTGATCATGAGTACTGTAGCGTTATGAATATAAATATTTTCGTGGCTAGTAAAAGTTATTGTTGACATATAGTATTAAATTAGAATTTAAAAATAGTTTTATTTTTAATTCTAACTATGTATAACCCCGCTTTTCCATGGCAAAATTCCAAAAATGTCAAACAAAAGAAACTTCAGTTTTATATTGAATGCTAGAATTTTTTTTGTTTTAAAATATGGGAAAAGTGATTGACTTTTTTTTTTTTTTTTTTTATAGAGAACCCATTTAGAATAAATTAAAGTATCCGACTACGTTCGGAACCGTGATTTTGCAAAAGCGCATAAATGGATAATTTGCGTGATATTTAGTGCCACTTAGATTAGAATATATGCCTAAAAGTGTTTTAAGGATATTTTGACAAAAAAAATTTATTTAAATATAATATTTTGGCAAAAAATTAACTTAGAATAATCTTTTTTCCAAATGTTCTCCTTTTGTGAAAAATGCTTCTATTATAATAATATTTTGCCTGCATATAGCTCATACCTCTCTACAGAGGCTCAACTAGAATTCTTGAAATATATAACTTAGAAGTGGGTTTATTCATATATTTTACGACAACAGAGGGAAACAATTTTAAGAAAAAAACGCCAATAATTATTTCGATTGGTGGTAACTCTGAAAATGATGTGAATTTTTCAAAAATTCTACTTGAGCCTCTGTAGAGAGGTCTGAGCTATATGCAGGTAAAATATTATTAAATGTTAATATAATTCTCGCTAGTTTATTTCGGAATTGTTATAAACCATTAACTCTATATTTTTTTTGAAAAAATTCTTCTTTTAAAAACTTAAGTGAATACTTTATGTTAATTTTATTCAATACATACACCTCATTTAACATAATTATACAATACATATATACAATACGTCAAAATGTACTCCTTCTCGACATATTATACGTAATTTTTACTAAAAAAAATTAGATAAAATTATTTTAAAAGAATAAGAAATTTTTTTGTATTGTTTAAAGAATCATTTACAAGAGGTTCTGATATAAAAAAAAGGGAATAGTTTTAGAAGTATATGAACTTTACTAAATATTACACAATATTCAAATACCCTAATCTCTTAACACAACTTTGACAAGTAAAAGAAAGCAGAGTGTCATTGAGCATTTTATGAAGCAATTAGTTTCTAATTAATCACAATTGTAAAAAAGTTCTCCAAAATCGTTGAATGTAGAAATGTACTGTTTTGTGAATATACGAATATAGCTAAATTTTTACACTGTGTTTGCTTATTTTTGATAGTTAAATTAAAGTAAATTGAAAAACGAAGTGAATCACACACACATTTAACTTATTAATATGAGTTTGAAGAGCATTAAAGGCATCAAAGGTTACGACTAACTTTTACATGAATAGCTGAATGCATTAGATATTAGTGAAAATCAATACTCTTTCAACAAAATCAATACAAAGGTGTTTCTCTAACAGTGTTATTTATACATTAAAACTATATAAGTTGCAATAAGTAGTGTTTGAAAGGTATCTCAGTTCACATTACTTTTCAACTTTAAGATGGCAAAAAATACCAACGCCGAGTCACGCAACCGGTTTTTTTTTTCGATTACTTTTTAACATTTATTATTACTTCAATAAAATATGTATAACAAGGTCAAATTATAATCAAACTGGAGCAGTGAATTGAAATTAGAGATAAATTATATAGTTCTATGGCTAGAAGAGATTGGCCTTTGAATTGCAAGTCAATTTCAGATTTTTTTTTCTTGTAGCAAGAATAGAATTTTAGGAATAAGGATTTAAAGGAAACGAAATTTAAAGGGTACAGTATATCTTTCGTTATTCTGTATAAAATACTTTTCTGATGGAGTCAGTGATTGTGCAGTTATATGGAGTAAGAGCCACTTTTTCGATGGAATTTAAATAACAGTAAGCACAGCGCTTGTTTGTTTTCATATTTTGATATTTAAGAAGACACAATACGATTCAAATGACAAAAATCGGTCAAAAAAATCACAAATCTAACTTTTTTTTATCTTAAATCATTCGTTATATACTTTTCTATAACCTCACAGAATTTGAAAGCTCTAAACTTAAAAAACGCAGAATTATGATAGCTTTTGCGTTCGTTTTTATTCACATACCTAGGGTAAATCAAAACTTAAAACTTACTTGCCTCAGAAAGATAAAATAACTAGTTTGTCTTTATTTAAAATGATATGGCTTTTTTCCCATTGTGCCTAATGCTTTGAATTTTTTTTTACCTGTTGCTAATAGTACATGCAACAAAAATTGGTGTGAATTTCTGAATCAAAGCAATACTTATTTTTTCAAAAATAATTAAACTCAGAATTTATACATTTTTAAAGAAATTTTCAATAAGCGTTCATAAAAAGAAATATTGTACGAATACTAATCATGTTATCGCAAAACTCATGCCAACTTTTGTTACACATAGTTTGATATACTTGTAAATCAAATTTCATGCACGTACGCTCATTTGTGTAGGGGAGGAGTAGCATTTTAAAATCACTTCACAAATTTTAAGTTTTTTCCTTAAAAAATTAAATGGCTTACCTTTTATGAAATTTTGAGCACAATATCTATTTTAGATAGTATACACACATAAAAGCAAACCATAAAAATTTAAAAATCCTTTCATTAAAAAATTTTGTGTAAATCGTGTCATGTCCCCTTAAGGTATCCGACTACGTTCGGAACCGTGATTTTGCAAAAGCGCATAAATGGATAATTTTCATGATATTTAGTGTCACTTAGATTAGAATATAAGCATAAAATTGTTTTAAGGACATTTTAACAAAACAAATTTATATTTAAATATAATATTTTGGCAAAAAATTAACCTAGAATAATCTTTTTTCCAAATGTTCTCCTTTTGTGAAAAATGCTTCTATTATAATAATATTTTGCCTGTATATATCTCAGAACTCTCTACAGAGGCTCAACTAGAAATTTTTGAAATATATAAGTTAGAAGTGGGTTTATTCATATTTTACGACAACAGAGGGGAGCAATTTTAAGAAAAAAACGCCAATAATTATTTCAATTGATAGTAACTCTGAAAATAATGTGAATTTTTCAAAAATTCTAGTTGAGCCTCTGTAGAGAGGTCAGAGCTATATACAGGCAAAATATTATAATAGGACCATTTTTCACAAAAGGAGAATATTTGGAAAAAAGATTACACTAAATTAATTTTTGCCAAAATATTATATTTAAATAAATTTTTTGTCAAAATGTCCTTAAAACAATTTTATGCATGTATTCTAATCTGAGTGACACTAAACATCATGAAAATTATCCATTCATGCGCTTTTTTAAAATCACGGTTCCGAACGTAGTCGGACACCTTAAATTTCGACTCTACCAACTCGTCTTCCGAAACCCTAGAAAATTCTGGGAGTAATCAATTACGGAAACCCTGAAAATTGCTTACCTTATGTCTTCTTGCTTCATGAGTTAATGTTATTAATTTGAAAAATGATTTTTTAAAAGAGGTTAAACAAAAGCCACGGTGAATATTCTTATATAATTAAAAATAAACTACAATTTTCCTTGAGGTTGGCATTACATCGTTTTCTATGAAGGTCATTTTTCTATTTCTTTTGTATGAAGTATTTTATTTAAAGGGTCTACAAAATTTTTAAACAGTGATTCCTACAGAATTGTGTTAATATACATTCTAAACATAGAGTATTTTAAACTCCATTTCTGTGTTCTTAGGACGAATCTGTACGGCACCTTTCCACTAATATTCTTAGGCGTCTTTGGGGATTGTAAATTCGCATATATTTCCAATCAACTCTAAAAGGAGAAAACGGGATATGCAAAGTAGATAGGGTATTTAAGGAGAGCGTTGTAAGTTAGCGAGGATGAAGGCTATTGAGGCAGCAGCAGTAGTGACAAAGTTCATCGGATTCAATTGGATTACGATAGTGGAACATTACTGTTAGTACTCAACGAAGGAACCTGAGGAAGTTAATATACCGAAAGAGATCAAAGTACTACCAGATGATATATTCTAGTTTAATACCGCTTAACACAAGTGTTAGTTTAATAAAATTAGTTTAAGTTAATGAAAGCTAATAATTCAAGTTGGGTGTATTTCTCAGACCTCCTATTCTGGTAAACCTTATTGATATTGCGCGTAGTTATTGATAATTTTCATATTTCGTAATTTAATTTAATAATGAAGGTAAATCCCTTTTGTTTGACGTAGACATATAGATACTATTTGTTATTAGAGTTTTTGATATTTGAATCAAATGAATAAATATAAGTTATTATTATACAAATGGCGTCTGGTCATTCTTTGCCTCAAATTAATCTTAGTGTCCAGGGTGGGACCCAGGAGAGTCCCCACATTCTTATCAAAGAAATATTAATACAAATAATTATTTCTTATCGAACTCATTTGAAAAGTGTACTGTCTTCATCGACGTTATACTTCGAAGGAAAGCGAGGACTACGGACCTAGTAGTTTAACTATTTGAAGAAAGATGGTAAACTATATCTATGGAATATTATACCTTTTCTTTATCTTTAGACAGCAAGAGAATAACTTTTTAAGACCAATTTAACCCTTTAAGCCAGCATTTCTTAAACTGTGGGGTGTGCCCCCTAAGGGGTCATGATAACTCTACGAGGAGGCGCGAGCACATTAAAAAGTCGAAAACAAATCATTATTTAAAAAAATTATTAATTTACTGAAAATAAATCAAAAAAATACACATTTTCTGACATAGTAAAAAATAAAAATAACATTTACACGGATATAATACACTTATAAATGTATCCGTACTGCACAAGGTATTTTATAATTAATTTAGCAATACTAAGTTAAGAGCAAGTTAAATAATTACTAGTGATCCCCCATAAACTTAACATATAAAATTATATGCAAAAATTAATAATTATCTTGATAATTTGTGCGGCTTATAAATAATCCCTTTACTGCGGATTAAATGTTACCTGATTCGCTGCCAAAAGCCTTCGTTTTCCACGTAGGCACGTGTATGTGATGTATTGGGAGGGTGGGGGAGAAAAGAAATAAATAGGGAAATCCTCTGATATAAGTAACTGCTTCGCAAACACTGTTACGGTTCTTTTATTGCATTCCAAGGCCTTAGTAAAAACTTTATGGACAGCAGTGCACAGAAAAGATCGTACTTCGGAAAGACGTATATATACGTCCGAGGCATTTAACGCACCAGTTGGGTAAGACTTATATATACGCCATTGGCACTTTAAAGGCTAAAATCGTACTGTAGCTTTAGCGTCAAAGTATAGTATTATTGAATTTAATGCATTGTTATTTGTATGGAGGGGGGGCGATGAAAATTATGATTGAATATTGGGTCGCAAATATTGAAAGTTTGGGAAGCGCTGCCTTAAGCGGTCAATTTTTTTGCGTAAAATGTTCTAAAAAAGGCACATTATTCATTGCATATAACTAAGCATAATACTTAATAAAACGCGAAAAAATCCAAGGATTTTATTTTAATTTTCAATTTTAAAGTTTCCCCGCTATTTTTTTATTTTAGAATTGTTAAACACAAAAAACCCTAAAGGTTTTCTTTTTACTAGTACCCTTTGCATATTATAAAGAATGCTTTTACATCGTAAAAGAATTTCCCTTATTCTTACAAATCAGTTCTTTATACCTTTTTTTTTTCAAACGTTTGAGGATTTTGTGTGTGTGCATATATGCATATGCACACACAATTTGAAGCGTGGCGTAATACTAAGTTTTACATTCCAATGGGGACAAAGATAATATTAGATTTTTTTGTATTATCTTTACACTTTCATTTGTTTTCAAGCAACAAATTTCTTTGCCAATCCCTGTTCTTATCGAATATTTTCAAGAACCTAAATTTTTGCCTTCAATAAAAAATTGAAACCCATCCGGTATAGTGGTTAGGTTAGTGACGCTGGCTGCGATTCCGTAGGGGCTATGTTCGAATCACGTAAAAGGCATATATGTTTGTGTTGCAATCCTTCTTTTCTTTGTGATGTGTGCTTCACGCTTAGTTCTAAGTAAGCCCCCGTGTGATACTTTGTGGTGCACGGGGTGATAAATGTTCCCTATAAAAAAATGAAAAATCCCTTCTTTCACCACAAAGAAAAACCCGGATGAGAATTATTTCATTACTATTGACAAAAGCTCTATCTTTTGAAAACACTCTCACTTATAATATCACCATCAGAATGAAAAATATGTGCAAATTAAAGAGAGAAAGAAGAAAATATTAGGTCTCGTATAGTGAACGAGGCAAACCGGTTGTGGCCAGCTATGGGTAGCCCGTACGGGCAAACCAGTTAAGGGGACTTGGCACCCTTTGAGCAAACTTCTTTATTTACGTATTTAAAAATTATATTTTAACATTTTATACAATGTTTCTATTCAAGAAAATGTTACCAGATGAAAATTTTCATATATTATTCACGCAATTTTAAAAATTTAAATTTTTTGAAGAAAATTGGGAAAATTTTAAAATTCTACTCCTTTTGTAAAAATTAATTTTTCGACCTGAAATTTTTTTATAATATTGTTATGGATGTTCTTAACAACTTTAGGGATCGACTTTAGAATAAGTGATAATAATAATAGTGAAATTAATAATTAAGTGATAATAATAATAGTGATAATAATAATAGTGAAAAGTGATAATTATAAGTGATAAGCACTGTGATAATAATTGCTTAAAGTCTTTAGAGGGATTAACTAAGTCATATATTTATTAAGCTTGAAGCTTAATAACGCATAATACATAGAGTCCAAACCTTTAATAAAGGTAATGTAATTATTTAAATACTGCTTTATAAAAATATTTATTTTATTACTGCAATTTTCAAAAATTAAATAGAAAAACTAAAAATTGACAGATTAATTATTTATAGAGGATAAATCTGAAATTTACAGTCGCAGGTTCTTTAAAAGAAAGAAATTTAGTAAAATTTAAAATTAACTTGTTAATATCAATATTTTTAAAAATTCAGCAAACTTTTAAATTGATTTCTTTCACATGTGTGTTTTCCTCTTTATATTTCAGGAACAGAAAAGTAATTATCTTTGGAATCCTTGATTTCATGTTACTATGTATCGAAATAACAAACGAGAGTGGCAAAATTATTCAGAAGAGTTCTCACACACAAATTTAACAAAACACTTATTCTTTCGTTTTTGCATCAAATTTTGATAAGTTTAATTAATATTATTTTTAAAAGAGTGTTCCATTTTTTTTATTCTATCTATTTGCTTGTTTTAGGTATTTTCTGAGGAAATTTATTTTTTTTTCACGAGTGTTAATCCTGTTGTATACTCCTCCATTCTAATTATATTATCCTTGGAAACCAGAATCTTTTTTCGTATATATATATTTTTTCAGCAGAAATCTGAAACTCTTGCGCCATTCACTTCCCCCCCCCCATCCAATCTCTACAAGCTAGTCTTTTCAATTATAAAAAAAATCTCATTCAAAATATATTTTATATATGAAATTCAATATTATTTTAAAGTAATTACGAAAAATTCGTCGAAAGTTGTGTGGGTTGGCAAGTAATGTGTAGAAAAATGTTAAGAGAAAAAAAAGCGTTATGTTGAACTTTTTTGCATTTAGTCAAATATAATATACGTGCTGTTAAAAATAGCTTTCTAATTTGGAGAAGAAATCGATGTGGACACATAATCCTCTTTTCTAAGAGAGGATTAAAATCGTTCCTTGTCAGTAACAGAAGTCAAGCGTGCTTTTAAATCCAAGAATATATGAGTGTTTTTGCGCCTACTAAAGCTTAATTACTTTTTAAGCATTCCTTTTTAAACTGCATATTGCAAAACTGAAGATTTCAGTTCAATTTAATTTGCGTCACATTTTGAAGCAACACAAGGAATATTGGAGGAGTGCCCAAGGTAACCGAACTCACTCGAAAGGGGCTTATAGCTACAAATCGATCCCCCGGGAAACAACCCCCCCCCCCTTGCGTTCAGTCTTTATAAACAAAATGTTATCTTACATTTTTTTACAAAAGCACATATTAAATTTACAAATTAAAGATAAATTAACGGAATACATATATAAAAAAGCTAAAAATAATGATAATTTTAAACTTAAAGGGTAAAAGAAGGAAAGAAAGCATACATTATTCTAGCATTCTTGTCAATACATCAAAAGTAGTAAAAACATTCAACGCTTTGCATTAAAAAAAAAAAAGAAAGAAAGACAGGAAATATTAGGGGAGAAGGACTGCTTGTGATCACGTAAGAGTAGCGATCCAATCGCATCTGAGGAATTTGATTCCGGATTGTAGAGACAGATCTAATACATAATTTTACTTAGAGGGAATGGAAGGATTTCTAATGATTGATTGGAACGAAGTTTTTTTTTAGCTTTTTGAGATGGGGAGACCACAAATGAACTCCTTGGTCAGAGGATATGAGAACACATAATGGTCAGCGGCCCCCACATTACCACAAAAACAATTGAGAGTAGCTTTTAATTTGAAGCGATGTCTATCAGAAGCAAATGAGCGATGGTTAATTAAGAATTGGGCAACGTGTAACATGAATGGAGATTGATATCTAAACTAAAAATTAAATTCAGTGGCGCAAGGGCCCATGAGAGCCAAGGCTTACTGTGCACATTTCAGTTTTTATGACCTTGAACACTGCGGTGCATCAGAAGATGTCTCGGTCAGGTAGTCATCCTGACGCTAAACCTCCAGCGTTTAGTTCCCAAGCAATCTTGGTATTGATTCATCGGCTTCCTAAAGTGATGAAAGGCTGAGTAGACCTTGAACCCCGGACCTGTGGTGTGGATGCACGAAACACTGCTACTCAGCCACTGGACTTCGAAATCTAAACCGGATTTGGGTAAGAAGGATTTGACTCGTAAGTCAGTATTAGAGTTTGACCACCAGCTCTCCCAGTTGGCGACATACTTTGTAATTTTGAACCACATTTAAATTACAAGGATGACATCTGAACTGGTACTCTCCTGTCCATACCACATCAATGGAGTTGTGGATTTTGAACCTCGATGGATTTAACGTATATCAGCACGTCTACACGTAAAGCCAGTAACACTAGGCTATGAATAAGCGACTCAACAATGCCGGTCACGAGTTCTGTATGATTTCCATTTGGCATCGAAGTCACAGATTAACAAGAAAGTAAGTTCTTTAAAGTAGAGATTTAGAAAAAAAATAATTGGTTATATTCGGCATAAAGAAAAATCTTTTAAACGTAACACAGCTTTTAATTGTTTATATATATATATATATATATATATATATATAAAATTATTCATTTTTATTTTGATGATTCTAATGCCACATGTTTTTCTTTTTTGCTTTGACACTTATATCAGTTTTCTCTTAGTTTTTTAAGAAGTGTCACGAGAAGAAACATGTTTATTCAATTAAATATTTTGTTAGAGTGCTTTTTAAATATTTCTCTTATAAAAACCTTTTGAGAATACGAGAAAATACTAATAGAATTTAAATAGAAATGCTGGGGGTATGAATTAAATAGAATTGAGTGGAAGATTTCCTTTTTCTGTTTGATTATTTGTAAAGCTATTAATGCAACGTGTATTATAATCAGTGACATGACACATGTATGAAATAAAAAATAAAAAAATACGAAATTAATTTTATCATAATTATTAGATAGGCGTCAGATAGGATGTGAGAACTTGATTCACTACAACTGAAAATTATTTACAATTTCATGAGTTCGAACACCAAGGCCATTGAAGGTCTGCCGAGTAGATGGAGCCGTTGCACATTAAATCTATCAAGGCTCAATGTGAATGTATTAGAACAAGGGTGTCCAACACGCGACCCGCCAGTACGTAAGATGCGGCCCCCGACTCATTTTTAAGAAAATTTTAAATATCAGATTTTTAAAGTTTTTCATTTTGAAATTTATTCGAGAGGAAATTTATACATATATATATATAAATTTACAATGTATTTGCCTGTTACCTGTTCTTGTTCTAAAATAAATCCTTTTTGATAATAGAAATGTCCTTTAGATTAAAATAGATTTATATTTTATTAAATAGTTACATTTGAATTTACTATAATAAATTACTTTTTTAGTAAATTCAGAATGGCATTATGCACATCATTTACTGTGGATGGCCCCTGATTCTTTGCGTGTGCGACTGTCATTTCTACTCCTCCTATTCTGTTTGGAGTGCCCAAAAAGCAAGAGGCAGTCAGAGATGTTTTATAAAGTTTTAAAAAAATATTCAGGATGATTAAGGTAAAGGGCAATGTATACTTAATCGCTTGCGAATGACAACACAATCAAATTTCAACAATGAGTAACGAAAGATCAATTCAAAAGGAACACCGTAATTTTCAAGAAAATGGCAACTTTAATATTTTAAATGTTATTTGATCATTGCATTATTGTATTATATAAACATTATTATATTATCTATGTTTGTATGCATGAAAAATAATGAAAACAATAATAATAATTCATTCTGTTTTAAATTTTCACTTCAATAAATGTTTTTGTTTCCAAATCTTATATAAAGGTACATATTTTTATGTGCTGCCCTCGAGACTATAATGTTTTTCCGAAGTGGTCCGCAAGGTCATTTGTGTTGGACACTCGTATATTAGCATAAAGGGAATGATATATACGGAGAGACACACTATAGTGATTTTTTTGAGGACTTCAAATACTCCTCTGAAGTTTGTAGCTTCTTTATTCATAGATACAACAATAATAATTTTTAAATAACTGTAATATCAAGATATGTCTGTAATGACTAATTTAACTAATTAATTTGATAACTTATTTTTGAAAATTAAATTTTTATCCCTTTCTTGTTTGATTTTTTTTTATATGAAAGACAGCCCAGTTATTAAAACTGACCTTCATGACTTAGCTTGATACTCTGATCAAGTTATGAGCTTGATTCTGATTTTTTCAAGGGGTTGAATAGAATTGTATCACGTTAAACCTAACTAAGTATCTAAATCTAGAAGTGACTTTAAATATGGGAAATAAGATACTAGCTCATACACACACACACACAGGGGGTATCGTGTGATTTACTTAATTGGGGTTCAAAATTACGGGATGCGTTGCCAATAGCCTATTGGTTTTTGCTAAAGTGTTAGTTTAACACAAATACACTCAAAATTAAAAATACTTAGACACATTTTTTCTTGACAACATACAAAAGATTTAATAACAGGAAGAATATAATGGCCAGATAAAAGGATTAAAGAATTTCAGTTATCGTAATAGCTTGTGTTTATATATATAAACACAGGCTATCAAGGATAAAAAATATTGTACATCATAATTTTATTTTTTTTTATTCACACCTTTCCCTTTTCCTTAACTTTTAAACAGAACCAGCTATTCATAACATCATTGGCTGTTACAGATTTTATTTCAAATGAATATTTATCAAACATATATAGTTTTTTATTAATATATTCTTAATAACTTTTAAAAAATTCTTTAAAAAAAAGAAGACAATTTTTGAAAGCCTGGGCTAAGCTTCGAATAATGACAGTTCCAGAACCCGTTGATGTTGGAAGATCAAACTCAATTTTATAAAAAAGGAATTTTATTTTTCTAGCAAAAATGATACATATTTCATCGATTTAGAAAGATAAGAATTTTTTTCTGAGAACTCATCCATCCTTAAAATGCTGCTTCTACTATAGCACTTTTTATATAAGAAAATAAAAAGGAATTCCACGCTGTATTTTTGGATGCTAAATAAAAAATATTCACAGTTTTCGAAAAAAAATGCACCGTTCTGAAAATGTAACTGAGTTTTTTTCTAAACTAATGCTGGGAGTGGAAATATACAATTTCTGCTCTTCAAAATATTTTTTGGAGCTCAAATTTCAAAAAGATATTGGAAATTCATTCGGATATAAAAATTTAGGAAATCGAAGTGAGTTATTAATTTTTTTCTCTTCTCATATTCCAAGGCCTAAGACCTTGATTTGACTTGGGAAAAATGTGTTGAATGTGATATAAGATTTCGTGTTACAACGTTATTAAACATTATGTAATTGTTATACCGTAATAGCTGTAATTTAATACGGAAAGCGATTAAAACCTTAACAAATATACTAAATATTTTAAAATGGCTTAAGATACAAAATATGATTTAAAATTAAATGATTCTCTTATTTTGAATCTGAATGAGTGGTGTACTTTAACATGAATAATAATAAAAAAAAACAAAATGAAAGAAATTGGGAAAGGATTTTTCTCCACTTTTATAAATGAAAAAAAAAGGAAAGTTTTTGGAGAGCTAAGCTTCAAGAGCTATTACATAAGTTTGTAAAAAAAAATAGAAATAGTCAAAGAACTTTGAAACATCTTTACCCACTGTGTTGAGGGGGTGATGTACATTAAACGCGTAAAGGTTGAAAGCCCCTTCCCCCGTTGGCATGGTCGAGTAGTTTGGAGAGGAGGGTTCCAGATCAAGTGTCGCATTCGTCACTTGACCAAGGGTCAAAATAACGAGGTCCGTCACCAATGGCCCTCGTGTTGTTTTATAGTGCAACGTTAATATACACTCTCACTCATTCACTACTATAGCTTAAAGTCTTCATCTTTTAATACCTATAGCAGGGATGGTGAACCAGTGGCACGCGGCGCAATATTTTGGGCATGTCATCGACCTAAACAGTTAGCATTGTAATTCAAAATAACAAAGTTCACTATGAAATATAACGAACAAACACAAGTGATCGTTTGCAGGGAGCACACACGTTCGTTATTATCTTGCCTTAGTTACGCCTTGGACTATAATTGCTAATGATGCAAAATTTGTTTACACATAGTATAGTCAATTTCGTTGACACACAATTGTATTTTAAAGTTTATTTGTAATATATATATATATATGGTTTTTAACTGTTATGTAACATGGCTAGTTTAGCACAAAAAAAAAGTGCAAGATAGTAAGTGTAGCAGAGAATTTCAACTTGGTGGACCGAGAAGTTTTGCACGATTAGTAAATATGACAAAACGGTGATTGTTTTATGTTCTGAAACATAGGTATATTGAATATTGCCTAAAAAATCGTATTTTGAAACAAATCACGAATCCTTTTGTCAAAAACGTGAACCAAAGCACAAAAGAATTAATTTCTTAGAAACCGTTTTGCAGATGAATCCAATTCAGCATGCATTCTGCTAAAAGTAACATCTTACAATACTAATATAAGTTATTTTTCTCGTCTAATATGCAACAACAAAAGTCACACTACTGTTACTTTAATTTAAATTACCTGTATAACTAAAATATTTACTACTTTACCGTGATAAATATATTTTTTCGTGGTAAATAAAGAGTTTTGAGTTGTTTAGTATATAATTTTATTATTTTTCCAATGATTACAAGTCAAAAATATTTGACGGCACGTCTATATCTCATTAAACATGTCTTTAGAAAAAAAGGTATGCTGAACCATAAAGGTTCATCCCCCTGACCTATAGAGTATTTTACAGAATTCCCCTTGGAAAAATATAATGTGATTTCCCATCATTTTCACATTTATATGTATTTATATGAATAATGGTATCTTGAGAGAAAAAGACTTAGTTTTTTTTCCTACATTTTTTGCATTGTTTAATAAAAAATCTTTATTAAAGGGATTTAAATATTCGTGGTAGTTCCAGTCCTGACAAGTGCTATACGTTTCAATATAATTAAAGTCTTATGCTTTCTACGCGAATGGTTATTCTCCCTTTATTGCTCCTGAGCCTAAAGACCAGACGCATATTTTGTGTACGAGCTTTAGCCATTTCAACATATTCTTTCAAAAGTTTGTTAAAAACATAACATTTTTACTCAGCTTTCCACATGCTTCGTTTTTAAAAAAAATTATTCTCTCGACTGAACAGACTAATATGAGATATTTTGTTTCCCAGAACAAGTAATTGGCAAATTTCAGAGAGCGAGAGAATGTTATTTTTTTAAAAAAACAATATTATAGTTAAGAAGTACTTTTCTTTTTTAATACAATGGCTTAGAAATATTCTTTTTAACTATGCTTTTAAGAAAGAAAAAAAATATTGTCCATAGAAATAAAATGTGTATTTCTTACTTTTATCAATACACACCGTCTGAAGAGGAATTGCAAAAAAAGTCATATTTTAAGAGTAAAGTGTTGATGAAACCTTTCACCAAAAAATCTTATAGAAACTTTTTCTGTCTATCGAAATATCAGACTTAGATATAAAGGAGACTTGAAGTAGTTTTATAATTTGTAGACTTTCTTTTACCCATAACTGGAATGTGAGGCAAGTCTCACCAGACTAATTCAATATGCTTCATTTAGTTATTTATAAAAAAATTTACTCTTATCACACACACATACACAGTTTTTTATTCTAAATTTCAGGAACTTATACTTTTCCTGTGAATCAAGATAAAAGAGTATTTATGCTGAGTGTACCTAAGATTTCGTATTAGTCGATTTGTCTCTCTCATAAGCCTTTAAATTTAATTTATATTAATTAATTTTTAAATAAAAGATTTTGAGTAATTTTGAAATGAAATATACATTAATATTTATTATAACTTAATGTGTATAGCTAAATGCGTCAACTTTAAAATAATGTTAATCGATAAATTTGTTAGAATGAAGTGAAAACAATACAAATTTTTTTTTTAAGAAAAAAATCTTATAAATATTTATATTTAATTAATTAATAATTTTGATCAGACGAGGTAGTGTATTGATGTCATTAAAGATCCACCATATAGACGAGATGATGCACGTTGAATTTGTTGAGCTCAAAGTCCTCATGCTAGTGTTGTGTGGAAATATAGAGTTTGGGGAGCTATCTCTGGTGTCGTCCTTGTCACTTGATTATGGCTCACAATTACGAGATCCGTCTTCATTTGTTCTCGCGTAATTTCAAAAATGAAACACTAATAAAACAATGAATAAACCAGTAATATAACATGATATTAATAGCGAGTTACACAAAGGAGAAGCCAAATAGCTGGATTGCGATACATTATTCAGTTTGCTCTTTTTCATTAAGTTAATTAAAAGAAGTTACAATATTAAGTACACGCACGCATATATATCTATCCTTTCTTAAGTAGTTTTAACAATCAAAAAGTGGAAAATTCCGAATCGTCCAAAATCTACCCACGTATACATTATTTATGCATTAAGTATATAAATTCTATATGCAGAGTAATCTAATGAAGACTAAAATACGGTTATAAAGAGAGACAGCATCATCAATATAAATTGAAATGGCGTATTACACATTGAATTGTCTCGCTTGTAAAGTTTAACGTCCTTATAATGATAAAGAATTGTTTCAGAATTGCTGTAAGGCTTGTGAACAAAAAACAAATTTTCTGAAAATTACCAATGCGAATAAATTGTGTGTTCCCTGCGATGAAAACTCTTAAGTTAGACGAAAATTACTGTCAAATGAATTCACATTATAATTGATGTTTTTTTGGATGCATATATGTTAAATATAAAAATCAAATTCCACCCGATAATTGATCATGAATGTATTTTATGTACTTATGTTTTTGAATTTAAGTGTTGTGTATGTAATACTTAATTTCTCTCTCTTTATTTTTATTATACAACCTAATACTTGTTTCGAACAAAAATGTCAGATTCTGAGCTTCACATTGGAAATATTAATTTGAAAGCATGGGTCGGTGCTGTGACTTAGAGGTAACGTGCCCCTTCGTAAACCTAAGGTTGCAGGTTCGAACCCGGCTGGCGTTGATAGATTTTCGCTGCATGAAAATCGTAGGGATGCATGTCATATGATTATGTAGCATGTAAGAGATCCATTGAGTATCAATTTGGCTCTGATATTCTCGGCAAGATTAAATCATGGAAATATTTAGCATTCTACGAGAGCTTGGTTTGAATAAATTCAAGCTTCAAAATTTAGTTGTGAGAGCCACCACTAGATGGTACCACCATGAAATGGCTCTCATATTTGTGGACTGGTCATGTCTGCAAAAAATTGATTGCCAATATGCAGCCCATTAGGAAAAAGAAATTTGTAAGGATGTGTAAAAACTGACTGTCCGAAGGAAAACAAAAAAATAATAATAATTTACGAAAGTTAATGGACTTTTTTGTAAATAAAAACGAAAGAATTCAAGAAAAAATAGAATTATGTAACAATTCTTATATTAACATAATTATTGAATTTCACTCAGTTTAACCATTATAAGATTTATCATATTCCATAATTTTCCAACATTATATAATTTGAAAACTTACATACACAAAAAAAAAGGGTTTCAGTAAATTTTCGTTTGAAGTTCAGGAAAAAGAAATTTTTATTCCTGAAGCTATAGAAATAGCTGTTCGAAGAAAGAACATATCATAACTTTCTGAAGTGTGGCCTAGGTAAACAAAGACATTGTAGCTATTTAATGAAAAAAAAAGCGATTATCTGGCTTTATTGCAAAAACAGAGTACATTTTGTCAATACAATTTATATTTTAGTTTTTTAAAATGAAACAAAAGAAAACGTTACCTTCGTGAATGTAAGCAAGGATTTATTTATTTTTTCAAAATGAAAAAGCATACTCCATGTAACAAAACAGAAAAAGGATTGTTTGTTGGATCAAATACAGTTTTTCCCCCTCTTTTTGGTTTCTTTTTTTCATTTCGTTTCTTTAAAAGATACATTACAGGTACAAGATGTGTTATTATTGATAGACCCCGAAATAAATTTTGTGCCATCATTCGTCGACTGCCGTAAGGATAAAAAGCAATTGGGGTAAAAAACACGCATTATTTTTTTTTTCGTTTTATTAATATTTTTAGAATAATATTCAAGCTACCTTGTTGCTGTTGGTAAATATATATACATAAACAGAACATAATTTCAATAAAAATTCATATACAAAACTTGATTCACTATAGAACAACGTTTCTCAAACTGTGGGGCGTGTCCCCTACGGGAGTATGATAAACCTGCGTGGAGGAGGGGGGAGGGCTCGAGCATATCGAAAAGAAAAGATTATTTAAAAATTATTAATTTACTGAAAAGAAACAAAACAAAATACTTCTGACACATTTACAGTGATGTAATATACCAATAAATGTATCAGTAGTACAGAAGATATACACAGTCCAGTCATATTAACGTGACCACTGTAAAAAGCCAGAATAACCATCTTTCGCAGAGGGGAAAATAGTCATTTAGGATCCTCAAGGTATTCACTAGGATGTTGAGCCATGCCGACTTTATTTCTGCACTAGATTACGCGCATGAGGATCCATGACGCGAATAACCCGATCGAGAGGGTTCCATAGGTTATTGATTCGTCTTAAGTCAGGTGAGTTTTCTGGACACGGAAGAACGATAAACTGATCCTGGTGCTCTTTGAACTACGCACGTACGCTGTCAGTTGTATGACACTCCGCAATGTCCTGCTGGTAGATGCCACCATCCTGAGGAAAAACAATGCGCATAAAGGGGTAGACATGGTCTGAAAGGACAGATGCATACTTCTATTGATCCATCGTGCTTTCCACAATGATGAATAAACACAGAAAATTTAAGGAAAACATTCCCCAGACCATAATGCTCTCGCCTCCAGCCAGAACCTTGCCAGAAATTGTTGCATGGTGTTTGCTTTTAGACGTTTCATGCCGTATTTGCCACCAACCATCCGTCCGATGGAGTATAAAGCGTGATTAATCAGAAAACTCTACCTGTCGCCTCTCATTGGATGCCCAGTTGCGGTACCTGTATGAAAATTCCAGTCTTCGTTGTTGATGAGAAGCAGTCAGCATAGGTGCATGAACCAGGCGCCTGCTTCGGAGAACCAGACGCAACAACGATCGCTGAACAGTAGTTTGGAAGACACTGTTGGTAGCCCCTTGGTTCATGTGGGTGGTATGTTGCTTAACGGTAGCACGTCTATTCTCCCGAACTCACCTCTGCAGCCATCAGTCACCTCTATCACCTATGGCCCGTGGTACACCACATTTGCCACGTCACTGATTTTGGACGGTCCCATTTTGCCATGCATGGTATACTTTAACCACGGTGACACACGAACAGTCCACAAACTTAGCCGTTTTGGAAATGCTTCCAACCTTTCCCGAAAGCCAAAAATTATGCCGTTTTGGACTTCGGATAACTCTTTACATGTTTGCATTGCGCCAACGATTGTAGTGTTTTCCGAAGCCCTCACACACTCTTTATATACGCTCAATAGCACTGCGATGCCAGCATCCTTCTGTGATTGGTTATTTAACGTCAAAGTCGAAAGTACGTGGTGGTCACATTAATGTGACTGGACTGTGTATTATAATTAATCGATAGTATAGATAAGAACAAGTTTAATAATTATTAGGTACCTCAATGGGCTTTGTCACGTACAAAATTTAATACCTATCTTGATAATTTGTACGGTTTATAATTAAAATCGTACTGTAGCTTTAACGTCATAGTACATCATCATTTCCTTCGATACATTATTATTGTACGGAGCGGAGTGTAATGAAAATTATGGTTGAAAATTGGGTCGCAAACATTGAAAGTTTGAGAAGCACTTCTATAGAATGAAATTTCATATTTAGCGTTTCTTGCTCTAAATATATATTTTAATAATTTCACCCTATAACCTTTACATGCAAATTAAGTGATGTTAGGTAATGTAAATATTAAATTGCATAAACAAAATCCTTCATTTATGTACTCAACATCGGTCAAAATTCAATGTCCTCTTCAAGTCAAACTGGTAATGATCGCTCCAGTATTATTTTCGGTAATGTGTGTGTCAATGTTCTTCCAATACCATCAGTTATTTCTTTATTATTCTAAGGAGTGGTGTGTCCTGACATTTGAACTTTAAATCAAATGGGAACGCTCTGCATATATTGTTTTTATAACTCATCGTAGGTTGTATTATATATAGGCAAGGATAGTCATTCGAGATCAATGACCTAAGGAAATATATTACTCAGTATAGTACCAAAAACATCTAACTGTCATTTTCTGAAGGTGTATCTACATAAAATGGAAATTATTTATTATCCAAATAATTCTTCCGAATAAATGCAATATGTCTTGAATACAGCGGAATTTTTCATTATAAACTGCCACTAACATTTGCATTTGTACCATATGTTATGATTGCATATTTTACATGTTGTTAATATATCATTTATAATGACTTAAGATCAGAATAATTTTTTAAACGTTGGACTACATCATATAGATTAAGTCATAATATTTCATAAATTTATTCTGATCCTGAATGTATATTTTGGTACACTTGTTAATAAGCTGATTTCCCTATTTATTACTATTACTATGTTATTACTTAATATTTATTACTTATCATATTTATTATTTCGTATATTTTTATGCTTTTAGAAATAATAGCGAAATTTAAGTATTTTATTTCTTTTAAATAGGGGAAAAAGCAAAATTCTTTTTCGATGGTTAAATATTTTGTAACGTCTTATCATTTGAAACAGTTATCTTGATATTATTATACTATTTTTTCCTTCTTAATTTTTTTTACCCTTCAAGTCTTCATTTTTATTCCCTTTGTTTTGATTTTTTATTTTGAAGCTATACTATTTGAAAGATAATAAAATTATAAAGAACATCCAAATAAACCTTTTCTATCGTTGTAATTATTTTTAAGTTAATTTTTCTTTCATGTTTCATAAGCCTTTTGTGTGTGTGTGTTTCATATATATTTTTTCGCCGTCAGTTTATATTTTTAAAGAAAAAGAATTTTCTGTATACCATCTTACAAATTATTTTCGGAAATGTAATATACGACGTGAGTCAAAACATAGCTAAATGTTATTTATATAGAGTTACAAAGTGTTAATCATAATTTTAAGGTGCTGGTGGAACATAATTGAATCGTGATTATGTAGAATATGTACAATCTTAACCCCCCTCATTCCTACGCCCATTCTTTTTTCATAATGTTTTATCAAACTAGCCTTTTTCTTGGCACAGCCCAACTTGTAAAATTCTGAGGATTTCAAAACTTTATAAACTTGAAATATGTACCTAATATACTAAAATCATCCCGAAAAGTCATACCATCCCTTTATGTGAATAGCAGTATCAAAAGTAATTTTTTACAGTACATCTATTCCTTTTTATGCAAATAACCTAAATAAGGAAAATATTAGTAATTTAAGAAAACTATATATATATATATTAGAATTCTATAAAACCTATTCTATTCTATTCAAAATTCAAAGCTGCCTTTTAGTCAAAGCAATACATTTTTAATTGTTTTCATAACTCTCAAAGGTGTGAAATGTTTTTAGTCAATTGATTGTTAACCATATATTAAAATTTGTTATTTAAAGCTTTTATTAACATCACACTTTTAAACTCCACTAGGGGTATTGACGAGAGATTTCGTAATGTTACGTCTTAAATATTTACTTAAAAAGATTTTTGCTCCGTACAATATCAGCGAGGCATCGAATTCTGTAATAATTTTTGTTCCATTCCAACAAATAAATATATATATATATATATATATATATATATATATATATATATATATATATATATATATATATATATCGGTTCGGTCCCGGTTTTCGTTCGGCCAAAAATAACGGTTTTTAGCCTTCAGTTCATTCCCCCAAATGAATTTTTTTTTTTTTATGTATACTCTTATTTGTACTAAAAATATAATTATATCAAACAAAGAACGTAATTCCATCAAAATTTATAAGATTTAATTTTTTATTAATTGGTACACTGTGTGAATTGATAAAATTAACCGACATGTACGATACGAGTGGTGAGAAGAGAACGGTGAGCATTAGGATTGTTATCCACTATCAAAATCGTATTTGACAACTAGGTTTATGATTCTGGTTTGTCTATCTAAAGTCTACACAAACATCTGCAAATGATTGCATGTTGAGATGCGAAATATATATATATATAACTCAGATTAATATTTTTCTTTAAAAATCATCTATATTTCTAGTTCATTCAACCGAATTAAATCTACCTTCTACAAGTAGTTTCATATGCGAAGCTGAAACAGAAAAGCACTAGTGAAAATCAAAACTGGAAATCGAGAAGCATGCGCATTTAATGATAATAAATATATGGAGGACGAAATATTGATAAGTTGGTCACAGTAACAATATGATTGAGGATATATCGAGCCGAAATAAACCAATATTTTTTTCGGTTCAGTTTCGGTTTTCATTCCGACCAAAAAAAGGTTTTTTCGGGTTTTCGGTTCAATTCCGGTTCGAACCCTGAATATAAGCTTGCCTTCAAAGGATGAGATCAATGAATAGATGGATTTGGATTTACATCGCATTCTGAGACAAAACGGGCGCTATTGGAGATGGACCTCGAAACTTTGAGCCACTGTCAAGTGGCACGGTCTACACCTGAGCTACCCTCTTTTTTAAATTTCAACACCAAACTAACTGGAGGACTTTGAGCTTTGACAAATTTAACGTATCAGCCCCACTACACAGAAGATCTTCAATGTTTCCAGGATTATGACCATTCGGCTACCGTGTCCATGTGGCCTAGTGGCCAAGGTAACGGACTCGTGGCCGGTGTGTCATGAGTTCGGGTCTAGTACCGCTGAAGACTCGCCGTGTAGGGCGTTGATGCACGTTAAATCTGTCGAAGCTCAAATGTTCTCCCGTTGGTGGGGTAATTAGAAAAGGGGTGCCAGCTCAGGTGTCATCCTCGTCTCTTGACCATTGTTCAAAATTACGAGGCCCTTAGCCAAAAACTCTCGAGTAGCTAAATATAGTCTGACGATAATATTCACTCCACCGTGTCCATGGTGAGTTATTCTTCACTTATATGTAGGGCATAAGTTTCATATCAATAATAAATTTCAATACTTGAAATTCTTTAATAAAATTGATTTTTAAAAATATTAAACTGTTCACAAAGTATGCATATTGATACATTTGTAAAAATTTCATCACAGTGTTACAGCTAGTAATTTCTTTCTGTATTATTATTGACAAATTTTAAAGTGTCATGTTAATTTTTGAAATTGAAAATTCGCATATTTCTGAAGTATATATTATTTCATTCTTAAATTTTAAGTGTTATATTTCTTAGTTAATTAAATTCCATTTCGAAATAAAATCTCATGTTTTTCCTTTTAAACGAATAACTTTAATACACATGCATTTTCTGTGTAACCGATCCAAATGGAGTTAGACAAAATACATTAAAAATTCCGTTTAATCAAAAATTTGTATAATAATGTCTTTGTAAAATAAATCAATTTTAATTAGTTCCCACTTTTAAAACAGTATTAATGCTTTTGGGGAAAAGAAAGAACAGTTTGTGGAAAGAATCGATTTTGATTTCAGGATCATAAAGACATCAGATTTAATCATAACACAGAATCTGAATTCGCAGTTCCATGCTGTTATAAATGCTGACAGCATTGAAAATTCCTTTGTGCGTATTTCCTCATCATCGTCGAAGATATGAAATAAATATAAACTGAAGTAATACAAAATTTTCCCATTTCTAAGACGTCATTTTCTAGAAACAAATAGCTTAGGGCAGAAAAGGGAATGTAAGGGTGGAAAACTGTTATCAAAAGTTTGGAATTAACTGTCATAGAATCCTTTTACCTTTCAAAGTCTATTTCATACCGGTCATTTTCGGAATATATTTTACTTCACATTGAAAGTTAATAAATCGTCGAAGAGTCATGTCTGGTTTTCAAAATAACATCTTTTTTTAGTGTGTTAGATAATTTTTTTTTAAAAAAAAGCATGCATTGTTGTCCATAGTAATTGTAATTTTATTATTTTTGGTTTAATTTATATTTCTCTTTAGGAAATTAGTTGGGATTATCAACATTTTCTCTTTTTCTTTAAAAAAAATGAAATTACTTATAAAATAAAAATCTGTTTCCTTAGAGAAAAATAAATTTTTCATCGAATAAAAATATACTAATAATATTTTAAAAGGCATTTTTAATACCCTTTAAAGAGTTACTTAGAAAGAAATAATCATTTATTAATATTAATTTAATCAAATATATGTTAATTGACTCTTTTATTTAAATTAATAGCTTTTTTATTCAAATAAAGTACAAAAGTGCTTTTTGATGAAAAAATTGTTTTAAACATTATAAGCGCTTTAAGGAAGTAAGAGCTTTTAAGTGTTATAAAGATTTTATAAGAATGTTTTCAGGGTTATAAATTCCTTCGAACTTACTACATTTTCGATTAAAAATGGAAACTTGAGAATATCGTTAGATATTTTTTATTTATACTTAAAAGATCTGCTAGAAGAGAACACAAAGTTTTTCAAAAATATTTTATTATTTACCTTTAAATAAAGAAAGTTTCATAACTTAGCACAAAAAATCATTTCCCATACGAAGAGTTTCTTCCTAGAAGAAATATAGAAATTTAAGTGTAGTTAGTTTAATTTTCTTGTTATAAAAATAATTTAAAAAGATTGAATGAAAACAAAAACTACATCTTTCCCTATCACATCAAGCTTTGTGATGTATTGTTTAAAGGAAAGCCAAAAGAAAAGGGAAGGACCCTTTTCTTTTGACACCCTTTTTTATTTTGGAAGAAACATATTATTTAATGTTTAGTCTTTGTTATCCCTAAGGATAGTTTGAAACTGTTTGAATTTAGGACATAATTAAATGGCATTCTTTAGCTTTATAACCACACTAAGATTTTAATACTGTTTTTAAAGAATAGAGGAAAGTAGGAAGAAAAAGTGTATTATTTTTGGGGAAAACAGAAAAATGTGTTATCTTCTATTACAGAGGTGTTCAACCTAAATGCCCTTGCGGGCCACTTCGGCAAAACATTACAATCTCGCGGGCCGCACATAAAAATATGTACCTTTATATCAGATTTGGAAACAAAAAAAACATTTATTGAGTGAAAATTTAAAACAGAATGAATTATTATTATTGTTTTCATTATTTTTCATGTATACAGACATAGATAATATAATAATGTTTGTATAATATAATAATGCAATGATCACACAAATAATGTTTAAAATATTATAGTTGCCATTTTCTTGAAAATTACTGTGTTCCTTTTGAATTGATCTTTCGTTACTCATTGTTGAAATTTGATAGTGCTGTCATTCGCAAACGATTAAGTATACGTTGCTCTTTATCTTAACCGTCCTGAATATTTTTTTTAAACTTTAAAAAACATCTCTGACTGTCTCTTGCTTTTTGGGCACTACAAACAGAAAAGGAGGAGGAGAAACGAAAGTCACACACACAGAGAGAATCATGTACCATCCATAGTAAATGATACGCACAATGATTCGGAATTTATTAAAAAAGTAATTTATTATAGAAAAATCAAATGTAACTGTTTGATAAAATATAAATCTATTTTAATGTAAAGGACATTTCTATTATCAAAAAGGATTTATTTTAAAACAAGAACTGGTAGCAGGCAACTACATTGTAGATTAAATACATAAATTTTTTTCCCCTCAAATAAATTTCAAAATGAAAAAACTTTAAAAACCTCATATTTAAATTTTTTTAAAAAAAGAGTCGGCGGGCCACAACTTACGTACTGGCGGTCCACATTTTGGGCACCCCTGCTCTATTATATTTAATTACCTATGGGTTAAGCTTAGAATTGTAACTCTAAGTAGGAATTTTTAATCAAACTAAAGGCATTAATGTTCAGTACTTTATTAAGGAAGAAATAAAAATGAGAGGATGGAGTAACCATATCGCTCTTTCCGTGGGAAAGAAACAGACTATTGTGTTTCATTCTCTGTTATCCCACCCGATGATCTTCCGTTGCACTTGGCCTGAACTCTCAAGTCAATTTACGGTTCTTATATAAAACACAGACCGGAAGCTCTAACATTCATATGACTTCCATGCGCGGATCTTGGGATTTGTGAACAAATATTGTACGAGGTTATATTATACAACGAATAATTGAAAAAACGCCAAGTACATAATTTTTGACATGTTAAAGTTACGAATAAATCCCGTTAGGTGGGTAAACTAATAGTTAATTGTTTATGAGAGAGTTCTGAAAGGTCAGGACCATTACAAATTAAAAAGTTTTTTAAGATGAAATCGAGTGAATTATATATTACACACACACTACTAAATTTAAAACGTTAAGTTCTTTCCTATATTATAGTTTTCGGTTGCATCAACAGAACGAGTTCGGTATTTTACTGTTTCTTAGTTGCTCTCTTCAGCAAAACGTTTACCATAGTACATAACCTTTACTTCTGAATTTAAATTAAAAATATATAAAGCCAGAGCTCTTCTCATGCTGATTTTATGAGATGAGATTTTCTAAATATACTTTTAGTTAATTAACCAATTCACATTTTTTTAAAGTAGCTAAATTAGAATAATCTATTTTGAGTCTGGAGAATATAATATATTTAATCTTGAATATATATATAGTATCCTGACATAAATATATAAATATGGCATTTTAAAACCAATAAAAATATTAACTAGTGTTTTTTAGCATCAATACTCTTTGCGAAATAAATTACAATGTGTGAATATATACTCTTAAATGTGATACAAATAGAAACTTCTCCATACTTAACATGAAAAAATACTTAGGTTAGTTTGCCATTATCGGTTAAAATGTTAATAAGATTTTCGTGACATTCATATTAACGCAGCTCATAATCCTCTAACGATGAAATATTATAACTGGTTCTGGTACTGTAACACTTCATTATTTTCCTTTAATTAAGCATTTTTTCTTAAGTTCGCTGATTTCACAAAGTTTCTGATTAATTTAGTATTTTTTATGGAAAAGGCACAGACTTACCTGTGATATCATTTTATCGACATTTGGCTACATACCATAAATTAGATCATTTCCTGCATTATAAAAGAAGTCCATTAAAAGATTAAAATCCAAAACAAAGCACTGTAAGAAGTCTGTAAGAAGTAAGAGATTTTTAAAATCTTATCATACTTTGTGTGTTAATTTTTCTAAATGAAACGAGCCATAAAAGCTTAATATTGTAAAATACATAACCAGGTCTTTCGATTAATAAAATTTCTAATTTGTTTTATATCGCACACCTTCAATAAATCAACTTAAAGAATTGATGGAGACCATTCATGATTAACCACCAAAGTAATGTCTTTTTTTTTAAAAAAAAAGGTGATATTTGGGCAAGGGATAAATATCTTTCGTAGAATTATTTAATAAATTAATCCATTTCTTTCATTAGAAATTTTACTTTTACTGCAGAATTTTGGACGTAGTACCCGAAAACGCATGGTCACGAACTCCTGGCTGGCATTGCTTCTGCCCCTTCTTACGTTCGAGAAAGGAGTGTTTATTAACGTTGTATTATAAAGCAACACGAGGGATATTGGCAACGGACCTCGTATTTTTGAACTATGGTCAAGTGACGAAGACGACATCTGAGCTGACACCACCTCTCCTCACTACCACACTACGCCAACGGAGGACTTTGAGCCTAGGTAGATTCAACGTACTTCAGCTTCTCTACATGGCGGGTTTTCAGTGGCTCTGGGCTCTAACTTATGATACACCGAGCACAAGCTCGGAACCATAACCACTAGGCTGCCATGGCTATCGTAGGTTTGAGAACTGTTGTCCTTAGGGACTATCATGTAGAGGAACCTTTTCACGTTGACATGATGTGGAAGTTTTGGGAGCTGTCATCCTTGTCACTTGTGTGTGAGCATGAATAATAATTTATATATAGAGAGATCTGTGACAAATAATCTTCGAAGTGCGCCGTTCATAAAACTGGATATCCCCTGTAGAGGTATTAGTGAAAATCTTCAGTCACTTGTAAAGAGGAAATTTTCAAACAAAACTATAGAGTATGTGTTTTTGAAGTGTCAGAAATAACCCAGCCTGGTTCACATGTCAGTAAAAAAAAATCAAGAAAAAACATTTGTAAAACTTGTATGAAGACAAGGAAACAATTGTTGTAGCGTAGCTCATTGTTTTTTGTCGTGTGTTTCATCCTGAGATACATATGAAAGACGAGAGATACATGAACAGAAGCATACAGTACAAGAACATAGACTTTATTATACAATCGATAATCCCAGCATAGAACAATACTGCTTTCCATTCGAGACGGTAATCCATTTCAGGAGAAAGTACGCCTTCTTTTCCTGAAGATACAGCCATGCCTTCTTCGGGACTCGAACCCGAGCCCACTCGATTACAAACCGAGTATCGTAACCACCATACCTGGTGGGGCGGCAGCGTCGCTCATTTATCACTTTAAATGACGCTAGTTAAAAAACGTTTGTAATTTTGAATAAGCAAGCCAGCAACATTATCCTACCTTGTAATATGAGACTTATTCCTATATTCTGCATCCTTAAAGATTTCAAATCTAACCCGCATCGACTAATATGCGTTGACTTGTTAGGTAAATTATCGCACATTTGCAGTAAAAAAATCACTGCAAGCACACATATTTCAGGCAAAGTGAGCTGCTATGCTTGAATTTTTTATTAGTTGCCCAACTTATATATCTACCATTTACCCTTCTTAAGCTGCTACCATCCCTTTGAAAGCCTTCAGTACCCATTAATGAGCAAACTCTCCCATATCGGGAACCTATGATTTACATAAAATGGATAAATTAGAGTTGAAATAAAGAAACACTTGTCTTTTATGCTATTTGTACGTCATGATATATTAAAAAATTTTATTGTGTTTAATTTTATAAATTGTATAGTAAGAAAAATATTCATTTTAACTAAAAAATAGAATACATTTAAAAACAATTCCTGTTATTTAATGAAAATTAAAATCTTTAGCACTTCTTTTGTTCTTTTACTTGGATACTTTGTGTGTGTGAATTTTCCTTATTCTTTAACAAATCATCTATAATAAGATTATCATGTCACTCTTCAAATAATTTAATTAAATAGCATTAAAAGAAGCAATTTATGTAGCAGAGAATTTATTGTTAATGAGAAAATACATCCATTGTAACTTAAAGAATAGTTCATAGCATAATTAAAGAAAATAATTGAGAATAAATTTAAATTAATGTGAGATGGTAAAAAGAGAAGTTGTTTGTATTATAGATATAGCACATATTTTTCATTATAAGCCAGGTTGAAAGCGACTGATTTCAATACAAGCTGTTAAACTATCATGAATAATGATAACTAAGATAGTCATTGCTCTGTAAGTCAAAGAACTTAGAAGAATGGGTTCATATAATAAATTAAAGGAACAACTTAACCATTTAAAAGAGGTCAAAAACACGAATGAGATTTATTGCAAATTTTCCACTGTATGTGTGAGTGTCAACAGCTTAAAATTTAGTGCTACTTAAAAAAGATACTTTTATTCAATTGAAAAAGTTATAACTAATGTAAAAATTCGCGAGATGAAATGCTATGGAAACAGGAAGCAACCGTCGAAATGAAAAAAATAAGCTAGTTATTTATATCATGATTATAATAGTTTTTCTTCTGCTAAGTAATGTATATATCCAACAGTTCTTTTTTAATATATTAACAATCACAGGATTGTAACTGCACGTGCACCAAATGAATTTGCTTGGTGAGTTCATAGAACGACCGGGTTAATATAGCCATTAATATCGGAATAATTCTTTTAACAAATTGAATGACACTTGTTAGAATGAGAAGGTTCATAGAAAAGTAAAGGAGCTCTGAAATGGCTTTAACAGAACTTAAAAATTACTATTAGAGACTCACTAATCAACATTAATGTAGTACGCCGTTAAAATAGCTTTAAAACATGTTTGTTGCGAGTAAACTTAGTATCTAACATTTTTACATTCAAAAGAAGTGAGAATTTATCCTTAAAATTTGCATTAAGGTCATACTAAATGCGTTGAAAATAAGAACCAATACATGAAAAATGAAATGAAAAGTAATTCTCAGTTGCTCCATAACTGTAACATTTCGTTTTTTCTTGGATCAATGAGAATGGGAATAGAATTCATTTCTTTGGTTAAAAAAATCTCAATTGCTTAGATTATTGTTGGGTGTGAAGCAGAGTAAAAAAAGTGCTACCCGGTTATATAAGTACGACAAACTTAATAAATACTTTACTAACGAAGAAACCAAGATGTGAAAACCAAATAAGATATTTGATCTACTATATGAACAATATTTTAAAAATTATTTTCATGTCTTAAAATAATGTAAGAATTATATAGTTTATAAACTACAAGTACACAGATGCTTGTTACTTTATGCAAATAAATATTTTAAGAGTAATAAATAACATTAAATATGTGGATTTTAATACATCGATTACATTAAAAACAAAATTACTTTAAGCTCTTTTAAATACCAACATGAATTGAATTGTAATAAATTCCCCGTGTTTTTCAGCATTTATGGATTTCATAGAATATGAAGTTTTTGATGAGTATTTAAAGAAAAAACAATAAGAAATATGCAATATATGAATATAGACGAAAGGTTCAAATCAGTGTGTTTGATAATGCACATATTTTACTTTCATTTATTTTACGAGTACATTTGCATTGTTAATTGAGTTTTGAGGGAAAAAATCGACAGAAATTTTAATATCTGCTCTCTGTATTTGTGGTATAAAATTCTAAAATATTTCAATGCTTTCAAAACACTCAGTATCGTAATAACAATAATCTTCTAATGAGGGATGGAAAAAATTATTTGTTGCCATATAGTATCTTTGAAGTCTGTTCGAATAGGGTATAAGTCAGAGAACTAAATTTATTTCAACAAATGTCTCAAGTCCCAAAAAATGCTAATAATTAGGGCTATTAAAGCATGAGTAACAAATCTTAAGCAAGATTTATATCAGGTTTTTCACAGATTGGTAGACATAAAACATGGCATTTTCGAATTGCTGTTACACGTGCATGTAACTACGCCTGGAATAAAAAGAGTAGAAACTTACATGGACCTTTTGAATTGTATTTACAGTAGGCAAAAATAAACGCAATTATCTGTCATCTTTCCCTCTCATCTCATGCGTCACTTGAATGCCAGGAAACATAAATTTTGCACCATGTGCGAAAGTTTCTCTGATTCTTGGCGATTTTACAGTCATTTGGTCTTTACAGGATTCACAAGTAAGAGTGGTAGCGCAGGAGTCTTCAAACGATAAAAGGGTGAAATGAATCTTCTTAATGTGTTTTCAACAGCGACGTCGCCTTGTTTTTAACGCTGACGTTGGAAAACACATAGAATTACTTGAAGAAGGAGCATTTCAGAAGCTTCAAACCTATATTGCCACTGGAAATGTTTTAAAACAATTTGGTAATGGCAAAATGTTTCTTTTTTAGCGCATTCAAAAGCAGAAATATACATTTAAAGAGTTTTTGACCAGAAAGATGCATAATACCATTGTTTTTTTTAAAAAGGTGTTTTAAGTCCTGAAGAAGGATGAAAGAAAATTATTACACTCAGAAAAGACACTTGAAGAACTTAAAGCTTGCCCCATTATAAGCAGTGTTTTAATGGTAATTTTCATAAGCAATTAAAAAAAACTTTTAAATGCATTTTCAGTTTTCTTTATCAGATACACAAATATAAAGTATACCTTACAGATGACTTTAAAGTGTTGAAATATTTTTGTCTTTAACACCATTGAAGAAAATATGTATTAAATAACATAAAGGGAAATATCTGGGGAATTTTTCAGCTAAAACTTTTAAAACCAGATCTCTAAGCGGAGCACGATACTAAAAATAGGTACCAATATAATCTGATGTCTAAGATCGTGAACTTCGCAATTTATGATGTTCTCTCCGAACTGATGGAGGAGACTTGATTTCATCAAAGACCGTTAATTAGAATAATGAAGATGTCTTCTAGTTAAACTTAATAGGATCTAAGAGTCCTCATGTAGCAAGATTATGAGTCTGACGAACGTTGTATCAGCCCAGGTTTCATTCTTAGTATATTATCTGGTTCGAATTATACGAGTTCTTTATTGTCGAAATCCTATTGTGTTGTTCCAAGGAACAACTCAATACTTTGCTCAAATTTCGTTGCTTCATTTTTATTACTAATAACACATTTAACATACACATTAAAGAAAGCATTGAAAAGTAAATAATCACTGATAAACAAGCATTTAGTATATTAAACATTGCCTTATAAATTTACGGTAATAAATAGATTTGTTCTATATAAAACCAAATATAAAAACAGCATTATTTATATTCATGAATTCTGACTAACGGGAATAATATAGACCTTTTTTAAAGGATAAGTTTTAATATTGATTTAAATCTCTCATGTTCATGGAAGTGTTCATCCATACATACTCTTAATCTCTAAAAACTAAACTGGAACCTAAATTGCAAGAGGACTTTTGTCTCCACAGTCATTTTGTTTTTAAAGCTACTAGCGAGTCTAGATATCCCTTTCCAATTAAATATGGTTAGTAAATACACGAGGGAATTTTTTATACTTAATTTATACCAAAAAGGAAATTTAGTAAAGTTTTGCAAAAAAATATAAACAAGTGTATTTTGTTCTTTCTATATCTCATTTCAGTCTCTCTCACTCCCTCTCTCTCTCTCTCTCTGAGATGTAAAAAATTATATATATATATGTATATGTAATCAAAGTTTATTGAAACAAGTTTACCTTTTGAAAGTGTATAAGGTGTAATATTTTCCTATTGTAAAATAAAAAGTAATTGTATGTACTTCGAAACAATATGTGGCAAAAAAAAAAATAGGTTATTCTTTCAACTATTTTTAAGACACGTCTGTGATTGATATTGTAGAACAACCCATTAAAAGTTAATTTATAGCAGTTAGTACAAGATAAATTTCGATTTTTTAGAAAATTTCGAGAAACTGAAATCTACACTTTCTATGAGCTCTCATGCGAAGAAAAAATTATTTCTCATCCTGCAAGAGATTAATTTCGACTTATCCCATAAAAGATAACATTTTACCAAATGTTTTTAAAATTTAATGAAAGTAAACCTTTTTTTACTCAGAGCTATTCGTCATTTTGACTTCTCTTACCGAGAATTTGAAAAACTCCACAAATTAATTCGGAGGTATATGCACAAACAATTTTAAATATTTTATCCTATCACTTAACTTCCTATGCACTATTTTTTATTTATATTTTTAATACCGATCACATTTAAACATATCTGAAAAATATCAACTCGATGCGCTTACAAATTTATTGCAATGGTAATTGAACAGAAATGAAAAAAACAGAATATGGTTCCCAATTATAAGTAATTTGGTTGTGCAGATTGCTTGCCGTTTATGATACATATTTCTAATAAACATCTTAACAGAAACTGTAGAATTTATTCCTTACTATTCTTTTCGTATTTATTCAAATACGTTTGAAAGTTTCAAAACGCCTTATAATATAACAAGACTGAATGAGATGAATAAGTAAGTGGACAGGAATGTTAAACTTCGTATAAACAAGACTAATATTCTTTGAGAACTAAGAATTAACTTACAATGTCGATTAAATTTTCCATTTGATGTAAAACTATAAGTAGAAGAATTAATCCTGCTCTGAAAAGTCATGAAAATCAAACTAATATTCGAAATAAGCTACTAGAGGAAAAGGTGAAACTGATTATGATTGCTACATTCTTCCCTTCAAAAACTAAATTGAAAACTATTTATGGTACTGATTTACGCATTGAAAAAAACTTGCATAGTGTAAATTTATGAAGTCTAGAAAGAATTTCACAAAAAACTTTTGTAAGATTAAACTTTACAGAAATGAGAATACATATATAATCAAAAGCTGTAGCTAAGCCACACATACTTGAAAAAACTCTCCCTATATCCATAACGAATGGATATAGTGCTTTTATGTTATTATTCTCTTTTGCTGTTTCATTCCAGATTTTTAATTTTACTTTTAAGTAAGTAAAAACAAATTAAAAGAGTTCATTAAATGCAATTATTTCATGGTACAGTTTTGAGCTCGACTTTTTTATTATTGTTGTTATCTCTGGATGTCTGCCAACCTTCTAGAATATTTATTTATTTATTTTAGGCAGCATATCTTTTTTACTAAAAGAATTATTTATGGCTAACAAAAATGCTTTACGAAAGGCGCTTGCCCTAGAATCCTCAAAAACAATGTTATCCCAATGTAAGCATCCAAACAAACAGTACTCTGTAGCTCTTTGAATGTATGTTTTAACCAGTTAAAAACTTTTTTTTAAATATTCAGTTTAGTCTTATTTATGAATCAAATTCAACAAATATGCAAAATACATAAAACTTTATGGTTAGTTTATTCCTAATAAGGTTGTTATTCAAGAACTTGTCAAATAACCAAACTGAAACTTTTATATAGATTTTGAAATTAAAAATGTATAATAATGCTATAAAAAAGCTTCTAAGACTATAAATAAAAATTTCCTTTAGTTTATTTAATTTGAGTCAAAATGAAATTCTTATTGATTATATAATGCTATTAAAGTAAAACGTTTTCACGGAGTCATTATGAGAGAGAGAGAGAGAGGTGCAGATTTTAAAAAAAACTAACTGATATTTCCTTAATAAATCTTTTAGCCTATTTCAACACGATTTTTATACTCGAGACATATAATTAATTGCTTAATTATGCCTGTATATTTACTTCCTTCCTTACGTAATTAATAAAAATTTTATAGTTTTACGAAAAAAAATTATTCAATTTTTTAAAGCAATTACAAAGTAGGATCAAACCATAATATTGTTTGAAGATGAAGGGCCTAAAAAACAGCTTTCAGTAAAAATTAAGTTAAACGCTTAAGAAATCTGTAAAGATAACAAGTTTTACGCATAAACTCAATAAAAAATTTATTCTTATACACTAATGAAGTGTTATATGTAAAAATATGCTAACATTTTTTCGTCGTCGGAGATTAAACATTTTAATGACAATACAATGATAAGCAATAAACAACAGCAATAAACGGTGTATTGTCGCTTCTTTCAATATAAAATCCTGTTATAAATGCTGAGAAAAATTATACTTAAAGCTTTTTATATATAATTTAGTAAATTATAAGAAAAAATAAATTATTCATTCCCCAAAATTGATTTTTTTTTCATTGTAAAAGGAAATTTGTACATAAATCAACGTTTAAATTTTTTGCTTTTTGTTTTTTATAAATGATAATAAATCCGTACATAAAACAACGTTTAAATTTTTTGTTTTTTATAAATGATAATAAATGCATAGAATGCGAACAGTTTTAATGCGTAAAGATAATGGAATGAATAAGATTTTCTGGTACTCTTCTGTACAAAAACTCGAAGTATATAATTTGATAATAATTTTATTTTAAAAAGGAAGAAAACTGACTTTTATATAGATAAGAATAAAATCTATTCAAATTATAATATATATATATAAACAACGTCCACAAAATATTATAATTACAGAAGGTCGTACGCACACTTTATGGAAACGATTTTGTATTTTATTTTCTTGTTTGCATTTTGAGATAAATGGCAACTTCAGAATAATCGTCTGCTATTGTTTTATTTTGATTGGAATGTAAAATAAAAGATTTATTTTTAAAATGGTTCCTAAAATTGATAGATGGCTCGAAGGTTATGTAACTGCGCTTTCCAAGGAGAAATATTCGTATCAACAAATTATAAAGCGGTGTAAAAATCTTGGTTATTGCATTTCAAAAAAAGATATTTATAATATATTAAATTTGAAAGGAAAACCTCGTCTAGCTAAAAGTAAAAATGAAAACTTGACCACGAAACCTCACCCTGAAACGGTTAGAATGTAGGTTACTATCAATAAAGTGAAGTCTCTGATTTGAAAAGAAAATAAACCGACTCAAAGATTCATTGCATAGAAACTATGAATGTCTTCTGACTCTGTGAGTAAAATCATCCATAAAAATTTGAAGTTAAAAAAGATGTTTAAACCTAAAGTTCATTTGTTTTTGCCAAAACGTATTGCTGAAAGAAAAACAAATTATAGAAAAATATGTGAAAAACACCTAGCTGCTGAAAAATGGAACTTTGTGGTAATACTCGATGAGACAAGGGTATATTTAAGTGGCAGTAATAAAAGATTATTTTTCTATTGCCCTACGAAATGGCTTTGTCAGTGGGTAGAAAAGTTCGCAAAGGGATTCATGATCACTTCAAGACTTTGTTAAAAAGGCAAACTAAAGATAAAAAAAGAAGCCTCAAGTAAATCCAAAATTAATTTACTCTACTATCAGCAGAATATTTCAGAATCAATTATTGAAATAAAAATTCTAGCTTTATTTGGAAAGAACATTGATAAATTTGAGCTTCATATGAACAAAGCCTCCGGGCATAACATGTCTAAGCCATCTGCCACTTATTCAGCATGGAAAGAATCAGAAACCGGAATAAAAAGTATCTCATTTGCTGAAAAATACCTGTAAAATCACCTGAATCTTCTCCAATTGACTTTTAAACTTCCGGGTTTTTTTAAACGTGTCTTAGAAACAAGATTTCCAAGAATACTGAACGGACTTTGGAAAACGTTTCAAGAGGTATGGAGTAAAATTGACTGGACAGTACTAAGAAAAAGTTTACTTTTATGAAAAATTAGAGCTAGAGCTATTGTCAAGAATCATGGCTATCAGATAGAAGCAAATCACGCCCAAAGTTACGGCATTTATAGATAAAAATTATCTATCAAAATCATTTCCATAAAGTGTGAACGGCCTTCTGTTCAATTAAACAATTATATTTTAGAATACTAAAATAATTAATAATTCCATTCTTTTTGATACAAACATGCAAAACCTTATTCAAGAATATACGAAAGAAATACATATATGTTTATTTTAATTCGCCATGTACGTGCACAACATTTATACGTAGTTCGTAAATAATGTAGAATAAAATAGCGGTAGCAATATAAAATTATTACTCTCTTTTGTAGTGCTTTAGAAAATAAACGCTATAAAAGGAATTAAAAATCCCATCTTAGGAGTTATATATAATTAATTGATTATTTTTATGTACATTTTTTAAAAGAATTCTTACTACAAAGAAATGTGTAAAATTTTTGTGCTAATATCAAAAAAAAAAAAAAACATTCATACGAAATTTTCAAAGACATCGTATAACTTGTAAAATTCGTTAGAGAAAAATTGAATTTGAAATTTATTCTGTAAGTAAAAGATGCATGTATTTTTAGTCCCAAACTTCTACCAGCAGATGAAATTCAAAATCAATCATGCTCCCTGTTTGAGAAAAATAATTTGTATGTGAAATTGTGTGTGTGTGTGTGCGTGCGTGCGGGCGTGCGTGTGTGCGTGTGTGCATGCGTGTGTGTGTGTGTGTGTGTGCTTTGAAAGTGATATTTCGTTGAAATGGGAAAAATCAAATAAATGCTAAGAAATAATAATCTTTGTACTAGGAATTTTGTTTAAAGTATGATTTTTTTTTGTTAATTTAAATTTTGGAACACTTTATAAAATTATATTAATTTCGTTTTTGGATGGAAAATGTGATGTTTTATTTTCCATTTTATTTTGTACTTTTTTTTTTTTTACTCTTTTTAGACATAGTAATTCTTGGGGGACTTTCCTGTGAAATCATATTATTTGCATCGATTGAATGGAGAAGAAAGGGAAGGAAGGGGGTGGGGAGGGAATAAGAATTTTCTGTAATGGTTTTTTCTATACGAGATCTTCTAAAAACTTTTTTTTTGTCCAACGGATCTTTTTTTTAGTTTTTCTTAAATGTCTTCAGTAAGAATGTTGAATTATATTAAACTGATTAAGTTCCATTGTAACTTATTCCCCGGTATGGTAATTTATGTATGTATAGTTAATTATATTCTCTACCGTAGAGATAGAAATCTCAATAGAACATTTAAGATAAATAAAACTTTAAAAAAAAACAGATATATTGAAATTTAATATACAAGGTGGTCCCGAATTCATGGTACAAACTTTAAGGGTAGATACAGGACTTTGTGAGTGTGTAACAATCATTTATTGTATAGGAATGTATGGGATCAAGTGACGATGTGTGGTACAAACAGGAGAAATAAAAGAAGCGATAAATGGAGTTATCGGCTGGTTGTGTTGCCGATAGGGAGCAGTACATGTCTAGCCGCCATTCAACAAGATGCTTCTCAGTAGGGGAAAGCGCCATTCGCAAATGTGCTGACGTCTACTAGGGGAGACTTTACGTATGCCGAAAAAGCAGACATGCATTACATGTAGAACCGTGCAAATGGTAACAGCAGAGCTGCGCTATCGAATGTTTCACACACAGTTTTCTGGTCAACGAATGCCGGATCACAGAATTCTTCTGCGATTACATCTTCAACTTCGTGAAACAGATTCGTCTACGTCACCAGACATGATGCTGGTCAGCGAAGAGCTGTACGCCACTTAATGATGAATGCTCTCTTATTTTTCTGGAACAGGAGATACCAGAACTGCTGCAGAATGTTCCTATCGCCATTCATATCTCCATGTGGTTTCAGCATGATGGGATGCCAGCCCACTTCAGCACTTACATCTTTGTGCGTACTTACCTGAATGCTATGTTTGAAACGCGATGGATTGGGCGTGGTGGACCCGTCCCTTGGCTACCCTGATCAATCGATTTATCGAGACTCGATTACTTTTTATGGGGACATTCGAAGAATCTTGTTTATGAGATCCCGCTTGACTTAGATGAGCATCTCGTTGCTCGAATATCTGAAGCTGCAGCACGTTTGAATGAAACACCTGTCATCTTTGAACGTATACGCCAATCGCTCCGCCGATACTGTCAAGCATATATCGTTACTGGTGGACCCAATTTTGAACAAATATTGTTAACATTACACTTATCAACGACATTTTCAATAAACACTTTGTCTTTCCTTTGGTCTCTTATTTTTTGTGTTTGTGCCACACCGCGTCATTTGCACCCATACATTCCTACACAATAAATGATTGTTATACTGTCCTGTACCTTCCCTTAAAGTTTTCACCATGAATTCGGGACCACCCTGTATATATTTCTGTTTTCTCTTATTTTTGAATTTAATGTAATGATTTAATATTTTCAAAAAATTATATTTTTAGGACATCTTATAAATTTATAGGGGCATTAGAAATATGTAAATTAGTGAAAATAATATTTACTCTTATGTATGTGTGTATAACAAATTCCATACTTATTTAAAGTAGTTGGTGTGCTGAAGTTTCTTGAATTAAGATTTTTGAGCCAATAAGGTATAAATATATATATATTTATAAAATCTTGATAAAAAATTGTATTTAAACTTTCATAGCTTGCTGGCTGAGATATCAGGACAACAAATTTGATGGGTTATTTATAAAGGGTGTTTTTTTAGAGGTATAGAACTTTAAATTGCAATAAAACAACGATGTACAATTCGATTGACATGAATTTTTTTTATTCGAAAGATAATCTTGTGGCATTACATTTTAAATATGATTTCTGGCATAGGACTACCACGGCTGGCTCGGATGTAGTCTAATCTGGACGTCCAATTTTCGATGACTTTTTCCAACATTTGTGGCCGTATATCGGCAATAACACGGCGAATGTTGTCTTCCAAATGGTCAAGCGTTTTTGGCTTATCCGCATAGACCAATGACTTTACATAGCCCCACAAAAATAGTCTAGCGGTGTTAAATCACAAGATCTTGGAGGCCAATTCACAGGGCCAAAACGTGAAATTAGGCGATCACCAAACGTGTCTTTCAATAAATCGATTGTGGCACGAGCTGTGTGACATGTTGCGCCGTCTTGTTGGAACCACAGCTCCTGGACATCATGATTGTTCAATTCAGGAATGAAAAGTTAGTAATCATGGCTCTATACCGATCACCATTGACTGTAACGTTGTGGCCTTCATCGTTTTTCAAGAAGTACGGACCAATGATTCCACCAGCCCATAAAGCGCACCAAACAGTCAGTTTTTCTGGATGTAACAGTGTTTCGACATACACTTGTGGATTAGCTTCACTCCAAATGCGGCAGTTTTGTTTGTTGACGTAGCCATTCAACCAGAAGTGCGCTTCATCGCTAAGCAAAATTCGCTTATGAAAATCGGGAACAACGGCAATCTCGTTTTGGGCCCATTCGACGAATCTACGCCTTGCTTGATGATCGTTTTGATGAATTGCCAAACCAAACTGAGAATAAATCACTTGACAGCTGTTAAATCGGTCGCCATCTTGGAAAGTAATGCCAACTTAAACTTCTATACCTGGAAAAAAAACACTCCTTACTATCGTGAGGAATAAATGTTAAGTTGTTGGGTGTTAAATGAGTTTCAAAGCTCGTTTGTTGCTTGATGTGGCAGCTTGAAAATGAGGTATAATATTAATGTAATGAAATTTAGAAGCTATATATGAGGAATACGCTATGTAACTCCTGTAAGGCAGCTATTAAAACAAATAGAATCTAGTATACATTACTATTTGTGAAAATTTCAACATTTTGAAGGAATCATGTAAATTAAATGAAACTTGCAGAAAATGCAAAATGCGTTAGGTTATGCAAATGATTAGAAATATAGTGATTATGCACACATGTGTGAACACCCTCTAAAACTTCAAAAGAGTCGTGTTTAAAAGGCACTGTAAATGTGCGTTAAAAAGCTTGGATCGTTGCTTAACCGCTACAAATAATTAGTTCATACCCCTCATCAAAAGAGCGTAGAGTGTCATGCAAACAAGTAAAAAAGTCCAAAAGGAGCAGTATGTTCTACCTTTGTGAGGGTTGAATTTCGTATCGTAAAAGGCATGGAATGCAATAACACCAAATGGATGCATACGTGGAAGAAATAGATCATAGAAAAGCGGCAAAACTATAACATCGGCTGTGATTTCCATAATATGACGTCACAATGGAATGACAGACATCTGATTCAAATGTCGGAAATGAACCGTGCAGTGTCCTCTCGGGTTGAAATATATCAATGCCTCTAGAAATAATGGGCTTAGCAATACAGCCAACTCCGTGCCAATTGATAACAAGTTATCTTATCAGATGAGTTTCGCTATAGTCTTGACTAAAACGATAAATTCTTGTTTTTCGCTTCAGAGTTGAATCTTTCTCCCAAAATGTCTATTCAGAGTCATGCTGGATTAACGCCAAATAATTGTCTGGAGAGCTATTGGATAGCATGGATATTATCACTTACTCCAAATTGTAGAGCTCTGAGAAGCTGGTGCTAGGATTAGTTGATTGGATATTAATGTTGCATTTTAAAGCTACATCAAGACTATTGGTGACGAACCTCCTGATTTTGAACCACTGTCAAATGACGAGGACGACACCTGAGCACTCTCCAAATTTAAACACCACGCCACCGAGAACAGCGGGTGCTACATCAGATAAGTTGTGCAGTCGAGATCCTATTTCCCTGTAACGTATACTCGAAACCTTACTTTGGCAAGATAATTCCCGCCCACTTGCAATCCTTCTTTAAAGTACGATATGTTATGCTTCTTTCATGTCTTGGATGTTTCCCGGATATATTACTCATTCAGCATGTCTGGAATAATATTGGTGGACAATTTGCTTTTTCCACTCTTGGGACGAAGAGCAGAACTAAAAATCGACTTCATATGCAAGCCTCTGAAATACTATTCCTCAATGGGACATTCAGAATCCGTATGCTTTGAGCTAAAAGTTGTACAAAATATCATCGGCAAGATGAGATGATGATGGCTACACAAGACATTTATTCTTAGCCTTTTTTTATTTTATTCATACATAAGTATGATCGTTTATTTAAACATTTATAAATAATACATGGAATATAAATTTCATTTATTTCTTATAAATCTTTCTTAGTTTCTATTTTCGTAAACAGTAGTGTATTCTATCTAAATAGCTTGGTAAAAATATAAACCAATTTAAATCTGTTTGATTTTACTTATTTTTATTTAACTATAGTAGATAAAATTATTCCCTTTAAAAGAATTTTAAATTAATATTCTCTTAAATCTACACATGACTTGTGAAGACTAAATTGCTAATACAAACATGAGAAAAGGGAGCATAGTTTTAAGTCCAAAGGGACTTATTCTAGCAATCAATTAACACCAAAATAAAATTTATCATACGTAGGCTTACATAATATATTTAAGATTATAAGCTCTGAAGATAAAAGCACACTGATAGAAATACAGCGTCAAATTTTAATATGTCTTACGTTTAATTTCACGTTTGTTTTAATTTGAATCAAATCGCTTTACTTTATTGACTTTGCTATTGAAACCCCTCGATAGAAATTAAATATAACTGCAAAATGTGTGTGTGTGTGTGTGTGAAGATATTACATGCTTTCAAAAAAGTTTTAATTCTACTGGGGTATCATGTACCTCTCAATTAAGTAAACAATCATGTAAATCTAGAAACTTCAAAGCTGTAAAGCATCTATCAGTTTATGTAATTTAAATTTAAATAAAATGTTTTACTAAAAATCCTTTATTGATTCTCTTAGATGCGAGTGATATCTTTAAAGTTATAACCAATATATCTATTCAAAATAAACGAAACGTGTAAAATCTATTTATCCGTACAAGATACGTTCATTCTTTCGCTTTTTTTTCACTCTAGTTCTTAAAAATCTCGTGAAGCATTCATTCTAACTTAACGTGGGAGTACAAATCAAGTTGACGATAAATGCAAGCTTTTAAAGTTGTATACGGTGTCATAAAGAGCACTCGTTTAGATGAAGGCTGCTTTCAATGTGGGCGGCTTATTCAAAAGGACGGAATAAGCGAAGAAGAATAAAGGTATTCAAGTATTAATTTTGACTACGATTTGGTCAAATGGAGTGAAAATCTATTTTTTTATGTCGCTTGCCTTCTTAAGGTATCCGACTTTATTTTTAAAGTCAATTTAAAAGAAAATTTATGTCTTCCTTTTATTGTGAATTATAGCACCTAATTCTTTATGCATTTAAAACATGTCTTCTCTCTTCAGGCGAGAAAGGCAGACTAAGATGTTGTTTTAAGTTTCTGTTTTTAGAGGAAAAATAATGAACTTTTCAAATATCGTTTCGGCAATATAATTTATAAAAATGTAACATAGATGGAAAACCTGCACTCTTTTTTTTGTGTGAAACTTCGGTTTTGGAAAATCTGAAATTGTTGCTGTTTATTAAATATGGTTACAAAATTTTTGCATTTAAGTACAGTAAATTATAATAACAGTAACCCAAAAACTTATTTGGAAAGATTTCTTTTACAACTATTTTTTTTTCTTTTATATCGTGAGAAGCATGTATTGTGTTTCACTACCAGACACCTATATGTGCATTAAATTTCCAATTTTAAGAATTTCCTAAGACTAATTGCACAACATTAAACATTTTTTTAATGTGAAATCGAAATAGAGTAGTGCAAAAGGCTCGGAAATACTGTAAGAAAAATGTACTGTTAAACAATGTGAGTTGTGTGGTATGTTAAACTTAAGTAATGTCCCATATGAAATAAAATGGAAATTTGACAAGAGAAGTCAGCTGAGTTGTCCTTATCACTGAAACATGATTCAGAAGTAAAAAACTGTCATCAATAGTTGGGCAATATATTTTTAATGAGACTTCGATTAAAAACAAACACAAAAGCTTCTTAAATGTTTTTCATGTTGTGTACATTGTGATATTTTTAAAGTTCAGTTTTTAAAACTTTATTTTAGATTAAATTAATTTTTTATTCAGCATTTTAAGTAACTATATGTGTATAGTCACAGAAGAAAAAGCATATAAAATAATGTTATTGTACCAAATTTTTTCTAAAAATGGCAAAAATGTCGAAATATTCTGTGTTAATACGCTTTTATTTTTAAGCCAAGAAATATTTAATTAAAAAAATATTCGTAATGAAATATGTATATTCTTCATTACTTGACACTTTTTCTCATTATTTTTTTATTCCTAACAATCTTTTATCGTGATCGTAATCTTTTATCGTATACGTAAACTAAAAACGCAGCAAAAGGATGATTTTTGATATTTTAAATCAGTATTTTTTTTTATTTGTAGATTAATGAAAAAAATCATTTTTCAATATAACATTTAATTCCCGCACTACGCTCTCATAGACTCTACAATCTCTATTTTTTTTTACTGAAAACAACCATAAAATTCTCGTGCACCAGAAAGAATCACACAGGCCTCACAGAAGTAAGTATTAATTATACACATTATAAAAGAAAGAAGGGGAAAAAATTATTGAGGTTATATATGAAGGACTACAAAAATTTAAAATAAATTCACAGAACTTTTAACAAGCACTTCTGGTGGAAAGAAATTGGTGGAAGTTCGGAGGCCAATTTACATTAAGTCCCTTAAAAACCAGTTTTATGATATTTCTCTCTCTGGCGTACTTGAAACACAGAACAATGTGTTCCACTTAGGATTAGGCTCTGGTAACGAGTGAAGAAGCGTCTATAGACATCCAGAATAACGGTGGGGTATTCACCTGACTACCATCTAATAAACAGTTAAACAGCCAGGAATTAAGTTCTGAGGTTTTATTTTATTTGATACCCTTAACCTTTGTCATTCGAGGTCCCTTTATAGCCCGGCGGTACATCGACTAGATTGTACACTCATAATTGTACTTCTTTCCCTTGACTCTTGGCTTATATTTCAATAAAATAATAACCGGTCTTACACACAGCACGCCTTTCTATTACTTTTCTTTGTGCTTCACCAACATTTCCATGGCCGCCCGATTACAAAATCTCTCCCCAATATAACTTATTTGAGCCTGATAAGCAAGTGCCTTTGACTACCAATGATTCTCGTTGATCTAACTCGCTATTTCAAATATGTATGGAAAATAACCTTGCATTAGTATATATATGTCAACTCTATGTCTTGCTGGATACAACAGCTTGCATCACGGCTGAAGGTGGGCTAATGTATAATCTTTTCTTTTTTTTTTACTTTTGCAGTTGTATTTCCAGAATAAAAAATTCAATTGCTATGCTACTGCTAGCGTCTCGTTTTCAATACATGTGCATCACATCTGCTTATTTCTTTTTGTCCGATTCAAATCATACTTGGAACGTCAGTTCTTGTGTTACAGAACGTTCGTTAAACCAATAGGGCCAGCCTGTGATGCTATGCTATTTAATGCCAAATCAAGAAGAGCTAAAATTAAATCATAACTATATTTTCTGGCGACTTTTGGAGTGGATTTGAGGCATTGTATTTAAATTGCCTATCTGAGGGGTTTCCAGGCATACTCTGTGAAGACGAAGGTGAAAAGAAATTCGCTCTATGACCAGTTATTAGATACCTTTTACCGCTGTCATTGCTAGTTTCGACTTGCAAGAGAAGGATCACTGTAAAATATTTAGCTTGTTTCTTACTAAAGAGAACAAAGTCTTTTCTAGTTTTATACTCCCTAGGCTTAAATACCTCGCCCTAAGAAGACTTTTATAAACCGCAATTTCATGTATCAGTCGCCATTATTTCGAAGTATACAAATTTGAGATCTATTAATCCGTAAGTTTGTTGCTTTAAAAACCACAAAGTAACTCATCTTCTCTAATATTAGGAGTATTGTATGTAGATTTGTACTATATAACTTTAGATTTGCAAGAGAGCTATTTGCACCATTTTCAGTAAATACTGATAGAAATAAGTATTGTGAAACGTATTTTTAATATATAACCCCAGTAGCTGAGTGGTAGCATATTGCGCTTCCACGCCATTGGTTCGTGTTCAAATCCTGGGCTTGGGAAAGATCGACTAAGCCTTTAATCCCTTCAGTGGGTCGATAAATGAGTACCAAGCCTGTACTTGGGAACTAAACACTGGAAGTTTCCCGTCAGACTGACCATCCGACCGGAACATCTGCTCATTTTTCTCAGTGTCCAAGGTTATGAAAATTGAGAAGGGCACAGTAGGTCTTAACCCGCAATATATGTTGCGCCCCTATGTTTAGTTTTAGTTTATTTTAGAGAGAGTGAGAGAAAATAATTACTTTATTAAGTCTTTACTATCTTCTTAAACATCACAAAAGACATAAAATATACACAAAGCACAAGTAATAAAATTATTTCAGTGGAAAAATGTTTAGGTCAAAATCATGTCCCCCGTTCTTATGCACAGTTTATGTGTGTTTAGATGAACTGATAAATAGCAAAGATCTGAAGATGCTTTATGTATTTAGATTACAGTGAAAAATACATTCAATTTGATTTTTTTATCTCTTGCAGATTTCGCGATTCTTTCTGTATTCATTCCTTATATAAATCAACATAATTTATTTAAAATACTGTCCACAAAAGACGCTATAGACACGCTATAAATGCACTGAATATTAAACACAACATCTTATTGACTCCAGGCATTTTAATAAATTTTTATCTTTGCTTAGCTTTAAGAAGGCATGAAACAGCAGATGTGAAACTCCGTTTCCTCCAAAATCGCAGTACCGATGCTCTCTGAGAATCCCTAACATTTGTAAAAGACTAACATCTTTTTTTCTGGGAAAATGCCTAGAGCTCCAAATATAACATTTCAGAGGAACGGACAGTCTAAGATTTCCAACTTGCAATTTTAGATATATTTTTATGCAAGTCTAAATGAAATATCTTCCTCTGTCGTTATTTTTACGGAGTACATTTGTACGGATAACAGACAAGAATTGGTTTAAATTCGTGATAGTAAAATAAAATGAAAGTATACGATGCTTTAAGATGTTGACGAATATAAAAATGTTTACTTTAGAAGGAAGATGTTCATCCGAGAAATGGTTCTAAAATTACAATCTTAGTTACGCTTTTCGGATATTTTCTCCGAAAATTTATAATTTGTTTTGGATTTACGATGGCAATATGTTCAGGTTACATTTTCCTCCTTAAATCTGATGTACATTTTATAACAAGAGTAGTCTTCAACTTACATTTATTCTATATGTAGTAAACATGTTTTCTAGAAAGAGTAATATATAGATGTGAAAGAAGAACTGTAGTTCTTAGTTCTTGTTCATAATATAAAAGTAAATTTTTAGCACAATATTTTCGCATCGTAATTTTTTTTTAATAATTAGTTTTTAGAATATTTTTAGTAACTATCAGTAAATATTACTTCGGTATCGTTTAAAAGGATTTTTTGTTCTATTTTCCCGACATAAATTCATTTTTTTTCTATTCCTTTCATTATATATATTATTCAAAGATTGAACCGAAATCATTATTATATTAATAAGTTGCCACAAGAGTTGTCAAGAGTGATAAAAAAAATTGCATTATTTCTTTACTTTCTTTAAAATTATATTTAGCTGTTCTTATGAAAACGAATGGGATAGTATCAAGAAAATTGACTCTAAATTGTATACTTCGGTAATTAAATCATTATTGACCTCATTACTTGCTTTAGACTATTGTTACATTGTATATTTAAAAAAAATTACTGTTTAATATCTGAAATTATCTCAGAATAATAAAACTAGAAACTAAAGTAAAAACTACCTTGTTGATAGAATGTATGTAGAATTAATATTATTAAATAACATGACGAGAGAGAGAGAGATAATGTGTAGGAAACTCCAATGCAACCCACAGGTTAAAAAAGAAATAGTTGTTGAAACACATGGCAAAGTAAATTTTAAATAGCATCATATACTCATCACAAATAACATATCACAATTCTTTTTCCAAATCATCGACGATAATTTTAGACCCAAAGGCTTAGCTTCACTTCTTATAATTCTGAAGTATGGTTACAAGAGGATTTTGTGATACAATTAAGACGATCCTTGTTCCCTTAATATACGAATAAGTATAGAATGCATGAGAATATATGGATTGTAAAAATATATAGTACTGTCTTTTGTTAGTTTTTTTTAAAGTTAGAATAAAGGATATACTCGTATAATGGATTCACAAAGGGAAAAATGGAAAACTTTTAAATGGCAAAAGCAACTTTGGGAAAATAAAAGTTATTTGATATAAAGAGTGTTTTTTTTTCAGGTATGGAAGTTTAAGTTGGCATTACTTTCCAAGATGAAGACCGATTTAACAGCTGTCAAGTGATTTATTCTCAGTTTGGTTTGGCAATTCATCAAAACGATCATCAAGCAAGGCGTAGATTCGTCGAATAGGCCCAAAACGAGATTGCCGTTGTTCCGATTTTAATAAGCGAATTTTGTTTAGCGATGAAGCGCACTTCTGGTTGAATGGCTACGTCAACAAACAAAACTGCCGCATTTGGAGTGAAGCTAATCCACAAGTGTATGTCGAAACACCGTTACATCCAGAAAAACTGACTGTTTGGTGCGCTTTATGGGCTGGTGGAATCCTTCTTCAAAAACGATGAAGGCCACAACGTTACAGTCAATGGTGATCGGTATAGAGCCATGATTACTAACTTTTTCATTCCTGAATAGAACAATCATGATGTCCAGGAGCTGTGGTTGCAACAAGACGGCGCAACATGTCACACAGCTCGTGCCACAATCGATTTATTGAAAGACACGTTTGGTGACCGCCTAATTTCACGTTTTGGCCCTGTTAATTGGCCTCCAAGATCTTGTGATTTAACACCGCTAGACTATTTTTTGTGGGGCTATGTAAAGTCATTGGTCTATGCGGATAAGCCAAAAACGCTTGACCATTTGGAAGACAACATTCGCCGTGTTATTGCCGATATACGGCCACAAATGTTGGAAAAAGTCATCGAAAATTGGACGTCCAGATTGGACTACATCCGAGCCAGCCGTGGCAGTCCTATGCCAGAAATCATATTTAAAATGTAATGCCACAAGATTATCTTTCGAATAAAAAAAAATTCATGTCAATCGAATAATACATCGTTGTTTTATTGCAATTTAAAGTTCTATACCTCTAAAAAAACACCCTTTAGTATTGTCTTTTGTTAGTTTTTTTAAAAATTAGAATAAAGGATATACTCGTATAATGGATTCACAAAGGGAAAATTGGAAAACTTTTAAATGGCAAAAGCAACTTTGGGAAAATAAAAGTTATTTGATATATTTATGCGAATTTCTCGAAACTTTTTAAGAGAATATGAACTTAATTAATATTTTTTGGTGTAAAACGAATTAAAAAGGTTTTATTTTAAAAAAATAAATAGATCCTTTTGATTTAAATTCAAGAAAAATTCAAAGCTAAACAATAAAATGAAACAAATTCAAAACTGTTAATTTCCTTAAAATTAGTAGATGCTTTTCGGTGACAATCAAACGAGCTTATATTTAAAAAGAATTTTGAATTATTATCAAAGTTACGTTAAAAAGTTCATTAATATCTTCTTATGAGCTAAAATGTAGTAAGGTTTAACATCGCTTGATGTATCAAAAATAGCACTCATCAAAAAACAATTTGGTAGAATTTTATAATATTAGGTGGAAGATCAATCTTTCAATAAATGGTAGATAATTTTAGATTTCTTGAAAAAATATAATTTTAGTGCCTAATTTTAGCTACTCATTTTGTCGTAAATGTTAAAGTGAAAAGATAACTTTTTCTTTCTTAATTTTAATCAAAAGGAGCAAGGCTAATTCTGATTCTAAATCTTTTTCTTGATATGTTAACTAGTGTTTTCTGGTAATATTTTATTTTTTAAGAAGCATTTACTTCAAAAAGTTTTTTAAATGATTACAAACAGTAAATAAAATTAAATATACACAACATTTTAAAATTTTGAAATTTGTAAAAAAAATCTATGTTTTAAAAGCAACTATCGTTCCAAAGTTCTCCATCAACCATATTCGAATATTTATTGTGTGAATTTGAGCATTGCTTGAAAAAGTTCAACTTTAAATAAAGCAATCAAGAAAGCTTTTAAAGCATGCAAAAAAAAAAAGAGCAAAGAAGAAAAGAAAATTTGTTTGTCTTATTCTGGCACTAGATATAACACCGAAAAAGCAACACGCGATATTTCTTTCATTAAATGATTTATTTGGTAATATTAAAAGATCCAATTTATGCTTCGAAAAAGCAAAGATTTATCCGAATGCCTTTAGCCGGGTAAACAAGCGTGCAAAATGAAAGCCAACTTTCACCGTGCTAGATGAAGAAAAAGCAAAGAAAACAGGAACAATAAATACTACAACCAATGTCATCGTTGCTATGACAATCAAGATGTAATGCTCCACCTGGTGAGCAATCCGCACAACTAACTGCCGGAATAAAAAGCGAAAGAAAAGATGCAACACTTCAAAGAACAGATCTTGAACTTCTGTCAGACGATCCGGAGGCTCCATTAGAAGTGGCATCCGATTTTCTCCCCTGAGAAAGCGTTTGGCAGTACATTCATTGGCTCGCGTCGTTTGAGGTTCCATAAAGTTATTTGAGTTGTCTTTTCTTCCGTAAATCAATACGCGATTTTCGGAACAAAATTTATTTAAAAGTTTTTTGAAGGGATGCAAGAAAAGTTGAAAATGAAGATGAAACTCATCATTTTTATACTGCTGGTGTTGCCAGGTACGATCTTTTTAGAAACTTATTTCAATTGATTTTATACTCACTTTTCAATCTTGTTAATTATTATAATTCGAAGCTTTAGTTTAAGTATAATTTAAAATATAAAAACTTAAGTTTCAAATTATTAAATTAATTCGTCGTGTTGCTCTTTTGAAATTTTATGTTACATAATATACTTATTCATGGATTTTAAGCGGGGAATACTTTTCAAACTTCTAAAGAGAACTCTCTTATATGATTTGTTAAAAAAACTAAGAATTTTATTTATACAAAAATATTTTTTGAATATATGCTTTTAAAAAACATATATCTATTTTTGAAATAGATATATAAATATAATTCTTTGATGTAATAAATGATATAGAATATTGTATTTTCTCGTATCTTTTAGATTTTTAAAAAATTATTTTCCTTTTTATGTGATGTGCGTCATAATTTTATAAATATAGTCAAACTTTTAATAAAACCTTTTGAAGCAAAAACACTGAGTTAAATAAATGTATAAATTTAAGCAGAAATGAAATTTTTTGATTAAATTTAAAATGAATCTGAAGAAAAATATCCATTATCGTTTCCTTCCAGCCTGTTTGATATTTTTTATGTAATTGAATTAATGCATTTATCGTATTTTAGAGTTTTTTTAATAATAAAACTATAAAGAAAGTAAAAGTAATATAATCAAGTTTTTAGTATTGCTTATATTTATATAAGAACTAAAAATTTTTAGAAATCTCTGTTGAAGAAATTAATAACAATTAATCATAATGATTGCTGAAAAAATCGCCGTCTTATGAAGATATGATTTAAAAATCAAAGTTTTAAGGAACGCAAAAAAATTTTTAATTAACTTTCTTCTTACAAAATATTTATAAGAGATAAGCCGACAAGAGTAACTGGTATGCAGTTTTAATAGATATGTGGTTTTCTAAATTATTATATCTTCATCTTCCTCTGCAAACATTTTTGTTGGTCGGTCTTATTGTTTTTATAATTCAGTCAACCTTTTATTTTACATTAAGAGCCTATTAAGAAAAAAGATTCTATTTCTTATATTAATTTATACAACTTAGATATACTGGAAAAAACAGGTATTCGTTGTATAATAGAAGCTAGAAAACTCATTTAATTATTTTCATTTTTTTTTTTTTTTTTTTTTTTTTGTAAGCAAATTAATTTTCGTAACTGTAAATAATTACATTTTGAAGAATTTGCATAGGGAAAAAAATGCGCTTCGCTCTATACTTAAGCAACAGATTAAAACGTAAAAAGTAAATGATAATAGTGGAACAATTTGAAAAAACTTTAGTTCATAAAAGACATAATTATATAAGAAACATTTAGTGCGAGAATTTATTTCTTAGGAAATAATTCTTGCTAAAGATTCCCTTTATATTAAATATAACGTTTTAAATATACCAGAAATACGTCATTTTCCTCAAATAGGATTGGCAAAATTTGAATTAATTGATTTTAATATCTTTTTTTTTTCAAAAAAATAGAGATGTATGACGGTAGTTTTTTTTTATAAAACTCTTTAATTTCACTTTTTTTTATCGTGGGATGCTTTCTTTTAATTTTTAAATGCCTGAAGGAGTTTGTTACAGTGAGTAAAATAATGCTTAGAATTATTTTTTTGTCAGAGGAAGTTTTTTTTCTTTACATATTTTTTGTCGGATTTACGCATTTTTAAAACTTTATGTGAAGTTATTTAATAGCATTCATGTATTCGTTACAAGCACCTTAAAATTTTCTAATAAATAAAAGCAGTGAGGGAAGGAGAGAAGTTTAATATTTTAAACTGAGCATAACTGTGTGGAAACTTTTTCTTATTTAGATCAGAATTATAACTTCTAGAGAAGAAAATGGAGATTTTTCTCAGAAAAAAGTTCTTTTGTTTAAAAGATAAAAATAAAAATGAAATATATATGTTTTCTTTTTTTCTCCTTTTTCATTTCTTATTTTTGGAGGGCTTTCTTAAGGCAATTTGTGAAATTCATATATAATTTTGAATGAAATATCTATTGTTTATATATAAATTGAAACATAGATTAATATAGCGTAATCTATTGGTTATCTTTTGATTATCTGTTTCTGCTGAATAACAAACTGATTTTCTATTTAAATATCTACACTTTTCCTCAATCAGTTGTTTTATATTATTACTGATGTGATTTCAATTAATTTTATATCTATTCCTTTTTTATAAAATTAACGAAACTAAAATTGATTGTGAACAGGTTTCACTAGTTCTGTGAACCTCTGAAGTTTAATTCACATTTCATAGGCATAAAAAATCCTTATGAACAGATATGATATTTGTATTATCTAAAATAAATAAATACATAAAATAATCTTAACAAATCTTATAAAGTGAGCTGAACAGTTAGATTAAAATTAAAAACTTTTTTTGAAAATTTCTCTTAATTTTTGTGGTAATTTTCCTGTATTTATTTCATTGCCATTAACGTAAAAAATGCACATTCACAGAAAAAAAGAAACGATGTTAACACATGTTAGGGACTAACGATATTCGTTTTAATAACCTTTCAATGAAATTAAGAATAAAAATTTTTAAGCTAATAAACGGAGAAAATCAATATAATTTATAAATACATATTTATTATTAGAATAAAGAAAGAGAAGCTCGAAATAAATTAAACAGAGCTTTATTTAGCATTATGTAAAAAAGACAAAGTTGTGGAAACATTGAAATCCGGAAAATTTTCCCTCGTGTTTCACTTCTCTAATTAATTGCATTTAAACGTGAATTAATCGTATTTTTTTTATTAAAATAATGAAATAATTATAACTATAACTGCATAGTCAGTAAAATTGATGTAATTTTTGTGTACTTCTTTTTAAACAGGGTATTAATTTTAATACTATTATTATTGTGTGTGTATGCATAAGGCGCGCGCATGAAATCGCATTGCGCCTTTCGAAGTAATGAATTCAAATGATTTTAATCATTGCTAATGAACAATAACTAATACTAATAGTAATTAATAACATTTATATGAAAAACTTTTTAATTACAAATTTATATAGAGAGATAATTCTTATATTGGTTTAAATGGTGTTTTCTTAAGTTTACCACTCAAATATGCGTAGGTGATTTTTCATAAATTATATGACAGCTTGAAAAAACTTGAACTGCATGTTTTTCTGAATTCGGAATCAAATGTGTTTATCAATCAATAACTTTTTACAAAAATTTAAGTAACGTGTAATATATACTTAGCATAGAAATTTTTTCCCTATTTCACACATATAAATGGAAAAAAGGTGAATCAGACCGAATTAGAAACAAATCAATAATAATTCAGTAATTTTAATACATTTAATACAAAAAAAAATTTTATTTTAATACATTTTTTAATTTTTTACACCAAAATTAACAAAATTTTAAGTTATTGGTTGAGGATTTTTCTAAAAATTCTTCGCTTAGCTTCCTGAGCATTAAATATATCACCTATTCGCAACAAAATGTGTTAAAAAATGCTTTTGTCGTTCTTTTCGTAATGTGTAGGCACTTAACTTACCTTCAGGTAGTAAGTGACATATATATTTTAGCTTTTTACTCATAACACAATTTCTTCTTTTTTAGTTTTTAAAGAGTTTAACTTAAAATCACAATAAACCGAATAATTAGCCGTCACTTGCAAGTAGTTCGAATAAAAATCAAGTCTCTTCCATCAAACTTAGCTACCGAAACTTCTTTAGCTGCTTGGGTGAATTTTGAAAAGTTAAGTTAAGCTGTTTTAAAATTCCTCCTTTTTTTGCTAACCTCTGTCTTCTTCCACTTTAGTTTAGTCTTGAACTTTGTTTCTTTTTCCCCAGCTTTCAAATGTAAAGCGTTGGAAAGACCTAGCTAGAAACAATAATGATAAAGGGGGAAAAAATCAAGAACGATTTTCGTTTCTTTTAGAAAGCTCGTCTGTTAAGACATTTTTTCCCTCTTGTGTAGGTCGCAGAGAACTTCGTAAATCCCCAGAATTTTTAAGCCGAAGTCTCTTTTGTCCATTTTCTTTATCCATGATCCCTGTTTCTCTTACATTAATTATGGTTATTTTTTTGAATTTTTATGTAGGTTAAAAGCAGCGAAATATATAAATACTTCTTATTTACTTTTTCTTCTATTTCACATATATGAAATAAATATTTGAACAGAAGCCGAAGAAGAAATATCAGTTATATATATCCACTGTAGTATGATCTAACTTCTTTTTTCTTCAAAATAATGATTTAAAAAATGAATTTACATATGATTATTTCAAATATTTTTAATATTTAGCTGATGTATTAAAAGTTCTTTATTTAACAATTTTCGAAAAGATAAAAAAGGGACAAAACTAGCATTGTTAAAAGCCATTGCAATAAAAGTTAAATTGATAAAGAACTATTTTATGATTAATCAAATCAAACAAGTTAGAAAATGGTATGAGTATCGCATGACGTGTTTAGAAAGCATTTCTTATCTTTATACATAATCTACCACTTAAAGACCTCTGAAAGTTATACTGGAAATGTAAATATCTTACGAATAATTATTTATTAAATAAAATTGTCGAAAACAACTTATTTTTTCTACTTGTTTCAAATTTTTTTCCTTTCAGTTTCTGAATTATGGGAAAAAATAATATTTTTTTATAAGATAGCATACCTTCAAAGACATTTATTTTTAAAAATGCTTTAAAAAAAACAACTCGATTGTTGATTCTTGTTTTCCCTTAATAGAGAGTTTAGTTTCCAAAACTCATTTTAAATATGGGTATCTATTAAATATTACGTTATTAAAATGTGGTTGTTTCTTTGAAGGTACTGTATTTTTCTTATTTATATTTTTGCTCTTCGTATACATGAATGCTGAATACTTTATATAAATATATATAGGTTGTGTGTGTGTGTGTATTTTTCTTAAATATTTTTTCTGAATTCTGCGCTGTTATATATTTCATATAAAAGTTTTCTGAAAAGCAATCTATTTCTTATGGGAAAAAAAGGAAAGGTTTTTTTTTGCATTTATATTAATTCAATTTAATTTTGTTACTTAAAAGTAATTTATTTTTAAGACGCTTTATAGAACAAAATAAATTTCATTCCATGTTTTTTTTTTATTATTATTGTATTTATTTGATTCTCTTCTTTTAAAAAATTCGAGTGAACATCCTTTTTTTTTAAAAAAAAAAAGGTATTCGATGGAATTTAAATGTAAAAATCCTTCTTTTAACAAAAATTCCAATACTGTGTGCGAATCAGGGGACTCATACGGAATTAATTTTAAAAAATCTAAATATTTATAAATCCCCATGGAAATTATACCAGGAAGCTTTATTTTATACAAAAAGTTTGTATTTCTGAAAAAATAAATTAGTTTTCGGTTCTGATAAGTTCTTCGACACACTTTTTGTGTTTTTGAATAATGCGGTTTTTCAGTAAGTTTTATCAATGACTTGCGCGGCTTTAGAAACAATTTTTTTTTAATAATTAGAAGCAAATAAACACGGACACGCAAAAAGATTTAGATAACTCAAAGGGGGGAGAGAGAAAGATATGGAGCAGTAAAAATATTTCTAAGCATGTTTTGATTGTTTTTTAGAATCTCAAAAAACATTTTTGACAATGGAATTATGAAACAAATCTGAAAATATTATTTTATAACTTCTAGAACCGCTTCATATAGGCTGACTAAGCAACAGATTGGTATTCAATGAGTATTTAGTGTGAGACTCGTTTTCACTATCAAGTGTAATAAGGGCTGTTGTTCATCAAATACAAGTAAAATTAGAACTCTTTAAGTATTCAAATGACTTATGAATTAGAAGAATAAAGAACCGTATTTAATAAGTTATAAAATTGCTAGATTAGTCTGATGCGCTTAAGTAGCACTTCGATTCATTGAATGGCGCTTTTAATTTCTAAATTAAAATCTTGTTTAGTTACTTTCTTTTATTTCATTAGAAGAAATGTTCTAAAAACCCTGTATATATTGATACCTTATATTTAGGCATATAATGCACACTTTTAACACGAAAAATACAATCGAAATTTAGGGGTGCACTTTATATGTTGTATATAAAAACATTATCTTTAGAAGTAAAGAAAGATGTTCATTAATAGAATTAGATCTCTACATACACATCTAAATACTGTCCATTTAAAAGAATGACACACCTTATAAACTTTCAGCTCATAAATTTTGTCTCTCCCCCCTCCCTCATTATACGGGAAATATTCCTAAAAAATAAAAAAATGCAGTTTGAAAGTATAGGTGCTCGTTATATATATATATATATATATATATATATATATATATATATATATATATATATATACGCCAGAATGTACGGTATATATATCACAAAACTTTCACTAATCTAAGATGCAAGATTCAGAAATAGTAGTAGGAAAGTTACAAATTTAAGATTTCATTTTATAAAACACTTTTTTGCGGAATTATATATTTATTGAATATGACAAAAGGTGATTTAATTTTTAAGCGTGGGATACTAGTTTAGATGTCATTATCTCATCATTTGCTTCTTCGTTTCTTATTTTCCTTTTATACAAATGTCATTATCCTCTTCAAAAGTTTTCTGGTCAAACAGCGAGAGTAAAAAATGTAGAAATTGGCATTGGAGATTCTTTTATGAATAACAGTACAAAAGATAATTTTAGCTATAATACAAGCATGGTCTTATAAAAAATGTTTTTATTTAAAAATTTGACTCCACTTTATATGAATATGAAGCAAGACGCGAAAATATTTTGCTAAATTTTTTCATAATTATTTAGAAATTTGGTGAAATAATTCATATTGTGTCTTATATTCTTATGAAAACCTGTCAGAAGCTATGAAAACTTACCAGTATCTCTCATAACTATGAATAATTTCACATCATATTCTACATTCTTATGAAAATCTTTCAGAAGTTATGAAAATTTATATAACAATATATCTCATATCTATGAAAATAAAAAGTATTTTTCAAATTTTTTTTGATACGTTGTAAGAAATTAAAATTACTCTAGAAGTTCCTAAATACGAGCATTCTCAATCAGCAGATTAGGTTTTAATGCCTAACAAGTCTTGAATAAACTTTTTAATTAAGATGGCATTTGTCAAACTTCAACCTTTATATTTACAATCTAGGCTTTCTTATTAAGAGGCATGCAAGGATGATAAAGGAGTCTTAAAATGTGAAGAAATCTTTTTCATTTCCCTCAGCAGATGAGTAAATTAAAATATCTCCGTAGAAGAAAGAAGTAATTAAAAAAAAAAAAGAACTTCACTGTCCAATATTGGATTTAAATGGCTTTTTCATCAATGCAGTTTTGCTTGATTTTTTAATTTCAAAATAAGGTTCCTTTTTGTTAATGTAAATTAAAAAAGAAAAATAGAGGATTTTAATTGTAAAATTAAAGAAAAGAAACATATAATTTTTCAACGAAGTATTTTAAAATCAATATTTATCATACAATCAGACAAAATAAATTCATTGGGAATGTCAAATTAATTAGTATTGAAGAAAATAATGGAAATTCACTTAATCTAAAAACAAATAGAAAAAAATTTAAATTAGTGGGAAATTATTGTAAACTAAATATTTAGTTAGTAAAGCATAATTGACATTGTTACGATACTTGTTGTCAAATCACTAGACCAACAGCAACGAAAAAATTTTGTATTCATTTCAAAATTTCTAATATGTACATTAAAAAATCATATGGCTATCTTGAATAATATATTATTTTAATAATAAACGAAGATTCATAACTTCAAATGTGAATTTTAAAATTATGTGCATATTCTTTTTAGTTTATGTTTCATGTTGCATTTCTTAAATATTTCAATGTATCTCTCCCCATCAAAAGTCTAACCTAAAAGTAATGGAGCTTCAAAATTTTCTTCTCGTCTTTTTTTCATTTCTTACTCAAAAAAAAATCTATCAATTAGGAAAATGAATCCATCAAAGTTTTTTAGAAAATGCTGCATTCATCAAAGAAATCAAAACACCCACGTTTCATACATTTGTTCTTCAATCAAATCGTACTTCATTTTTAAATATTTAAAAAAATAAATAATTTGCAATTCAAATTTAACAAATTGAAATTCATTTTTTAATTATTGATAAGTACTGAAACATTTTGCTGGTTATATTTAGCTCATAAATTAATTCTAATAATTGTCTTGCTTTATCAAATCAAGAATTAGCACATTTAACAACATAAAAATGAAGAAAATTATTAAATTCTTTTTTTGTCGTCGGTGTTACATTAAACGTTTTGTATGAAATTTCATGGTAAAATAAATTGTATTCACAACGAATTTTGATAAAGTTACTTGAATTAAATGTTGAATTAATATCTAATTTTTTACGGTGCTTTTTTTCTGATTTAGTAATACAGTGATTAAATTTAAATTAAAAACTAAGCTACCATAAATTTTTAAAGATAATTATTCAAGTTGGTTTATTAAAATATTTTACGTATCTTATATTTAGTTTGTTGAACGGAAGCATTTAATATATGTTGTCAGATGCCAGCCATATTAAAATTTCTATATTTGTCTACAAACTTGTTCAACGATAAAAACTAAAATAAAGAAAAAGATATTTGTTTTTCAAAAACTGAAGTAATCTAAGAAAATTTCAAAAATACCGTTGCTTGACGAGGATGGATAAATTTTTTTTAAATAATAAATGTGGAAAATATTATTCTTTAAATATTTTTCACCGAGTCTTTTAGCATTTAAATAGTAAATAAAATTTATGATTATTTGTCTCTAATTAAAAGACAGATATGAAGAAATGCTTGTTTTTTTTTGTATTGACATAGATAATTAACTGAGGCCTCGTCTCTTGTGATTTCAGTAATATTTGAAAGTCACAAAATATAAAAGACTAATTATCGAAGAAACATTTTTTATACATTTTTGAGAGAGAATTCTGTACATGACCAACATGAAAAACTGTGGTTATATTACTCACATAATTTTATAAATTTTTTTCTCTTTTATTTTCGTAATTCTGTCGTAGAAAACCTACAGAAATCTCCTCCATTAAATGTAATGGCGCACGCCGATGTCAGCTTTCTTGTAAAAAAAATATCTCCTTTTTTTAAATATGAAAGCAAAATTTTTCTAATTAATCTAAACAGCCCTTTTTAAACTGTTTTTTAAAGAAAATGTTGTTTCAAATCAATGCGTTGTTTAAAAGAAAAAAAAACATATATTTCTTGTTATTTTATTTTATTTATTTATTTTTTCTTGCGTTCATCAAAATGTAATTTTTTTTCATTTTTAAGTCCACAATATTTCTAATGTTTACAGAAAAAAATCTCAGGTCCATAATAAAAATCACTGAGCAATTAACTCGGTTAATGAAGCATGAACGATGGCAAATCGAATTCCAAGTCCTTAAAACACACACAAAAAAAAATAGTTTACATCCACTCGCGCTCTTGTTTCTTAAGAAAACAAATTCGGAGAAATAGATCCTCTAATAGGGCACTTAAAAACGCATTTCAAGGAAAAATACTTCTTCAAAAATCAGCTATTATGGTTGTTGTGTCTATCCAGTAGTATGAAAAGCAGAAGCGTGACGTACACACCCACAACCCCCAAATTGGGGATGGGCAAAGTCTGACTGTCGCCAAGTTCTTACCCTTTGTAAAATCCAATTTGGGGGTCGCAAAACTGACTTTGCAGGGGGGCCAAATGTTCTCCGTTACGCTACTGTTGGAAAGTTCATTTATGTTATTTTTATCAGTAAGGTATAAATATAGGGCACTTAAAAACGCATTTCAAGGAAAAATACTTTTTCAAAAATCAGCTATTATGGTTGTTGTGTCTATCCAGTAGTATGAAAAGCAGAAGCGTGACGTACACACCCACAAAACCAAATTGGGGAGGGGCAAAGTCTGACTGTCGCCAAGTTCTTACCCTTTGTAAAATCCAACTTGGGGGTCGCAAAACTGACTTTGCAGGGGGGCCAAATGTTCTCCGTTACGCTACTGTTGAAAAATTCATTTATGTTATTTTTATCAGTAAGGTACCGATCACCATTGACTGTAACGTTGTGGCCTTCATCGTTTTTCCAAGAAGGATTCCACCAGCCCATAAAGCGCACCAAACAGTCAGTTTTTCTGGATGTAACGGTGTTTCGACATACACTTGTGGATTAGCTTCACTCCAAATGCGACAGTTTTGTTTGTTGACGTAGCCATTCAACCAGAAGTGCGCTTCATCGCTAAACAAAATTCGCTTATGAAAATCGACCATTATTTTCGAAATAAAATTGTACAATTTGAAAGCGTTGTTCAGGCGTGAGTCTATTCATGATGAATTGCCAAACCAAACTGAGAATAAATCACTTGACAGCTGTTAAATCGGTCGCCATCTTGGAAAGTAATGCCAACTTAAACTTCTATACCTGGAAAAAAACACTCTGTATATATATATATATATATATATATATATATATATATATATATATATAATATATATATATCGGTTTCAAAAACGTTAAATGGAAGTTGAATTAAAATACTTTGCGTGTTAAAGATAAAAGTCCACCTTTTCTTCTAAAAACTTCTGAGATTTTATAGCCAAGTCAGATTTTTATGTTTAAAATTATTTAAGATACAATGAAATTTTGAAAAGTCATCGTTTTAAGAAAATCTTATCTCAAATGGATATCAAGCATATCAATAAAATGTTTTAAATATCAAGAATAACAGAAAAAAATGGCGTTTTTACGACAAAAAGCAGACAAGGCAGTTTTTCCTGAAATTACCTCAGATTCAGATGAAAGGCCATTAAAATGGCCAGTAGTAGCCCGCGGGCCACGGGTTGAAGACCCCCTACTTTAAGAAATTTAAGTACCCAATTATCATACTTGGCTATTACGAGTTCCAACAGTTTTAGTCTCAAAAAGAAATTTTAAGTTATAAATAAATGCAGATATATTTGGTAATATATATGAGCAACAATGAGTTTTTAAAAGCTGGATTGTTGCCACTTAAAGAATGGTAAATGACTTATCAGGAGTATAGACATCACTGCCAATGAAAAATCTGTAAAATATACATTTAGCGTTTCTTAAAGCCTTCTTAATTTAGTGTAATAATTTGGAAATTCAGACTCGCGGTGCAATTTTACACTTTCTTATATTAATATTATTTTTTTAAATTTAGTACTGCAAAATTTTGAACATTACTATATATTATTTATATATGCTTGAATTAATCCTATTTTTCTTGTATGGAGTACATTCGTTTCGTATATTTTATCAAACCTACTCTAAAGCCGAATGGATGGTTATCTGTATACATTAAAAGGAAAACAATGTAATTAAATATTTATATATCTTAAGACCACATTACTATAAATGGGCTTATGTGTTACAATCGCAAGAACTCTATGGAAACATAGAAAGATCTCCCAAAAATGTTTTCAAAGTTTGAATTGTGCTTTTTTACATCAGGCCATAAAGACAGCCATAAATAACGGCATTTAAAATAATAGAACAGCATGAACTTCACTAATTGCTTCTCCATTTTTAGACTGGTTGAGCTGGAATTTTCTTAATTTTTCCTTTTGAGTTCATCAATATAAGAAGGGTTTACTTTGAAAAACCCCTATGTAAAATGTTTTACATAATTCTCAGCAAGTATCTCTTGAAATTAACCTCAGATTGTAGCACTAAATTAATATCAATATAAAAAAACTGAAATTTAAGCCAAATGTAATATTGATCCTACATTTTGGTCTTACAAATTTCTGGTGGCAATATGAAAGTACATGTACCACGAAATGTTCACAAGTTTGCTTTTGACCTCATTTTTTAAAAATTTTGGTTGTGTGAAAAACCGAGACTAGTGTAAACATTTTTACAAATAACAATAAGTTTATTATTCTCTCTCTCTCTCTCTCTCTCTGTTTGTATTATTATTTAACATTAACAGGATCAGTAATTTACTCATTTGTTTGTTTGTGATAAAAATAAATCTCTACAGTTAGACCTAGGCAGTGATGAGTTAGATCTTTATGTATTATGAAGAGGGGTTTAAAAAAACAATTTTACGAAACTGCGCTAGGTGAAGTATTTTGTATTTTCTAATCATTAGGAGCAAAATAATTTGTACAAGCTTATCTTTACATAAAAAGTTATACAGGGTGTCCCCGAATGCTGTGTACAAAGTTGGAGAAGAGGTAGAGAACATCGTGAGGAGCCATAATTACATAGGAAAGCATGGGCGGAAAGCAATAGAGGGGGTTGTACGTGAGCTCACAAGGTCGGCACTCACATGTGGTTTCCTCATTTCGGACATGGACAATGTGCGATGAACGTGATTCATTTTTCGAACTCTGAGTTGGCGGATATGCACCTCATCTACGGCCTAGCCAACGGAAATGGTCGTGTTGCTGTTCGGTTGTATGGGGAATAATATCCAACGAGGCGGCAACCGAATCATCGAACGTTCGATTGGGTACATCAAAACCTGGCGGAACATGGATCTTTCAGAGTCACGATTGACGATACCCCCCTCAATTCTGAAATGGGCCTGGTGGCATGAATATCCATCGCTGCTGCAGCGATCCTTGAAACGCCCGATACTTTCGAATATGTCTGCCAATCCCTGTCTCGTTGGTGTCGTGCGTGCATGCATGCCATTGGCAGCAATTTCAAACACCTCCTGTGATGCTTTAATGCCATACTTTTAATTTACTACTGGGTTTTTTGTTGTTGTTGTTTTTGAAATAAAACGTTTTACACTACATATTGATTGTGGCCTTAATGACTTTGTGTCTCTTTATCCCATTAGGGCTATGTTTCCGTTTATGCTTTCCTATGTAATTATGGCTCCTCGGGATGTTCTCTACCTTCCCTCCAAGTGTATACATGGCATTCGGGGACACCCTGTATTATTCTGAAAGGCTCTTTCTCTAACTTTTAAAAACGAATAAACTAATTAGGAGAGAGAGAATGGCCAATATTTCACGTGTAACAGTATTTTTTCAAACGAAAAACAATTAACACAATAAGTTCATTCCGAAAATGGTAAAAAATGTTTATTAACGTAAAAAACACATCATACCTGTTATTTTCCATAAGTTAGTATTCCTTACTGGTAGACAAGCCAGACAAAAAACAATCTACCAACGCAAAAAAGGTAAAGACAAATTTTAGTCAAGCAGTTATCGAACAGCAACCTCTCATTATTACGATCGGCTTACCCTTTCGGAATATAACCAAAAGAAAATTGAATTTATGTTGCTTCGAGCATAGAAAAAGGCTTGCGGGGGTCACACTCCCTGTATTGATATTCAACTCAAGTTTGAAGATTCGAAGAAGCGTGACTTGTGACACATTACTTTTTGAGAAACTGATTAAAAACTAGTTTTTTCACGTTTACTCCATAAAATATTCAGTGTATTATGACCAGAAAAAAAAGTAAATTTCTATATTTATGTCTAAATATGGATATTGTTGTTTGGCGCCTAAGTGACAGCTCCAGTAATAAAATATTTTTGCTTGCAATTACTGTCAACAGTCTACTTTACTAGGGCGTTAGTGGTTATTTTTTTTATACAAGGCACGCTTTCTGACTGATTCTAAGTCCTCCGAAAAAGATTTCGAAATTTGTTTTGTAAGATTGAAAAAAAAAACTTAAACCAATTTTTTGAATATGTTTTTAAGCAAATTTCTTCAAAATAAACTGTTTTTTAAATAAACTAAGTACTTTAACTTTATACCAAAACTTCAATAAAAAATTGTGTTGCTACAATTTCTATTCTATCTTTATAGGAAATATATCTCGCTTCTTTTCTTATTGATTCCTCGTATTATCAATGTGATCCCCTTGATAAAAAATATATAGAATGATATTTTAATATAATATTTATATCTTTCTCATCAAAGTATTATTTGTTCATGGTTAATTAGACATATTTTAACATAAAGCAAACCAACAAGAAAAATGCTAGTTTCTGATTTTTTTTATTATTTGTCTGTAAGATTATTTACTTTGCTTTAAGCCCAAGAGAAACATCACTATATATCAATATGGTACGTTTAAAGATTGTACAAGTGGTTAGAAACATAACATAAATGACTTATTTAAAAATACAGAACAAACAAAAATCTTTGGACGCATTTTAAAAATGATTATTCGATGGGATTCAAATAAATTTTATTATGTACCGAAATTTTAAATATTTTTGGCTTTTAAATATAATTATATATTCTGTATTAAAGGTATAGTAGCATAATAAATTTATATGCGTCTCTAAACATTTTGAGGACGAAATGAATTCCTAAACATTTTGATATCTGAAACACGATTTGATATGAAAGTTGACATGAAATTTAGTATGAAAATAAAAGGGAAAGAAAAATCCTTGAAAATGTTTATATATAATAAAAGATAAGTTTTTCTTTCAATAGAGAGCGAAAAAGACGTGTGAGAGCAACAACTCTTAAAATAAAAGATTTGATAGTAACTTTTTAAAATAAAAGTATAATTGAGCTAAAAATATGTAACGAATTCTGAAAATCTATTGTAAGAGTAATAACATTTTAACACAATCCAACATTTTATATCTGATTCTTATTGCAGAAAATTTTCCATTTTGTTAAACACACATAAGTAACCTACTATTTTTCTTTCTTTTTTTTATAAATTAACTTAATTTATTAAAAAATAAACCTATCATCTTTTTAAAATAGTTTATTACAATAAGTAATAGTTATAGGTTGAATTTTAGACAAAATGTGTGAATTACATAACTCGCATTAAATGTGGGTAAGCATATAAATATTAATTAAGGAAGGTTTTCTATATATTAATGTGCCTGCAAAAAACATTTTGTTTACATAACTATTATTTATATTATAATTATTAAATTACTTAGTTTTATTACAACGATACATCAAATTTCATGTTTAATTCAAACATCATGAAAATATATAACTCGAGAGTACAAATTGGCACAAATAAAAAAAACTAAATTTTTTTTAAGGATTTTTGATTGATTTATCTGATTTTTCCTTTCTGGCCCATTCCATTTTTTGTTTCACCTTCTTGCTCATTTCTTCTATTTAAAGCTCAAGAACAAGGGAATGCATATGTACTCCACACTGTCAATGACAGTACAAGGGGAAGGGCGAAAATAGTGTTCAATTATGAGCACACGTTGTAGCTGAAAGATGGGGAAAAATAACATCTTGTCATCTTTACGAACAAATACTCAGAAGCCACTAGAGAAAGTCGACATGAAATGATGATACCGATTGCCTGGCTTAATGAAAGAATGTTGTTTCCATAGTAACTGGGTGGTCCTCGTCGGCAATCATCGTTCCAGAAGTGAGGGACGTTAAAATTTGGGATCTGTTTCTTATAATACACGTTCATACAAGTAATACGTTAAAGATGTATGAAAATATGTTATCAATTGTTGAGTTTCTCCAATAGGGAACACCATCTATATTTTTTTTAAAAATAATTAATTAATTAGGTTCCGATGAAGGATTTTAGCTTTCATCAAAGATGCTAAAAATAAACTTTTTTTTATTTAAAATATTTCATATTTTCTAATAATATGAGAACTATAAGCATGTGATATGAAAATACCATCATTTAAAATTTTTGCATTTTATATAACTATCACATATTTTAAAAATTTCATTGATTGTAATACTACAGTATATTGTTTTCCTTTTTCCATTTATAATAAGGTTTAAAATGAAAATCTTTGAAAAATGCACTCAAAAAATTTACGAAAAGTAAAGAAGTAGAAGTTTATTAATTTTGTTATAAAAAGCTTTCACAGGTCTCATAATTAATTTGCACTACCGAAAAAAATAGGGAAAAAAAGTTTTATTCATTTAACTTAGAAAAATATTTTAATGATAGTAAGTGTGATAAAAAAAATAACTACAGTATGCTATTTTGTGTACCTTTCAGAAAATGCGTTACTAAATAACTCAATATCAACTATTGATAAAACAATAAATAAATGTAAGGCTGTGAATGAAACTTTGAATCGATATGAAATGAAATTTTTGTGATTGCAACACAGATTGTTTTATATACTATACTAGTTCTCTCAACCTTTGAAAGACTGCGAATTGGGGAACTTTTTTTTCTACTAGATGATGGTCGATCTTATATTAGATTTATTCTTAAAGATGCCTTTTCACAAAATTCTTATGAATAAAAAAGCTTGAAACACTTTATCAAGTAAACAATAAAATCTCTGGGATATTTTCTTATTTCTGACAACCCTATATGCTAGTTATTTTTATGCGTACTTATCTTTTTCTTGAATATTTTAGCTTCAATATTTTAACACTAAACGTATTCCTATCTATATATTCAAAAAACAAAATTTTTGTTTACATTATAAGGGTACATCGAAATAAATCAGCTTATTTTATAACCTTTAGATTAATGGTACATTTATAACCAGGAAAAATATATTTTGAATACGAACCATGTTTACCACACATCAGATAAATACAGCCTCAAATTTCTTTCTTTTGCTATCCAATCGCAACCTTATAAGACTAGAAGGGATCCGAGGCTATAGAGGTTGAAAAACATTACTTTATGTGTACCTGTTACTTTAAAATATTTTAAAGTAATTCAGTTTGCTCACTGTTTTAGATACTGAAACAAATGTAATAGTTGAAGCGGTGGTATATTTTCTTTGTTCACATAAATCAACAAGGATAGAAATAAAGTTCCGGTCTTATACATTTGTTTGAGAAAAAATGTCCCATGGTTTAAATACCGACTTTTAGTTAGCGAGTTCGGGAGTGGGATGTTATTCACGTTACTGTTCGAGTTCACTTTTGTATTATGTCAACACCCAGACTAAGGAGGAAAAGCATCTGCCGACTACATCTACGATACAGTTAAAAGTTATTATTATTTTTAGCATTAAACATTTTGCAAAATGTAGAGGCAATACTTGCATATTGTAACAACTCTTATAAATTTAATAATACTATGTAAGCTTACAGTATCTAACTATTCTTTTTACAGAGCTTGAAACACTTGAATTAAAATCAATGTTCTAAACCGAGGGTAAGCATTAAGGCTGTTTTCGGCAAAAGTACGAGAACCTGAACTAAACGCGGAGCACATTTTCAGACAGAAAAATGCCTCAATTTTCATGAAAATTTGCAACATTATAACTTCATCTGTTAGCAATATACAAACAAATTTCAAAAAATCCTTTGAATATTATTTTTTTTCATTTTAACACGTGAACGGACAGCTCATTTAACATTACAGTACAGGAGAAAAAACGCGAAACACATTTTACACCAGAAAGAATGGCTCAGCTTGGTCAAAAAAGTGAAGAATAAAATATGTTGTTCTCTAAGGGATAGTGTGAAGCCAGAATATAATATTAATTTTTCATTTCCATTATACCAGAAAAAGTGTACCTAATTCGGGTCCTATTCCTCAGTATTAACCGAAGACTGCCTTAAGTCGATCGCGATGGACTGGTGGACCGCCAAGACATTTTGGGGTGACCGCCTGAAGATAGCAGTTAGTAACTATTTTCCGAAATACTCAAGATTGGCTGACATTATGCAGAATAATTCTTTACTGTTTATAACTACGAGAACTATACTCGTAACTTTAGATGTAAATGTTTTATTTTTTAATGCATTTTAAATTGTTTGATAACAAATGCATCAGTTGATGTTATTATATTTGTGGCTATTATTATTATGTTTGCGTATCTTGCGTTTTGCTTTAAACGCGGTTTTAAAAGTGTGAGTTTTTTTTTTTATTTTAGTTACGTTTACGTACGAAAGAATATATTCCGTATTTATTATTAAGTTATAATAAATATTGTAGATCTTTTTCTTACCTCACCACACACATTACTGGGTGGACTGCTACACCTTGAAAAACTTAGAAGTATCCCGCAGCCTGCCCACCCCTGTTCTAAACAACATAAATTTGATTATTTCCCCCATATTTGAAAGACATTCGACATATACTTTTTCTTACTTTAGAGTCTTTCGATTATAAAACATCACGATACATTTTTTTTAATTAACAGAGACATTGTTTTCAGTTCATTGCAGAATTTTTTTAAACTAAAATACGTGATACATTTATATAAGACATAAGAGTGCACAAAAAACTACGAATATTCCTTAATCGCTCTATTTAAAAGATACTTTCATTTCATATGAAGCTCATATGATAGGACTATTTCACAGATCTTCCATTCAGATAACAATGGATGAAATTTTTTTACGGATTTTTGTTTATTATATTTTTTATTTTCTTAGAAAATTCTTAATTATTGAGAATCCACGTTTCCTGAAATTGTTTTTAAAAAAATTATATTTTAAGGTTTAAATTTGCTTAAAAGTTTTGAATTCATTAAATTTTCTTCGAAGAGAATAAAAAATGTTCACATTAAAAAAAATCTACTTGCTTAAAAAACCTAAGAAATTGCAAACATATATTGTAATAATTATATTTTTGACTATAAAAATTCACAGGACGCATAATTAGGACTCTAAGATTCAAAAATAGTTGTTTTGAAAAATCTTTTACTTGAAAAAGAAAAAAATCACTTTTTCTCGTACCTTTATCTTCAAATTATTTTTTTTAAAAAAAACTGGTTACTGTCTCTACTAAATTGAAAAAAAAAGTATCTTCAGAAGAGGTTGAAGAACTGAAAGGCTTCTATGCTAGGAAGAGCCCGATGAACGTTATAAAAACAAATTTAATATACTACAAACATAAAATTACTGAAATTAGGGTGTGAGAACTTCAAAACAATTATCCGAGAGTTTCTCACCAAATATTCTAAGAAATTAAATTTATTTAGAAGAAAAAGTTTAACAAAGTAATAAAGCTGCGCTATTCAGAAAGATAAACAATTTTAGTGTATATTTTCTAGAAAACATTATAAATTCATTTAACTTTTTTAAGAAAATTCTCTCATATTACCTTACAATTTCGTATTTAATTTTATTTGGAATACATAGCTTTCGGAAAGTGCTCAAAAGAAAATTAATGACATTTTAGTCGAAATCGAAGTATGTGTTTATCTCCATGTCTACGATTTAATGCAAGGTTCACCAGTTTTATTTGTGTGTTGTTGTTTGATATTTTTATAGCTCGTTATTTTTTAAAAAATGGAGATTGATTTTTTTCTGAACTAAAGAAGAATATATGCCTGCGCACACATTTTTATTTCTTACAGATGAAATTAGATTTCGCCATATTCCCAAACTTCTCATTATTATGTAGATTCTCTATGACTTTAAAGGACCCTGAAATTTACATTTCAGGCATCAGTGAATGCATGCCTTATAATTTTAAGGTAAAAAGCGCTTTTTTGGAATGGTAAATTTTTAATTGATGAGCGCTTTTCTAACATCAAAAGAAATAAAAGGGTTATTTTTTTATTCCAAAATCCCAATGTTGTGTACGAAGATTGTGTTTTAAAAAAGTGTTTTCTTAATCATTTTATCTGTCTTTAAATATAATAGGGAAAAAAGCATAAAAAATATAAAACTACATATTAAGGAAAATTTGTAAAATAAGATTTGTATAACGGCGAATATTTATAAAGAATGTAATGATTAAAATATATAACATGGGCGCCATTCCAAATTTTTGTAATATATACGGGTCGAAATCAAGAGCTTGAAGCAAATATAAACAACTAAGCTCTGTTTTTGTATCATACATACGCTAAGCAGTATAAATCACTTTTGGAATTACTAATATTTTTATTTGATGGGATTAATGTTTTTTTAAATGATATCAAAGCAAATTGGAGGAAAAATCTAACTTAAAATTAACATTTTGCTATCATTTATTTGTTTAATTAACTTTACTCTTGGGATTCTGTAGACAATCGGTAGCAGTATGAAATATATCTTAAAGCAAAGATTTATTGTTCTACCGTGGATGTACAGTAATTGCTTTTCTTCCCATAAGAAAATGCACAGGTTTTTTTTCTTGAATGGTATATTTATTTTTTAATATACATAAAGTTGACACGCACATTATGAAACTTCTTTTATTTCTTTCTATTAGTTTAAATTTGAGATTTTGGAATGAAAATTTTTGCTGTTTGAGATTATACGTACTTAATTGATTGAATATATCATGGGACAGCCATAAGCTATTAAAATGAAATTGTTCCATCAAGATAATTTGATTGCGGGTCATAACACAGCTGCGCTATAGAAATGCATATATTAGTGCCAATTTTAAAATATTATTGACTTTGCGACTTTCTGGGGAAAAAAGTACACAATGAGTAAAGTAACTTAAGCACTTTAACTAGCTCATGATTTAGTCGTCTACTGTTTCTATTAAGCTAAGTCAAAGGGAAATTTCAAGCTGTTTTTATTCAATAAAATAAAAAAAGAACTGTTTTTTGATAATAGGGTTAGACAAAAAAGATGACTGTGGTACGAAGACTCGGGATTGTGTAGATTTTTGCAAAATAAAGTAACCGAATTTTTACTCTATGAATGTTGTGTGTGTGAAAAATATTTCATCTCTAAAAATTTTAAATTGCTTCCAATGCGATACCAAACAAAAGGAGATCTTCATCTTTAACAAATAAATCATTAAGAAAAATTGAAAGAAAATCATTGTTTAAATATTTTTCGAGCGATTAAAAAGAGGAAAATTAACAAATATTCAAACACATGTATTTACTTTTTCTTTTAATTAATTAATTTTTTTTCTTTTCATTAAAAAACTTTTTTTAAAAGATTCGTGAAAGTTAATATTACGTTAGGTGCATTAAATGCATTTCTTCAAGTGATGAAAAAACGTATATTATTTTTTGTTTTGTATAACTTGTTATGATTTTTAAAATTCGAACTACTGTGAAGTAAATATTTTCGTTATTACAAATAAAATAATTTGTTTGATTATAAATTAACGAAAAATTACCAACAACTTATAAAACTTCAGTACATATTTTTGGCAAGTAATTTTTTTCATGATGAAATTATAAGCAATACCCCTAATACGAAAGTATACAGAATCATATCTCCTATTTAAAGTAATGGCCGCTCTACCCAAATAGTCATCATTGCGAGCTCGTTGATGTTATTTTTGTCGAGTCCTTGTACTATTAAGGCATCCGACTACGTTCGGAACCGTGATTTTGCAAAAGCGCAGAAATGGATAATTTTCATGATATTTAGTATCACTTAGATTAGAATAGATGCATAAAATTGTTTTAAGGACATTTTGACCAAAAAGTTTATTTAAATACAATATTTTGGCAAAAAATTAACTTAGAATAATCTTTTTTCCAAATGTTTTCCTTTTGTAAAAAATGCGTCTATTATAATAATATTTTGCCTGTATATAGCTCGAACCTCTCTACAGAGGCTCAACTAGAATTTTTGAAATATATAACTTAGAAGTGGGTTTATTCATATTTTATTGCAACATAGGGTAGCAGTTTTAAGAAAAAAACGCCAATAATTACTTCAATTGGTTGTAACTCTGAAAATAATGTGAATTTTTCAAAAATTCTAGTTGAGCCTCTTTAGAGAGGTTTGAGCTATATACAGGCTAAATATTATTATAATAGAACTATTTTTCACAAAAGGAGAACATTTGGAAAAAAAGATTATTCTAAGTTAATTTTTTGCCAAAATATTATATTTAAATAATTTTTTTTTGTCAAAATGTCCTTAAAACAATTTTATCCATGTGTTCTTATCTGAGTGACACTAAACATCATGAAAATTATCCATTTATGCACTTTTTTAAAGTCACGATTCCAAACGTAGTCGGATACCTTAAAGGCTATTCGTGTAGGTTAAGTCCTCAGGTTGGTGGGATATGGAAGTATGGAGAGTGGGTGGCTAACTTATATGTGTCGCATTTGTCACATGACTGAAGTTCAAAATTACGAGTTCCGTTGCCAACAAGTTTGTTATTTCTTCGATGTTCGACGTTAAAAAAACAACGAATCATCTTAAAACAACATTATACATTTTAAATAAATTTATGTTGCCAATTTTTTTTTATTTAATTTTTACTAAATATTTATTAATATTAGAATTTTTTTTCTTTATATACAGTTAACACGAGATTTGTTTTAATACTGTACTGTAAATGAAAGATATATTTTAATAATATTTAATTAAAGCTTAAAGCGCAACTTTGTTATTAAAAAAAGCCCTTCAAAGCTTAAAGCATTTTTTTAAATGTATCTTTAACTTGAGTTTCAACCGTTACAATTAAAATGCTATTTCAATGCTCTACAAAAACTTTTTAACACTTGCAAAGTTCTAGAATGATATGAACAAATGGCATTTACAGCTGTAGGACATATGTTGAAGAAAATAATAGGAAAAATGATTAACAAGCTTGTGTGTGTGTGTGTGTGCAACAAATTTCAGAAATGACACTTTGTGAATAAGAGAGATATAAAGTTACATTTGTATACCAATAGTAAAAACAACTTGTGAATAAAGTTTTGTACACACGAAAATATTTAAATTCAGACGCTGCTGAAAAATTTTAAAAAATGAAATTTACTCTCCAAAAATATTTTTAAATTTTCTGAAACAAGTCTTTATTATACATCACATAATACTTATTTTTTAAAGAAAGTAAAATATAATTGAATATTTAAGTAGAACACAAAGATATAAATTCCAAGAAACGACTGTATCGGGTAAAATATGTGAATAATCTTTCAAAATATGGTGAAAGCAGTAAAATAAAATTTGGCTCTAGTAGCATAACACTGTTGCAAAAACATAAAATATTCTTGTTCCATAAACAAGAAAGGAAAAAGCATGAAAAAGAATACGTGGATGTTTATATGCGTCTACTAAATGTAGGAATTTGTTAAAGTAATCTCAGGATGTTGGCAGAGTTACATAGTCCTTAAATGAAAAGTAGACCTTTCATCCTTAACAACAACAGCATAAAGTTGTTTCTTATACTATTTTTAAAAAATTGGCAGCATCATAAAATTTCAATCCGTGAAAACAATTTTAAGTATGACTATCCTGATTAATTATACTCATACAATTTTTTGAAGTTTCGATTCTATGTTTTTCTTTTACTTTCTTTCATTTACGTATTTATAAAGGAATACATTTATTTTGCCATACTGGTACATTTTGATCAATTAGGATGACTTAATTGCATTAGCTAAAGGAACTTATTCATAGTTAAGTTAATTGATAATAAGTTTTGTTGTAATTATTTATTATTATTTTAGAGTTAGGTATCATGAAATCCATCAACATAAAATATATGATTGAAATAAGCACATTCAGTTTTATATAAGTTGAGGAAATTAAAATAACTCCTGTCATTGCCTTATGAAAAAAAGACGAGAACATGAAAAATTCATGACGTTACAAGAACGGTTTAGATTTTGAAGAAAGAAATATGTGCGCGTTTTATCATAATAACATAAATTATCATTGTTATTGTTATTATTATTATTATATAATCACTCTAAAATTACACATTTTACTATGATATAAGCAGAATTTTTTGAACAATTTGCAAAAAAAATTGAAATTGAAGAGCATGGTATAATATGTAAAAACATTTCTTTCTTTATCAGAGATTTAAAAAAAAGTCTCCTTTGATTTCTCTATTGCCTACCGTTGCATTAAATAAATTTTGGATAAAACTTATGATTGTTAAATTAAAGGTTGGTTCAAAATATTTTTGATATTTTTAAGACTCAGGTATCTAAGCTTTTATAACTGAGTGTTCAGATTAATTATTTTTGTTCCACTAAAACGAGTATGTTATTTTAAAAAAAATACATTGCTTCGTTATAATTCTTTTCCTTTGCTATATATATATATATATATATATATATATATATATATATATATATATATATATATAAATGACTATTTTATATACCTTACAGGCCATACCTTAAACCTAGAACCAAATGAAGTTACAGGGGAAATTTTATTCTGCATCAACTAGAATCATTTAATGAATAAAGACGAAAAATTTTTAGTGACATTTTGGTAAATGTTAAGCTCCGACAAAATCTTGCGACAACATAATGAATTATCTCTTAGAATATAATAATATGTACTGGAATATTAAAGAAGAGGGTGGAACTGTGAAACAAATTTAAATATCGATTGTTCAACTCTCCCCCGTTTATTCTCCCCTTTCATGGGAAATATTTTCTTAAGCCAATATTTACCGAAATAAAGGGAGTTCTGTGAAATGTATTAAATGGTATTAGAATATTTAGTTGATAGAGAATACGGATAATTTTCACTTTAAATTCTCTTACGTTTTTATTTTAGGTAACTTTTTCCCACCAAAATTTTAATTATTTCCCTTATATTTGTATTATCAACAGATTAAATTAAATTTTATTTTACTTTCTCCTTAAATGCTTCACGAATAAGATAGTTAAACCGAAATATCCCATTCAAATGTAAAGACAAATTTCACACATCCATTTTTGAAACCCTGCTTCAACTCCAGCAATTCTTTTTTTGAACACGGAGGGAAGGTAAGACATTCATATATGTTCTATTTAAAGTTGGAAAGAACCTTATTGTATCCCCTTTATTGAAGCTACGTGACTGTAAATGTACACCTTTCACACAATTCCTCTAGTTGGTTACTTGTCAATTATTTGGTAACAAATACTTAATGAACGTTGAAATGCTAGTTCCATGAAGACTTCTCTGCATTAGTCTTTTAATTAAATCGCTGACAGATGCTTAAGTAATTGTTGCTATGTGTAAACGATATCTAGCTTTCTTTATATAAATAAATATGTAATAATTCGCCATTCAAATTTTCTCTTGAGGGGTTTTATTTACCGTAAAATCCGGCTTATAACACGCATCTATACTTTCAAGCAGTAATTTTTAATTTTTAGGTATATTCGCCGAATAACACACATCCCCTTTTTTACGTAGAAACCTGAAATATACGTGTGTAATGCTCTTAAGTTTTTAAGCCATTTATTCGAGTTATTATTTCAAGTTTAGAATAAATTAATATACTTCTAGAACCGCAACTCTTTAAGTTCACAAGTAATGCCATTTCTTTTAAATAAACAGTATTTTAATACATGTAGAAGTCTAATTTTTTTTCTATGCACATCTTTTTTTATTTTCAAAGCTCTCGTTTTTATACCCGGCGTATAACGCACACTCATAAATTTCGATTTTATCTTTTGTTTTCAAACTACACATTATACGCCGGATTTTACGGTAATTCATAATAGTCTAGAGTCATCCAGGACTTCACGTAATAAGCATTATTTTTTTAGTTTATCCACCTAACGAGAAGCATCTTTTTTACCACAACTTTAACTCCTAAAAAACTACAACGTTCGCTCTTTTCAAAACAAGATGGTGCAATTTTGCATCAACCGCCTATTCCGGCTAATCACAAAAGTCATTAACGGATCCTAAAAGCTGAGATCTCCGAAACAAACAAAGGACACTTTCAAGTATTTTCGTCTATTCACGCATATTTGAGTAATGCTCTTTGTGTCTTCGATTTATATGTTTTAAAATCAATTAATGCATATTTAAAATACCAAGAAGTTTTCTCATTAGTCCTTCAACGACTGCAACAATATAAAAGATTTTCCCGGTAAAATATTTTAATTCCTGTGAAATCGTGTTATAGATATATATATACAGAGAGAGAGTGAAAGAGAGAGAGTTTATATACATAAATCATTCAAATTTAATTAACTCCACATAGATTTTTGCACTTTTTTACTGAGGTATTCGTATGGTAAGAATTGTGTAGATTTTCAATTTCGTACAACTGAAGGAATTGCTTATTAACAAATAATTGAATTGTGAATTCATTTCTGATATTCTACAAATTATTGGTACATGAAGCCCAAATTATGACCCTGAAATTAGTTTAAGAACTAATGGAATTAATCCTGGTGGAACTAATGTCTTAGGAAATGCTAAAATACTCTCTAGTATAATGAAGAAAAAGGTAACTCCCATAAAATAGCAAGTTTTGTATCTTTTAACATGTTTTTTTTAAATCACTTGACCGGTTAATTTTTAGTCTAAGTATAATTTTTTATCACATTTAGGAAGTTTTAAAAAAGTCTGCAGCAGTTTAAAATTATTTCCCTCCCCCCCTTTTCTCAAATCATATCACAGGTATGTATTTTTTTAAATATATGAACTACCTTTTGCTAGTTCAGAGTAAAAACATCGTTTTTCCTCGTAAGTATTTATAAAACGGTGTCAGGCTAGTAATAAAATAAGGTCACCTTAAATATACAACAGTGACAATTTAAATTATATTTGTTAAAAAATAAATCAAAACAAAATAATTAACCTATTTAAACAATAAGACCTCAAACCTTTTAAAACATTCAATTCGTCTACAACGGTTTATTTATTCGCACCCAAGCCACTATTTTAAAATACAAATTACTATTATCGATTGTCAAGTGTTATATCTATTTTTCTTTCTCTTTTCTTGTTTATGCCCTGAAGTTGCGGACGTATTCTGTGGTGACAGTGACCGCTTCAAGGACAGGTCGTAATTATGCACCGCACCCGATATTCCAGTCAATTCCGTTTCCTCATTCATTTGCTCTTCTCCCGATCTGCAAGTTGTTTTTTTAAGCTCGACATATTGATGCCCAACATTAAGAATGTGGCCTCCATACAGGCTCTGTTTGGCCTTACGCGCGCTTCTTGTGATCTACGCGTGACGTTGGTTTGAAAGAGTTAGTTTCTTTGAAAGAATCATAATTCTTTGATCTCAGATGTTTTTCTGAGAACATTTAGAGATCAATTTCGAGGAAGTGAAAATTCTAAGTACTTTTATTTAAATATGAATAATATTTTCTTAGTCAAGCTAATGTAGAAATAAATAAGTTAAATGGTTGTTTAACTATGACAGCATTTATCACTTACGGTGCTAATTGCTTCGATGTAGACTAGAAACACACAAAATCAATGCTGTTTTTATAAGATTCTTAAGTATTTAAAATGTTTTTTAAATCTCTTTCTGCGATCTTTTTTTACGATAAGCTCTTTAGACCATTTTTAGCAACAATTATTTTACAGTGAACCTAAATATTTTTCTTTAAGTCCCAGGTAGATCGAATTTTGCATTCATTAAGAGGTAAATCTTAATGGAACAATTTTTTGGAACAACCAAAAGAGCTTTATTTTCAAGATTCCGAATCAGGCTTTTAATTTTATTGGGGTCTTTGCATAAAATATTTAAAACTTTAATGGAATTTCAATGTTTAAGCCTATTTAAAGCATTCTCTAAAGGTTTTGAAATCGATTTTTTAACTATTTTATCTCATAAAATATTTTCCATATATAATATATATATATATATATATATATATATATATATATATATATACATATATACATTTTACAATTTTGTAAGACATTATTCTCTTTGATGTAGGATATATATTCCCGTTACATAAAAGGATATTTTTAATGTAAAAAGGATTTTAGTTTTTCGACCCACTACTTGAGAAACGTAATGTAAATTTTAATCAGTACTATTGGAAATCCTGTTTTTAATGGAAAATTGACAACATTCATAAATTCATAGAACGGAATTTCTATTCTTTTAGAAGGTTTTTAAGAATTCTAACAGTTGTTTTGCTTTTAACACTCCATTGCTCTCGCAAACAAGTCAGATAGAAATATAACGTTTATTTCCAACGTAAATTATCCTCAAAAAGGGTTTCTTTTACAAAAACATTTTAAATTTAAAGATTAAAGCCTAATGTCACTGAATTTAAAACGGTTTTTTCGCAAATTTTATTAAAGTAGTAAATGTTCAAATGAAATAAAGTCTTAAGTTGTTTTAACCTTTTTATTTTTGTTGAAGAACATATTTAAATGTTGCACCATTGCTTAAAAGTACACGTCTGCAGTTAAATAAAAAAACATTCAAATAATAGTTCTGTTATACTTAATGTTTTGAATTGTGAATGTATTGTTATTCAGCTAAAATATATATTCTAATAAAGAAGCACTTCCCCCTAAGGGCCCTAGATTGAAAGGAACGTCTCATTTAGAAATTAGTGTTTGTATGTGTATAAACACACACACTTTTTAGATTGTAATTACTAATTATGTTATGTAAATATAAACTATGGATGTTCTGCATAACAAATTTTATTATATTGCTTCAAGTATTCAAATAACTCAGAAGATCAGAAAATTGGAAAATAATATAATTATGTAATAATCAATAGAATCCGTTAAATAGGCACTAAAGTGTATTTTTATTTTTATAATAATTAAATTCTGATTATTGAATTATTTCAGAGGGGCAAGTAAATAAATCTGAATCCTCTTACCTAAATAATATGCATAGTATTTGTTTAATTGCATTCTTGTCTGATTCTACCTAAAGTTAATTATTTAACTGTGTAATTCATAATTATTGAATTTTGCTATATTCTTCTGTAAATAAATTAATATTTAAAAGGATTCACTACTCCAAGAATTATCAGAATTTATTATTTCAAGAAATGACAGTTATGTATGATAGTGATGGTTGATCCAGATTATTCTTAAGATATTTCAGTCTATATTTATTATGTGTGTTTTGAGAAAGACTTACGAATATTAATTTTTCGAATAGATATACCTTTCAAGTGGCATTTTCATGTTTTCCCTTCAATTTTAAAAGATATTAATATTTTTATTATTTATTTTTCTTGTGAAATCTACTCTTGTTGAAAATATTACTTTGAACAAGCCTTTAGTATAGTATCATTAAAATACTATTCATAAAATAAACTTATTGGTTATTAATACCAAACGAAATTTAATTCCAGATATTATAACTTTATTTCTTGATTACTTTTGTGATGTAAGTTATATAATATATGCTATAAGTAATGGAAGTTATCTTGTGAGGATAAGTAATGTAAGCTATCTTGTGAGGATAAGTAATGTAAGTTATTTTGTGAGAATAAGTAATATGTTGAGTATATTATAAACATTTTACATCAAAAATAAATAAAATGCTATAGTAAAAACTCCTTTGGGCTCTTTAACATTGAAGTAACAATTATTCAAGCTGTATAAGCAAAGTATCTTAAAAATGCACTCCAGATTTAAAGCAATTTCACTACAATTAATAATTCTCGACATTAATCGTCATCAGTCAACGTCGAATGGTGACATGATGACGAAAGTTAAGAGGTTATTCACTTCTTGAGTTGTAAATTTAAAAGTGCATAAGCCACTCCAAGCTTTCTCTGGTTTAAAATGAGTAAGTTTGAGGTCACTTCTTGCGTCTTCCGGAAAGATTTACGAGTGTTGGATCTAAAATGAGGTGACTCCTTTTTATGGTCATTGCCATGCAAGAAACGAGCATCTTTTCAAGATCAGTTTGTTACTCCCACTTCAAGCCATCGGATACTCGCTACGTAAGTCACCGTGAAATCTTGGATTCGTTTCCGAAAAAAATGAGTAAAAACCTGAAATGATTCCTACAAGAAGAAAATATTGGCTCTCTATACTTTTCTTATTTGCTTAGCATGTAGGCAGAAAATGTTTGACACAACTTTAGAAGGATAAGGTTTGGTTTAATCTTATAACATTGAAAAAAGGGAAGAGGAAACATGGAAAAGGAATATGGTGCATTCTTTACTTAAGAACTTCCAAAGGTGTATGATGAAACATTTTGAAATAGAAACTGTATATGTCTGGATAGAATTATAAAAAAAAATTTCTCTTATATTTCATTAAATAATTAAATAAAATAATTTTATTTAATATTAATTTTATTTAATTATTTTTATTATAAAATAAATAAATCAAGATTTTCAAAAAGTAAATAAGGGAGTTATACCCAACACAATTCATATTAATGATAATAAGCATTGGATCTCAATGCTTTTTCTTTGTTTCTCTATCGTAAAAATAAAAACTTTCTCACTTAGCTTAACACGAAAAGTTGGGTAGTGTGATATCAGTTCAGGTGTGATCTCTGTGAATCTGATGTGTGTGTGTGTTGAAAACATTTACTAACTCCAGCGCCTAAAGCAATCGCTGATTAGAGTTTATCCTAAAAAAATTAGTTTTAAAATAATTATGTAATTTTATCTTTTTTAAAGAGGTGGAAATACCTAAATTATTATTGTGTCAAATTAATAAATAAATTTTATAACAGAAGTAAAATAAGCGCCAACTTTTATATAAAAATGTATGAAAGGTATGTTACATCATGACCTAAATCCTATATCGTTTTATATATTTATAGATCACCATAGTTTTACATTAATTACTTTTTAATTGATTACGTGTTTGCATTCTTTATAGAAAATCTGAACAAATATAAATCTAATTGAATCTGAGTTTTCCGTGAGAAAACATTGAAAAATAGTGTTACTTCTCTCTGAAAATGAATCTGGTAAAAAAAACTTTCTTAAGTTCAACGTAGAAGAAGCAATAAAATAAAACTGTAATCTATTTCCTGTTAATCTATCTTAAAGTCTTAATAGAAAAAGAAAGAAATGTAGGGAAAGCAACACTTTTAAGTTCAGTTTAGATGAAAGAATAAAATAATTCGTTTTAAATTTATAAATAGTAAGTTTCATTCCAACGGAATGAATTGAAACAAAAAATAACCATTAATTATATTTTAAATGCAGTGAAATGTTTTTAAGCGTGTTAAGTTAAAAATAAACTGCAGTACCTCAAAAAAAATTGTTTACGTATGAAATCGAGTTGCATTCCTTTGGGTTTTTTTTACTGGTAGAGTCCCGAATATTTTATGGAACATCTAATAATCTAAAAAAAAGAAACAAAGTTATTTTTGTATCCAAATTTATCGCTTTGTTTCGTCGTTTTCTTCGCTTAAAAAGGAAGGCTTTTGTGATGCCTCTATCACTATAGGAAAACTAAAATTTAAATAGAAGATTCGTTTCTGTGAAAAATAGGGGATTTGATTTTCGGAAAATTATCGCCGATTCAATCTTCAGCGAATATCTAAATTAAATATTTTGCTGTCCTACTCGTTTCAAACTAAATTTTTTTGGACAAAGAAACAATTCACAAGCAAATCTAACACAGCTTGGAATTCTATTTTATACTTTAATAACAGTTTTCTACTTACTATGCAGACATATTTGAATGCAAATTTTCTTCGTCATAAACCAAAGCTTTAAAATTTGTGGAATATCATCTTTACAAGATTTTTATGGACAAGTTCAGTAACATTTAAAGTATTTCTATAGTACTGAACTTTTTAGTATTTTTGAACGGTGCGTGAATTAATACCACAGGCGGAAAACTCCTCGAATATTCAGGTAGCGTATCCACTTCGAAGCCTGAGGTTGTGGGTTCGATTCCGGCTGGAGTCTATAGATTTTCTGGATGCGAAAATCGTAGGCACACATGTCATATAATTATGTGGCTTGTTAAAGATCCCGTGAGTATTAGTTTGGCTCTGGTGCTCTGAGCAAAATTAAATCACGATGCTATTTGGCATCTAATGAGATCTTGAATTAATATAGGCGCCCAAATTTGGTAGCGAGAGCCGCCACTAGATGATGCCACCACAGAAATGGCTCTCACATTTGGGGACTTGCAGTGTCTGCAAAGGCTTTGTTGCTAATATGCAGCCTATCAGAAAAAAATCCTTTCTCTAACATATAATATGGAATTTCACTTTAGGCTTAAATTGTATACTGTATATGCTGATTAGATAAAACTCATTTATTTGTCTTCTTTGCAAGTAACTCAGAACTCCAGCACCAAGTGACGAGGATTTTATTTATAACCATCGTATTGTGATCTTAATTTAAGCAGTGATGAAAAACTTTATTTTGTACTTGAGTTATTATGATTGCGAGATATTGATTCCAAGGGTAATGTTTTGGATTAGGGAAATATGGTTTAATTATGATAAAGTTAATCAGTATACACGATAAGAGTTTCACATCAAGATATGACCACGACATCAGTGTGGTCGTGGTCATGAATTCGTGATCGGTGTTGTTTCTGTACAGTTGTGGATTCGATTTGACAGGAACTGACTTCGATTCTGGAGCCACTGAAATCTCACCCTGTTGAGGGAGTGATGTACGATAAATTTGTAGAGGCTTGAAATCCTCACATTGGCGTAATGTGATAGTTAGGGACCTAGGATGCAGCTCCGGTGTCATCCTCGTCGATTGACTGTGGTCCAAAATTACGAGGTCTGTCGTTTATAAATCTCATGTAACTTCGAAGCGCAATAATAATAAAACAATCAATCAGTCATGCGCAGCAAGCTATTTGCGATTGTAATCATGATTCGTGATTAAAGAAAAAGAATGATTCTCAGACAGGTATGTTACTAACTAAACTTACGCTCTGCAAAACATTTTTAAGACTTTTTTTATTTAATTTTCAATACCATCCTCCATTATCGCGCACTATATGTTCTAGTATTACAGAGCATCAAATTCGCAATTCTGCGACTAAAAGGTTACGATTTTTAAATTTATCTTGGTTTTTTTTATATAAATGTGAAAGATGTCTTTGAACTTTTTTAATAGTACTAGATCATAATTAAGGAAATGAGGGATAAAATACTTAGGAAAAGGATATTTCAAAGGATATTCTTTTTATTTATTCCTGAACCTCTCCTTTGATATAAAACATAGATTCTCGAAAGTACGTAAGATTTTATCAGCAGCAACTTAAGACTTCAAATAAATTCATTAAATATTCAATCCTAAGATCTTTTATCGCTATTCTATTCAATTTGTTTGATTCGTGTCAGATATCAATATATCTTTCCATTATTAATGTAGTAGCAGTATTTCGAAAACCACACACACATAAATTATTTTTTCTAGATAGATTATTTCAATATTAGTAAGATATGTAGTAAAGCAACACACATTTTATCTATTATCTCCTTTTTATCTTTCGCTCTGTTTCTTATTTTCTAATTTTATAAGATTCAACTTTTATTTCACTAATTTCACTAGTTTCTTCTTGCATTTTTCTATCACACTACATTAAATAAATCATCCACAAAGAAACACTTTATTTTTAAATTTAAGAAAATCTCATTGAAGAGTAAAGGAGAAAATAAAAATAAGTTGATAAATGTTTCAAAAAAGCTAAAAAAATATCGAAATATCTTGCTTCCTTGACCTATATTGTCCTTTCTTTTTAAATGAAGCGTAACCATGTCATGAATTCTCACGCATTTCTCAACACCTTAATAAAAAATGAGTGAAGAAATATGGACTTTTATTCTCCTTCGCTTTGCCCCAAGATTTTGAGAGGTCAATGCGGTATCAAAGGAGGGAAAACTTTCGGCCTTGTGATCTATCAGATTTTCTTCTCCATATTAGAGGTAAAAATAATAGTAAACAATATTTTTCACGGTTGCGAGCAATACTATGAAGCTAAGACTAGTTTTCTTACTATCTTGGTCAAGAACAAAAACGTGTTCATGCTGTTCTTATATCGAAGTAGAGCTACACCCTGATATATATTTGCTTTATTTTAATATTTAGTTTTAGCGTATTTATTTTCATAGAAGAGATTTGTTTTTATAAATCGTCTATTGTCTGATTTTCGTGCGAGTAAGACGAATAGTCGAGATTATTTCTTAAAATGAAAAGGAACAAACACTGAAGGTAAATTTTTTTAACGAAGAAAATTGAACAGTCAGGGTAGTATTTTTTCAACTCCTACTATTAGTTCACACTCTCCCTATATATATCTCGTTCAAATTTTCAATCGTTAATAAAATGCTTTCTAATCATCCATTCAAGTTCAAATACATTTTTTAAACTTGTAGAGGATGACACTTGATGTTAATACAGTTTTCTCAAATATTACTTCATTAATGAAATTAAAAAATTGATAAATATTAACAAACAAAAATAATAGTCCAACAACATATATAAAAAGGAAAATCGCTCGTTGTGTCCCTATAGCGCAATGGACATAGCGCTTTGAACTTCTAATTCAAAGGTTATGGATTCGAATCCCACTTGGGATGACCTAATTTCTGATAATGTGATTTCTTTTTTACTATATTATTTTATTTGAATAATTAAATTTAACTAATGAATAAATAGTAACAAACAAGAAAAATAGTCCAATACTATATAGAGGAAGAAAAATGGAAAATTGCAAGGAAAATCGTTTTCTATTTTTTCACTTAATATTGCAATTCTGTCATATGTATATACATATTTATATTAATTGTGACTATTTAATAAAAAGAAACTAAAATAAAATTTTTCTTTGTTGATCTAAATAGGAAATGACTTACATTTCTTTATAATACTTGTTTAAATGAAGTACATACTTCGCATTTGTTTTTAATGGTAGACAATCGTTCGATGTTAAAAGGTATGAGACTCATTTTCCCTAAATATTTATTAGCAGAAAATAGCGAGTTGTCACAAACTTAACGATTTAAATGAAGCTCATTTGATAACGCCATTTTTGGAAACAGAGATTTTGGGTTAAACCAGTGTCTCGTGTCTTAAGAAATATTGAAAATATAAGTGAACTCATAAGTACAACACTTCCATAGTGAAATTAGACCTGTATTTTATAATATATTATGTACTTAAAATATACTTTACATTAAATAATAAGTTTATCATAGAATGCTCTTAAAATTTTCCGCTGTCTTTCTTAATTTTTTTTCATAATAAATAACAGCAATACTTGGTTTGCACATTTTTTTACCACATATGATGCAATTGTGTGCGCGTTCCTTAAAAGAATTCATCGCTTTAATTAACGTGATTTAAATTACTGTGTGTCGCTATATTTTAACCATTGTAGTAATTTTTGTAAGTTTTTTTTAAAAAATTAATTATAATGAAATTTACTACCAATGTGTAATAACTTGTTGGATTAATTATTATTTGTAAATAACAGTAAAACGCATACGAGTTTTCCACCTCTTTCTTCCTTATATGTATTATAACTAAATAAATCGATAAATTTGAAATACGTACTATTATTAAAACCATTCATTTTATGAAACTTCATTCTTGTTTCTTATTGTGCTGCAGAAGAGTTCCCCTTCAGAAAGTAAAATTTCTATATATTTTTTGTGAGTAGTAGTTTTTGCCTCTTTGCTGTCTTTATTAAAAGTTGAACTATTCATATTGCATTTAAATGACTACAATTACCAGATATTAAATAAAGTACAGTTTTGTGAGATAGGTCTTATAATTTAAAATTTAGTTAAAGAAAAGCTTCTAAGATTCCATGGAATATAAACAGGAATTACTTGATTCCGTAAATTTACATACTATATACAGAGTGTTTTTTTCCAGGTATAGAAGTTTAAGTTGGCATTACTTTCCAAGATGGCGACCGATTTAACAGCTATCAAGGGATTTATTCTCAGTTTGGTTTGGCAATTCATCATGAATAGACTCACGCCTGAGCAACGCTTTTAAATTGTGCAATTTTATTTCGAAAATAATGGTCGATTTTCATAAGCGAATTTTGTTTAGCGATGAAGCGCACTTCTGGTTGAATGGCTACGTCAACAAACAAAACTGCCGCATTTGGAGTGAAGCTAATCCACAAGTGTATGTCGAAACACCGTTACATCCAGAAAAACTGACTGTTTGGTGCGCTTTATGGGCTGGTGGAATCCTTCTTCAAAAACGATGAAGGCCACAACGTTACAGTCAATGGTGATCGGTATAGAGCCATGATTACTAACTTTTTCATTCCTGAATTGAACAATCATGATGTCCAGGAGCTGTGGTTCCAACAAGACGGCGCAACATGTCACACAGCTCGTGCCACAATCGATTTATTGAAAGACACGTTTGGTGACCGCCTAATTTCACGTTTTGGACCTGTGAATTGGCCTCCAAGATTTTGTGATTTAACACCGCTAGACTATTTTATGTGGGTCTATGTAAAGTCATTGGTCTATGCGGATAAGCCACAAACGCTTGACCATTTGGAAGACAACATTCGCCGTGTTATTGCCGATATACGGCCACAAATGTTGGAAAAAGTCATCGAAAATTGGACGTCCAGATTGGACTCCATCCGAGCCAGCCGTGGCAGTCCTATGCCAGAAATCATATTTAAAATGTAATGCCACAAGATTATCTTTCGAATAAAAAAAATTCATGTCAATCGATTGATTGATTGATTGAATATTAACGTCGCACTGTTCAGCTACACGAGGGCTTTTGGCGACGGACCACGTAATTTTGAACCATGGTCAAGTGACGTGGACGACACCTGAGCTGGCACCCCCCCTCTCCTAACTACCACACCACACCAACGGGAGGACGTTTCAGCTCTCGACAGATTTAACGTGCATCGCTGCCCTACACGGCGGGTCTTTAGTGGTACTGGGCTCGAACTCGCGACTCATGTCAATCGAATAATACATCGTTGTTTTATTGCAATTTAAAGTTCTATACCTCTAAAAAAACACCCTATATATATATAGAGAGAGAGAGAAAGATTGTGTATATCAATCAAACAATAAATTTATTGATAGACCAACTACGATGAGCCCTTTTAAAGCAATTAAATTGTATGAAGAATTTTTATCTAATTATGTTAAAATACATTTATTAAAGAGTTATAGATGAAAATAATAAGTTTCCAACCACACACAATTTGATGCAATTTATATGTAGAAGTCAGTCTTAAATAATCTTTTGAATGAATCTCCATTACACTTATAGATACTTACATTTTAATTAATGTTATATAAGCTATTTTTACAGCATCTGAAATGAATTTATAATATATTCATGATGTCAGCTGAGAATTACTCTTAAAACAGGAAATACTCTTATATCTAAAAACAAATAATACTTATAATACAAACTTATTATATAAGTTATTAAACAAAAAGAAACACTGAGTAGAGAAAGAGGAGTCTATTTCTACCACATTTATGTTCAATAAGATCCTTTTATATACTTTATTACACATTAAGAAAATGAACTGAAAGAAACTTTAATTTGTAGTCTAATTTACAAAAAAGATTAATAAATAAAAAATAATTCATTTAAATGAAAACAATGTAACCATCTTCACATGAATAAAAACAGTTCAATGAAAGAGCAAAAATGAAAAAATAAATAAATAACTTAATAATACAAAGTTTCTCATTTCCAGCAACATTGTACATGTTATAAATACTTTATATACAAAAAAGCTTTAGTATCTCCGAATACTGAATGTTAACCAGTATTTTTTATATACTTTTGGGAGTCAGACCAAACCGCTGTTAGGAAAATAAGACTTTGTATCTTTCTTTATTTGTTGTTTATTTGCATTTTTTCCTAGAAGCAACTCGAGAGAGATAAATAATTTTTCTTCTCACCAAAGCAAAATAAACTTTTAAAAAAGAAATTGTATGATGGTTTCTTTCAACGCTATTCTGTTATTTTTTTATTGGAAAAAAACACTGATTATTTGTAGACATCGCGAAGATGTTGGTACTTTGAATTAAGAGGCAAATAATTGAATCATTCGGCGTATATCGTTTGTTTATGCTTTTAATCTTAAAAATGCTTTGAACTCATGTGTATATTAAAATTCTCTCTCAATCAATAATTTAAATTAACAACAACAGTTGATAAATTTAGAAGATAAAGGAAGTTCAGAGAGAAAACGTATTTCTAAACTTTGATTCTAACCAAAAATTATTTGTTATTTGCAGTAAAATTTTGCATATGTAGATAGTATAATTGGAAGAAGTTCAATGAAAAAGAGAGCAATTTCAATAACTTCCGACAGAAATAAATCTATTCGAATAATTATCAAGAACCAAAACATCATTAATTATGAAGCAACTCTAAAATAAAGTTTTAAATTTTAATGAGCATTTTGGAAATATTAATAAAAGGAAACTAAAAATAAAGGTTATGCTATTTTCGTGGTTATGTCTTCAGCTGAAAACGCTGGCGATTAAATAAATATTTAAGAAATATTTGTTCCATAATTACTGAAGAATACTTTAATCAATTGTGATGTGCGACAATCTTCTTCTTGCAATAAATTGTAAAGGATCTGTTTCGTAAACAAGGGTGATGCTGTTTTGCTGCTATCCAATTAGGAATAGACTTCAAATCATTATTATTTAAAATAATATATTTTACTCCTATTAATTATTTTACCTCTGAACGCCTCATTATTTCCAATTTAGAAATCCAGGAATTTGATTCCCGAAATAAATTTTTCATTCTTCTGCAAAGTGACCTTTCGGGGAAAGATCATTATAGCATATTGTAATGATTTATTTCAACAGTATTTATTCTATTTTTAGATATTCTGATTTGCATTTCATGAGTAAGTCGATAATGAATATCTGGCAGGGCTGATGTTTTTAATCCTTATTCGTTTATTCGAAAAGGAAACAGTAAGCTGAAATATATATTGCAATTAAATACTGGAGAGAGATTAACAGCAACTTGACTTTTACTTTCCCTAGCATATTATCCAATTAAGGAATACGAATTAAGGGTAATGTTTGAAAGATATAGTATTGATATTAATATACATTTAAATGAGAAATAAAAATTTATTCCTGACTTTACCTTAGTTAATATCAGCATTAACAGATTCAAGTTTGGCAAAATGGGAAGAATAACTGAAATAGTCTGCTTATGTGTTACCTTAAGATTTCTTGTAATCAAATTACACCCTTATTTAAACAACAAATTAATGCTTGATTTACAGTGAGTTTTTTAAAAAAAATCGGTTAAATCATTTTTATCCCATTATAATGTCCTTAAGTTTTAGGTATAAACGTTTCTAATTACGCCAAACATTGCTTAGTTAAAAGTCAAATTTGTTTATGATCATGTGCCTTAGTTTAAATAGCTTATCAAATCTGATTTTGCTGTATTTAAAGGTTCCGACGTAATTTTACGTTCTAAATTTCAGTATCGTTCTATTAATTTTTATATATCTAATGAATATAAATCAATTAATAAAAACAATATAAACATTAATCTATTAGATTAAACATTACACATATATGTTAAACTACTAATGTTTCCTTTTTTATATATATTTAACATTAATTAAACTCCTTTGAAATTTCCTGTAATTTAACTAAATGTACCGGAGAATGACCTTCTATTTCTTAAGATTGCATTTAAATAGACAATTTCGGCTTCTAAAAAATTTTAAAAATAAAACTTTTTGGTTTTTAATTTTATTGGTGAACTTTTAATAGCCATTGCATAATTTCTAGAATTGAACTTGACTAATCCTCATCTGTTATATCACCCACAACAAAGAACTTAACCCAAATCATTAAACTTTAGAAAGAATTATTCTACTGCAAGAGTGCAGATTTTCTAGCGTGTAACCCGCGATTAATAATACGGGAAGCAATAATAAGTGTTATTTGAGATACTCAGGATGAGACAATTACCAAGACGACTTTTTGCTACTGAGAGCTCCCACTTAACCCTATAATGACGCACGATACGCAGCCATAGAAATATTTCCGGCGAATCCTTTAGAAGAACAAACGAATAGCGTAGGCGTCTCGAAATGATTCTAGGTTGCAGTATCCTTAAGATTCAATTAAGAACAATCTGGGAACACAAGTAGAATTTGTTACGATTAAGAATCCCCGCGCATCTTACAGTAATTAAATTGCAGGATAGCATTGTAACCAATATGGTTCAATATAAATACGAGAGTGGGTAAGTAATTATGTGTAATGGACAACAATTCAACCGAATTACCTATTATTTCATTGTTTTACATAAGGGGACCCTAGATCTAAGAAATAACAGATAAAAAACAAATATATTCCTAATAGAAAATATGAAATTACATTTTCAAGCATAAAAAAATCAATTCTCAGCTATTGTAGAAACTTATAATCTTCTCATTCTTATTTCTTCATTGAAAATAATAAGAATTTAAATTTAAATAATAGTAATCTCCAAGTTATAAAAGTTTTTATTTTCAAGCGTATTTCACCTATATTGTCTCAAGAAATGCTACGCAAGTCATGTTTTTGTACAATTGTACGAAGTTCTTTTAGTATAGAACCTTAGAAACATGAAGCACAAAAAAATGCTTTGGAAAACATAAGCAAATTAATTTTCTAGTTCGTCAATTAAAAAATATAATCATAGATATTATATAATGTCAATTTTAAAGTTATTGTTTATTTATTTTTATAAATTGTTGAATTTTAATATGAAAATCAATGTAACTTATTTGCTAGGATAGCAATATTCAGGAATTCTTATAATATGAAGCTTAACCAATATGGGCTATTTTGAAAATGTGTGTTAAGCAAACTACTAATATTAAAATTATTGAAAAAATATTCCCAATATATTGTGTCTAATATATGCATTAGGGTAGATAATAGTTATATGGAGAAAAAAAATTGTTTATTAATCGAAACCTACCCATACGGAGAAGATGTTCTATGGTATAGAGATCAAGAGAAAAATAATTAAAAAAATAATCTCAAAATTTAGTATTTCCACAAAGGGGCTGAATTTTTGAAAAATAGAAGAAGTCTTAATTTTGGCAAGATGATCTTAGACTAAAATAAAATTATTTTTCTACAACATAAATAACTAAAAGTAACGAGTATTGATAAATGAGTACTGAGTAGGAAATAGTACATTGTAACATTTCATTACCCAAGCTTTCACTTCTAGCACCATCGAATGTGTCCGATTTTTTTCCTGTCTTATGCTTAATCGTGCACTGTAATTTTGATAGTAAATCTTTTTATAAATTTTATACTTAAGAATCTATTAAATGTACTTAGTGTTATTTTTCATATTACTCCTTAATAGGTGTCCTGTTATCGCAATAAATGTTAAAATGTGCTAAAAAATACCTGTTTTTCCTTTAATAAAAATTACTTTTAAATAAATAATCTCAATTAACTAAACATTATTCAATTTGTTTCAGTATTTAACACGAAAATTACTTTTTTATTCTATTTTACCCTTTATTTATATACCAGAGAACATCTTTTTTGCAAAGGTAGGTTTTGAAATTCTGAAAAAAGATTTTTCGATCCACTCTAATATCCATACAACTGTCAATAATATTGTGCATCCAAATTCAGCATAAGGTTGATGAAAAACTACAGCATTCTACTTCATTCACCCCCTTAAGAATTTATAAAAAGAAATCCACGATATTTCTTTTCTAAAATAAAAAAGTTTAAGATTGTGTGGCCATTTAGGGAAATGCATCCATTGCAATGAACGTTACAACTAATGAAAACTGGCACGACTATTCATGCTTTTTTTATAAAAGATGCGAGAATAAAAAAACAGGGAATGTTAGATATCAAATATTAAATTTTCCCTGTTGAAGGGAAATAGAGAAATTTTTACGGCTGCAATGATATTCTGGGTAGACTAGATTTTTATATAGTTTTTCTCGAAGAAGTCTCTACTTGTTTCTTTGAATGACTTATATTACGCTTTGATGCCTTTATGGGCGACAGAGCCTTATATCGCTCAGATTGGAAGTGAATATCTTACGTTTTTGGTTCTGAAATTCCACAGCGCCTGCATTTAGGATCGGGTTTCAATAAACCTTTCAAGAACCTGTTCTTTTGGAGAACTTTCTATTGCCTACACTTTTATTCGAACTTGTCAGTATTCCTTTGAGTAGATGAAAACAGAGAATGCAGATATTAAATTTGCTTCAAGGATTCATATCTTCTTTAGTACATACAAGTAATCGAATACAGTGTCAATTTTTCACATACATGAATATATCTTATTGCTACTATAAAGCTAACAATTAATACTTAGTTCTGAGAAAACAATCACGATAGTAAAAACATATTCTCTTGAATTGTTTATTTACATATATTTTTATGAAAAATTTATTAAATTGCTTATTTACATATTTTTAAGATTAAATTAACTCTTAACTAGAGTATTTGAAAATTCTAAATTTATATACTTCTATGGAAACGCAATTGACATATTTTTTTTACATTTTAGTTATTGATTAGAATATGCATTAATTCAGCGTTTCTCAAACTGGGGGGAGTGCCCCCTAGGGGAGAGTGCGAGCATATTCAAAAGTCGAAAACAAAACAAAAAATTATTTTTAAGAAATTATTAATTTACTGAAAGGAAGCAAAACAAAATACATTTTGACATAATAAAAATAAAATACAATTTACACTCATATAATACATTTATAAATGTATCAGTACTGTACGATGTATTTGATAATTATTTTAACAATACTAAATTAAGAACAAGTTTAATAATTACCAGTGACTCCATGGTCTTGTCATATATAATATTGGATACAAAATTTAATACTTATCTTGTTAATTTGTACGCTTTATAACTAAAGTTGTTTTGTAGCTTCAGCGTGAAAGTATATTATTATTGAATTCAATACATTGTTGTAGTATGGAGGGGAAGGGGGCCTCGATGAAAATTATAATTGAAAATTAGGTCACAAATATTGAAAGTTTCAGAAACACTGCATTAACTGCAATTATGTAGACATGTTCAGATATTAACTATACTTTTAATTGATCTCTCAAAATACATCAACAAAGTAATTTACTAATCAAGTTTTTTTTAATATGAATACTTATATACTAGCTAAATTATCAGTTGTTTTAAATGAAATACAAAGTAGAGTTCTCTTTATCTCGATATTTAAAAAAAAAACTCCAACTCTCATACATTCACTGATAATTCTCATAATGATATCGAAACACGCGGAAGTACATCCGTCTGTAACATTGAAAGTTCTTGATTTGAATCTAAATCAAACAAACTGCTTAAATAATGCTTGAAAGAATTTTCCATCTTTGTTTTTAATGTTATTGCAAATTTCATTTCTCAGTTGGAGGTTAGTTTTACAATACTCACCTGTTTGAAGTTATAAAAGGACTTACTTCATTATGCTAAAAAATAGGTTCTTAGTTTAGTGTTAATTATAAAGGAAGTAGCAAGATGCAAAGAGCTATTAGTCATAAACTATATAATTTTCAATCACTGTCTTAACTAATAATATAGTTTTCAAACTTCCTCACAGCTCTAGAAGAATTTGAGGTTAAGTTGCATATGATGTATAGCAGCCTTTCATTATTCCCCATGGTATCGTTGATGGAATTGAAACTTAAAGTATGATTGTGTGTGATTATTTTAAAAACCAGAAAAGTAAATATTTTGTTAAAAATTTCTACGCATGTCATGTATTGTATTTTAATATTATTGTCATTTAACTTTCTCATTACACCATAAGAAGATTTTTATTCCATAATATTAATAATGAAATCAGAAAAGAATACAATCTGATGAAGCTTTCTGTTCTTACCCTCAAGTCCCCCTTCTCTTTAAAGAACACCCAACGTTTTTTATACGGTAAATACGTTCCTCAAGAAACCATGAGAAAAACAGTGCAGAGAAACTACAAATTGTAAAGTAAAAATGAGGGGGTCTATACTTTTACATCCTCAAAAAATGTGTACAATATAGAATAAGAAACTTTACTTAATTCTAAAAACTGCATTACATGGGATAAAAAATCAGCAATATCAGTATTTCGATATGTGTACTTACAATTGTATATTTCAGGATAATAAAGAAAATAATACTATAAATAATATTAGCTAATTATTCGTATATGTTTGTTGATAATTAGTGCACTTGTTTACGACGAGGTGAAACAAAAACGTTGTCCTCACCAGAAAGATGTACCGCAACTGCTATTAAATCCAATCAAAAATTTCTTAGAGTAACGATGTTTTGAAGATATGAAATTTTTCCCCGAATTGAGAAAATAATTGCTTTTTCTAAGAAAAATGTTATGGTGTTGATTTATTTCTATCGAAAATTTTCTTTTTGTTTTGTCTTGCAAGTTTTTTGGTATAATTCTCGGTAAGGCAGCAAAACAAATCTTCTCATTTCCTTAGAATTTTAGAGCGTTTTCGGTATTTGAATCAATATTTTAAAGAATTGTTATGTAGACTTGCTCCAAGTTTAGGGTCTCAGAAATCGAACTACCACATATTGATGAATTTCTTTCTCTTTCTTATACGTTACAATCAATGATCCTTAATCTTAAGTTAGCCATATAAAAAGAGAAAGGAAACTTTTCTTTGATATTGCAATTTTAAAACCGTGTAAAAAAAAAGAGTTGGATGGGTAATACTGATTTACGTGAAAATTGCTAGAAATTATATATATATATATATATATATATATATAATTTAGTAGAATACAATGAAAACTAAATACTTATCCTTTCCAAAAGATGATCCGCAAATAATGTGTAAAATAACTTCAGAAATGAAAAAAAATCATTCTAATGTAGTAGAAGAAGAAAAGAGTCACTGATTTATTTATTAGCAGCGACGACAGCTACTGTCTTAATATAAGCTTCTGAATCAGTATTGAATGATAGTGTATATTAAGCCTATTTTTAAAATTAATGTCAATGTTATCTTTCGTTGAAATTAACCCATATAAGAACATGATACTAAGAATCATATTAATAATATTGATAAGAAGGGTTTTTTTAGAAATTCAAATGCACCCAAAGAAACAACGAAACAAGTAATATAAAAAAATTAAGTCAATTCCTACTTAGGTCAACAAAGAAAAACTCTATTTTAGTTACTGTTTATTAAATAATTACAATTAATATAAATATGTATACACATATGACAGAATCATAATATCAAGTAGCAAAATAGAGAGCGATTTTCCTTGCAATTTTCCATTTTCCTTTCTATATATGGTGTCGGACTATTATTTTTGTTTGTTACTATTTATTTATGTTTTAATTTCCTGATTGAATTAATATTTCAAAAAACTGTATTAAAATCAAGTGTCATCTACTACAAGTTTAAAAAAATGTATTTGAACTTGAGTGGATGAACAAAAAGTATTTTATTAAGGATTGAAAATTTGAACAAAATATTTATTGAAAAAAAACAGACAGAAAATTGTGAGATTTACTGGTCAGCAAAATTATATAAATTTTAATTTCATTTTCTTGGAATTTATTATTATTATTCAACTGACTGATCATAAAGAATAAAGTTACACCGAAAATTACATGTATTATCAACACAAATACATGCCAAATGAAACCAGTGTTAGTTCAATTAATAATAAAGACTAAAATAAAAAATTTACAATAATAATCAGCAGTTCAAAGTGTGGCTTAGGATTCTGAACAAAAATTAATACTTTGATTTATTTTTAAATAATTTATAAACACAGAGCAAATATATAAGAAGAGTTAAGATATATATTTTTTAAAAGAAACTCTTATTCACACATTGCAAAACTTTTTTATTATCCTCTTAGTCGTTTGGATATATATATATTTCGTATGTCTAATATGTCTCAAAAATCTAATTTCCAGTTATTTCATGTAATACTTTAATAGGAAATTAATCACTTAATTTCTCGTTTGAAACCGATGGAAAGATAGAAGCGACTTTAAAATTTCGAAATATACCTCGTACATTCCTTGAAGTATCCCGGCAATTTTCTGAAGCTCTACCTAAATTGCTTTCTCTAAAATAGTCGCTATAAATGACATGATGTCATTTAATACTATTAACTACCAAAATCTTTAAAGCGCATTTTCTCCAAATTCTACTATTGCGCAGTCAGTTCTCATTGAAGTACTTGGAAGAATGCAATCCTTTTAAGAAACTAGCTTTGTTGAAATTCTGAACATACTTTCATCTACTAGTTATTCGTTCTAATAATTAGATTCTATTATACGAATCCTCAGAAAGCTTAGCGATCTGTTGAAAGCTTAGCAACGTCCGCAAAAGGTATGTCGAAACACCGCTCTATTTCGAAAACGTCTTCAATTTTGGACTGCAGTAAAAAGTAAACTTCAAACGAAAAGTCTACGAGAGATGTTTAATCTTATCACAAACTACAACCAATATACTATACATAACACGAAATTTCAAGGAAGCATTATATTTAAAGTAAAAGGTATTATATTTTAACAGAACTGTAATTAAAACGTAATTAAATATTTCTATTTGGAGAGATAATCGTAAGTATTTAAAAATCAAATATTCTTTCGTCAAATTCTTAGAGAAAAACTAATTTGTCGTGAATTGAACAGATTCTCAAAACAATTTCGTGATACTTTAGTATTGTAAGTCTCTTTTGATTTTTTTCATTTATTGAAATATTTCCAATCAGTTTGAATTCATTAAAAAGTTTTAGAGAAAAGTACTTTCCATAGATATCCACGTTCTACAATTATTCTAATTGTAGTATTTTTAATAATTCTGAGAAAATTTCTCGTGATGAGTTATTAACATAAACAAAACAAAGTAAACTGTTGAAAATTTCTAACTTTTACGTTCTCATATTTTCAGACATTAATTCTTAATTTCCAGTTACTAATGTTTTATTTTTATCATCCGTCCGTCACCATTAGTGGTTTTTCTAAAAATACTGTACATCTAATGACTTAATCACTGTTAATGACTTTGTTCAAATATTTCATTTTAATTAACACAATCAGAGCGTTGCTAATTGCTTCTCGCGCGATTTGCAAATTTCTGAAAACACAATTATTTTCACTAAATTCTACAAATCATAAACATGTATTAAATGGATTTTAGGTAAGGGATCTTAAAACAAAAGTGCTTGCACTTAAAAATAACTCCATCAAGTATAATTGATTAAAACTTAATTTTAATCAGCAATATATTGTTTGTTACATATACGCTGGTGTGTGTTAAAAATTACGAGAATTTTTAGATTTGGTCGATTATTTCTAGAACTATTGGACAGATTTTAATAAAATTTGGTATGTACATAGAGTTTATATAATACAAAAATAACCATTCAACAGTTATAAAACACACGCACGATCGTACGTAACAGTAATCGGAGTCAGAAGGTATGAAACAGCAGTTGCAGAAAAAAGCAAAAAAATTGCTATATAGATAGATATACCATACCCTTAGAGATATACAGGCCTCTCGCCATGATTTTATTCTGGTAATAAGGGAAATTATAGTTCCTCTGGCAATAAATCTCATTCGTTCAACAACTCTGTTTTCAGCCCTTGGAAGGTTATTTGGGGGTTACGGGTTGCAATTGCTCTCTCCAAAGCGTCCAAGGCGTACTCTATAGGATTAATGTCTGGAGATCTAGCAGGCTAATCCATCCGGCGAATATCCTCACTTTCCAGAAATTCATCGACCAGATGAGCTCTATGTGGTTTGCGTTGTCATCGATTAAAATGAAATCAGAGCCAACTGCACCTCTGAAAAAGCAAGCATACGGCTCCAAGACCTCATCCATATATCTCACAACATACTTAGTGCCTTTTTCAAAGGCACGAAGATGTGTGCGACCTCCCAACATAATGCCGGCCCAGACCATCAAGCCTCTGTTGCCATAATAGTTGATTTCTCGGACATTGGAGGGCAAGTAGTGGGCCCCTTGTTCTCTCTATATAAAAGTACATCGAGAATCACTGGTGAGGCTGAACTGGGACTCGTCACTGAAGGGAACGGTCGTCCATTGATCCATGCTCCAATCTCGACTATTTTAGCATCATTTTAAACTATCTCTCCTGTTCAAAGAACTGAAAGGGACATAAACATCAGGTATTTTTATAAACAGCCCTTTCTCATGAAATCTTTTGGAAACAGTTGCCCATGAAACTCGGGTTCTTTTGTGGCCACATACAACTCACTAGAGAGCCGAAAACCCATAATATCTCTGTTATGCCTCAATATAATTGACAAATGGCGATCTTCCCTCGTAGTTGAGTCTCTTGGATGATCTTGCCTTGGATTTTTCTCCATGCATCTGGTATTTTGAAACTGTTTCCATAAGTTGAACACGAAGCTGGACTTTAAATTGAATATTCTACAATTCTGGGTTTGAGACTGGCCTTCTTCTAACCTACCCACAATTTGCCGCCTCATACCATCATCTAAACATTGGTGCTTACTCATTTTTACTGTTTGAATTGTAATTTAATCAAATGCTGCAAAAAAACGTCAAGACATTGGGCGTGGGGTGCTGTTGAACGAAATGTAGATTTTGGTACACGTGCTTATAAATCCTTTTCTCTGACTGTCCACACACATGTTTGTGTTAATCATTGAGGCAGAATTTAATCTTTTAGAAATGATTTAAACCAGACAAAACTATATTCCCAATAACAAATATTTTCTGGTAATCTGATTACTTATCTTCTAGAAATACATAAAGGGTTAATTTCCACAATTGAGAGAATAAATATGGTATTTCATCTTAATAAATGTGGATTCCTATTTGGAAAAAATAAGTATTTTCCTGCTTAAATGAGTTTTGTACATGGATTTTTTTCACAAGTAAAATTTACATTACGCGTAAGATTTTCTTATAATTTAAAGAGTTTAGGAATTTTTTTCCTTTTAAAACGTTATTTCTGGGCATACATTTGCGATGCACTTGATGTCATATAAACTTACTAGAGAAATATATAGCTTAGAAGTCCTAATTTCAAATATTTGCTGAAGTCTCGAGAAATTAAAAAACCCTTCAACTAAATTTCTTCTTAAGTAAAATCATTAATCTTGATAAATTAGATGCGATTAATATACTAATGAATACCTTTAAAGTGATATTAAAATAAATCCATCGAGATTAATTCAACTCTGCATCAATTTCAACGTCAAGCCTCAACTCCCTTCAAGTTTCTTCCACTGAAGTGTTTTAAATAACGGAATAATTATGAATCATCATTCTCAGCTGTGATAAAAAGATTTTTTTCTCAATGTCGCAAATCAAAACGTTCGAAGGTCGTTTTTCTTAGAATATTAAATTGCATTAGATCTTTTTAAATGTCATCTAGTTAAAATACTCGACGTAGGAATTCATTAAACAGATCAAGAGATAAAAATTTAAGTCGGAATTCAACTCCTCAAGTTTTCTTCGAAGAAAGAACATTTTTTTGTGCAAGTTTTGTTCTGTGATGCCTTTCACGTCTTTTTACTGACATGATTCTTTACTTAACTGAGTGTTTAAAGAGTGAAAGGAGGGAAAATAAAAAAAATGCATGATCGGAAGAAAGATACAGTTTTTTTTTCTATCTAAAAAGTTTTTCATCCGGACATCCGAAGTCAACTTTTTTTTTTGTAGATTTCATTGAAAAAATTCAACTTATCCTTCACTAAAAATAAGAATAGCAGAAGTCTGATAAATCAATAATGTTCTAGTTTTCGTAACTTTAAAAAAAAAAATGTTTTCTTTTCCACGAAATTCTTCAGTTGCGTGCTGCGAGATACCTTTTCTGTTAAAAAATTATCATATGATGCGAAAGGTCGAAAAACAAACAAGATGTAATACATAAATTTTATGAGTCATTTTAGTTCGTGAAAATGACAGGAGCTTAGTTGTAGAATTTTTTTAACAGATTAATTTTAATATAATTTTCTGCACATATTTTTAATTTGGTTATCAACTCCTCAAGAGATATGTACCAATTTGCATGTATTCGCCAACTCATGTTTATCACTTTAAAAAATAAGTGTATCAAAAAGTAACATTGAATAAGTTGAAAAGCCACAAATTATTTTACAAATGTTTTAAGGCTATTTTTGTTGTATACACAAGAGCCTGAAATTAACGCGGAGCACATTTTCGGACAGAAAAAATGCTTCAATTTTTATAAAAATTTGTGACATTGTAACTCATGCGTTTGTTTACAATATAGTGTTTTTAAAATTTCAAAATATTTCATAAATAATTAGTTTTTCCTTTTAACATGTAAAGGGATAGCTCAATTAGCATTACGGTATAGGAGAAAAATGCGAAACACATTTTATAAAGAAAAAATATAGCAACTCGGATAAAAATGAGTAGTATGATAAAATAAGTGATCCTCTACAGGATAGTGAAGCCAGAATATAATATAATTGTTTGAGTAATTTTATATCTGAAAAAATATTCCGAATTCGGGTCCTATACTTTAACATTAGCCGAAAACAGCCTTAAGTAAATTAATAAGAATTCTAGAACTGAGAAAATGGTAATATATTAAATGTTTTTTCTCAAAAGGCTTCAATAGCCCAATTACCGTGGTCGTGAACTTATGACTGGCACCATTACGATTACAGTCCTAATTGTTACTAAAGGCCCACATCGAGTAAAGGTCTGATGCATTCTAATTCTGTCGAGACTATATTAGAATATAGATTAAAAAAAAGGATCCGTTTTCCGACCATATATATATATAGTCATACCCCTATTTAACGAATTCATCGGAACCGAACATTTTGTTCGTTAATTCGGGGATATTCGTTATATCGGATTCCAAACAAAATACGAATTTTTTGCAATTCTTTAAGCAATTTTGGAAATTCTATAACCAACTACACAAAAAATATCCATAATTAGAAATTACACACTTTTTAATCAACAGCTAAAAATAAAAATATTATTAGTGAATTATTACACACCAGTTAAATGGAAATTTTAAAATACTAGTTGATAGAAGTTTTAAAAATCTTTTTGATTCTTGACTCGAAAGAGTTCTTTTACGACTCTATGCAGAGAAGAAAATACTGCATCATTTACATCCTGTTGCATAAGATATGTTTTCTTAGTTTCCAAACTAAAAATCATTGGAAAATTTAATAGTTTTGACAGGAGTTTCATTAACAATTTCTACATTAGAATCACTACTCATTGACTGTTCAACAATTTCCTTAACTTCCATTGCACAGATATAGGGAATCCATCATCAAATACATCATAATCGTTAAAATCTTAAAATATTCCCTGCATTGTGAATTAGGGTGAGATAAGAAATGAATTTCCTCCTACCCCAAACTCACACATGATTGGTTACACTCATTGCTCATCTGCGCCTGTGAAGTCTAAAAATGGTCTTCGCCTTTTCCCGGTGAAATTTGCCTCTTATATGAAGTCTTTTTTTTCTTTTCCGGAGACATTTGAAAAAAAAATCCATTTTTTTTCCAATCCAAGATAATAATAAAAAAAATTAACTTCAGAAACAATTCGTTAATTCGGGGTTTATTATTTGTTAAATAGAGGTTTCTGGCCTTCATTTTAATTGGGAAAAGAGAAAAATTCATTAAATCATGGAATTCGTTAAATAGGGGTTCTTCAAATCGGGCTCCGACTGAAAATCTTTTTTATCTATATTCTAATATATGTTTTAAATTCCAATTTCTGGCCTACTTTTTCCATCTCTCAGTTTGGTACTATATTTATTTGTAATGAAATAATGTATTATCAGTTAAAAACATTTTAATAAGAAAATTATAAGAAAAAAATTGCTCACGCATACTTTCATTTATTTTTTATACAAAAATGAGGTTGATTATCATAACAACATAATTTATTATTTAAAATTCACCTTTTTGGTTTCAAGAACTTACAGAAAGAGTCTAAGACATGCAGTTCAGAATAGTTATGCAGTTAACTGATTTAAAGTTTTAAATTTATTTACTGACTGATTGTTTATTACTACTATATTTATGAGTAACGGGGGGGAGGGGTACTGGTGATAACCTCGTAACTTTTCACCCCGCTCAAGTAACAGGATAAAATTAATAAGGAGGTAATGCAAAAAGATTTAAATATACAAATAATTTCTGCTTCTTTTAACAAACAATTTAAGAAATCTTTGCATCTTCTAATTTTTCCCCCGTTTGAACATAAAAATAAATGTGTTAAAAATTAACAGCCTTGGTTGCCATAACTTCGTACTAAATTGTTGAAGTAAAGTACAAAAGGCAATCTGCGATCATTTTTTAAGAAACAGTTCAAGTGAATTTTATATATTTTAAATCGAGATATGTACCGTAGTGTAATACCTCAGACTACGTCTTTTTAGATCAGTGACAAGCAAACTTTCTTAAGAATGAACCCGAGAGTATTTGAGTGGAGCAATATGGTTTATTGAAAAACGCTATATGATGAATAAAAAATAATATATTTTAATATGTTTTTTAATAATAATTTAATAAATGAGGCAATGATTTCCTTAATTTTCTTTTTCATTTTATTAATAAAAAGGCATTTCCAATTAGTGAAAATTCATTTTTAACAAATATAAAAGCGAATAATTATGTTATAATAACTTTTTGCATATTTGTTAAAGGTCTTAATTTTTGAGCATGCAAAGGTTTTTCATTAAATTTCTATCAAATTTTTTTTGCTATATTTTGAACATGCAAAATGTTTTCAAATTCTTGTTAAAATATTCGCATATAAAAAGATGGAATACGCACAGAAAAGTTTTTTTAAATAGTAAAATTGAAATTTTCTAAATTATTTTTGTTAACTGCATTGAGCCAAATATAATCACCGGTGGGCCCCAATTTGTCCATCACTGGCTTAGACTAATAGATTTTCGAGAATATTTATAACCGTTATGGGTTTTATACTTAGTCTGACCTTCATCTGTATCTTTTCAAATATATTTCTTCTATCTTTGTTAGTAGTTTCATTCAGTTATATAGCAGAAAAGAAAATTTATTTGTCTTATTTTTATACACCCCGTTCTATTAAAATAACGTTAGATATTAGACATTCAATATGTTTTTGTAGTTCTACTCCTTCCCTAATTATAATACAACCAAAAATATCATCACTAAACCGAGCCTTCTGTTTATCATTAAAGGATAATAATCCACTTCTTAATATATTTCCGTACCAAAAGAAATTGCTCTAATATTTTTATCGTATTATTTTTACACACACCATAATTGGAGCAAACCATATTACATCCTTGGCCTTTAATGATATTTTAAGACACGATCGTATTAATATAATAATACGATTCAGTATTTTTATACATTTAATTTCTTTTTTGCTCCGATTCAAAGCTCTTTTTCTCTTTAATGTTTTGATGTAAGTTATTTTCGTATGTTAATGTTTTTCTCCGAACACCAAAGCTTTTTATTTTGAGATATTTAAAAAGGTCATTAACAGTCAAGACAAATATTGGAAATATTTCCTGAATATTTTACTAAAAAGTTTTTAATTTTGTCATGACAATAATTACTATCCACATTTATCAGATTGTAAAAGATTTTTATGTTATGAACCTAAATAACTGCAAAATTCACACATTTTTGTGGCTATTGATGTATTTTAATGGTAAATTTGATACACTTTTGTTAAAAATAAACAATTTCATTAGAAATGTTTTTTTAAAAATCTTGTTGATAGCAGTATTTTTCTATCTGCTGTTTGGTGAAGTAATACTCACAGTTCATTTACACTCAATCAATTCGTTTTTTGTAAAAAAAACTCGGTTCGTAAATGATAAATAAAATTTTGATGTATGAGATGAAGAATTTTACATTGGTGTTCACTGTTTAACATTTATGCTGCAATTCTGGAGAAGTATCACAATCAAAAGGGTGCAAAAAAAACATTTGGTATCCTAAAATGGTTCAAATAAAATCACTCTTAAAACGTAGGATTCCTGTAACCAATCAACAAACGTATATTATCTTTAGTATTTCATTTTATTATTTGTAAAGTAATTTCCTATTCAACAAGTCACAATACAATTGACAACTTTTATTATGATCCCAGCCTTTCTCTATATTTGGTTGTAAACTATAAAAAGATAACAATAGTTCCCGAAATTCTTAGTTAATGATATTCACAATACTTCCAACTATTCATTACCATTGTTGGTAAGAGCAAAAAGGAAATAACATTGGTTAAAAGTACACGCGTCAGTTCACTGTGAAGTCTTTGGCGCCTTGATGCTTATTCTTCCGTCATTTGCGACTCGAGTACTTAACCTAAAGCGTGAGTTGTCTTCTTATTTGCTTATGAGTAGTCTTCAAGATTCCAGATGTAAGAGTGATGCTTTGTGAACTTGAATTCTTTTTTGTTTGTTGTTGCCTTTCCAGCCCTTTGTTCCATCTAACTGCGAAAGAATTCCAGTTTTTTACCATCTCTCTTCCTCCTTGCATTTGCCTGTCAGCAAAACGTCAGCATGTCATTTATTTGCTGCGGTTTAATTGAATCAAGCGCCTTGGCAATTATCTCGGCAATTTAATCCTCATTTGTAATTTTTTGTACGACTCAAGATGTTAATATCGTTGCTGACGAGAAGAACATGGACATGTAATTTATCATTCGGTAGTTTTTTAGTTAAATAAACCACTGATTTAGATGATTTTACAAAACTTTTTGCTTTTTCATTTATGAAGATATAAAGGAAATTAAATAATAGTATTTATTACTTGTCCCTTTAAATTAATTTTGATAAAATATTTGTGTAATAATATCAAATAAGAGAGGAAAAATAAAATTATTTTCTTCCATTCATCCTACTTTATTTTTGCTTACATTAATACAAAAAACTTAAGCTAATCATTTGCTTGCTTTTGAAACAACTATAATAGACTCTATTTAATTTAAAGGTCATTGAGAATGAAGTTGTTAACAATTTGGAGGAAGTGTGCTAACCTTGAAGTATTTTAACGAAATGAATTTAAAAATGGATGACTGATGTGCATTTCAGCAATTAGATCTTCATTGCTGAATGTATAACACACACATACCCAGTTAATTCCCTTTAAGGGTCTGTTCCAGAAATGAACCATTTTCTTGCATATAAGGAACAGACCGGTATATGTAATTAAAACCACTAAGGTTCGTAAACGGTCATCTACATGTCGTGTATAGGATTCACCAAAGGCTTGTCTTTTGAATTAATAAGGGCTACTATATGTAAAACGGGATGAGGCTCAAAGTTATTGCAGGTTTATACTGTGACAGTTGTGAAAGTTGTGTAAATATTCCTAAAGTAAATAGTCTCGCACGCGTAGCTCTAGAGGAAAGTATATTCATTTAGACTTTTCTTCAAAAACAGTGGGCCCCATTGCAAAGTCAGGTTTGGGGCCCTAAGCCGGATCTTACAATGGGTACGTATGGCGTCAGTCAGGCTTTAAGCCTCCTAGAACTTGCCCCCCCTGCAATGTAGGGGTTGCGGAGGTGAACGTAACGCCACTGTTCAAAAATGATTGGCTGGTTGATTTTGATTTATTGTCACTCTAGAGCTGCGTGAGGGTTCTTAGAGAATAATAATTTGATCAAACTAAATATTTTGTCACCATGTTAGTAATATTACTAAATAATCTACAGCCTGGAAGATAACATATTGTTTAATGCTTGAAATTTAATTTAATAGTATAAGCGATTTCATTCCGAGATTATTAACTGCTTGCTAGAGTTACCCCTTCTGCTTGTATTTCTAGGAGGATGCAAATAGCTCTATACCTTAATTGTTAGTATAAATTAGTAATATCAAGGGCTGTCCATCTTGAGATTAAAATCATTCAAGAACAGAGCATTTAAAACTCAACGAATCACGCAATTTCGAATTAAACGTAGAATCATAAAACTCTGGGATCATTCAAAGTGATTCATGATTTTGAAGAAATATTATCTTGTGATTTTTATATAAGCATAGCATAATAATATTTAAACCCAAAAGTTATTTTAAAAAATTAAAATGTGTCCTTCCTTTTTATCGAATATCCTTCTAAGTCTGCTTTACCTCCTTCGTTCAAAATATACTCATATTAAACTAAATCATTTTATCGTTGATAAAATCAAAAATTATCAAGAGGGTATAAAATTACAACGTAATTCAATTAAATAGGATTTCCATAATACATTTCAGTTTGATGAACAATTCTAAAATCTGATAAAATTTAATTTTTGGAACTAGGAGGCATATATAACCGAAGAAACAATGGCCAAAACGAGAAATCCAAAGTTATTTGTGTCGCTGTAAAGTATTCCATCTCAAATATATTCGGAAAAAAATAGATTCAAAAAGTCTATAACATAATTCCGCCTGAGAAATTGCGAAAATACAACACCCGAAGTAAATTAGATTTATTTTTTTTATTCGCTGCTATACTTTTTATCTACAGTCGTCCCATTGCAACACCAAATAATATACTTTGATATTCTCTTTTCCCCTTTCAGCGATATTTGAATTTCAAGTGAATAACTTTTCCACCCAAAATAAAAAAATATCGTGACTACTTATGGTTGCTCAACTCCTACTTTAGTATATATTTTTTCTCATATTTTCTATTTTGTGTCCTGTTTTCTATTCGTCTCGATCACTATTTTTCATTTTTTTCCTCTCTATATTCTTTTATATCTCATGAAAGTGGGTGATTTCTTTTAAAAATTGACAGATATGAGTGTCGTGTTTTATCACTAAACGCCATGGTTCAAGAACATTTACTTCTTAAATTTTTGTTTCTCGTGACAGTATGTATATATATATATATATATATATATATATATATATATATATATATATATATATATATAACATGTTGTACCTGTGTTATTATGTTAATAAAATGTCATAGATTATTTACTTGTAAAATAAGAAGAGAATAATCGATTTATTTTTAAATAAAGCAAAAAAAAATCAATTTCTACTTGCCTTTTTTAAGTAAAAGAAGTATTTTATTCTTATTTTTAACAAATTTAGAGTGTATTGTTTTTTAGAAATAATAATATTTACTGTACAAATGAGAAAACAATTGTTAATGTATTTTCTTCAGTGAAATCTAGATGAACTTAGATAAAATACTTCTTACTTGATGTTTTCGCGTTAAATCCATTTAAAATCAATTTCTTAGAAGAATTGTATAAGAAATTCTTAAAAGAGTCGCTTAGCTGAAAGGAAACTAAAAAAATAATGGCAGTGACAAATTTTACAGCCCGTACTGGAAACAATCGTGAAAAAAAGCTTATTATTTTCTATTAGCTTCTAACAAAAAGAATAATTTTAATATGTGTATACATAAATATGTCATTTTTAAGCGTAGAAACTTCGTTATATAGAAATGTAAAAACTTATCTATTAGCAATTATATGCTGCAGTTTTGGAAAAATATGAGCATATTAAGTATTATTGATTACGAAAAAAAATTTCTCAGTTGCCAAACTTTAGGAAAATTTTCATTTTTTTATAATTTTTTTCTAAACCATACTCTTTCAGAGGAATTACGAAATTATTATTCCCGTAGGTTTTTTTTTCAGCATGAATTTAAAATTATTCAAATTATTTAATGAGTCATTTACAAAAAGTATCCGGATGGCAGATTTGATATCCGCCATCGACTTTACGATGTTTGTTACCCAAGTAATAATTATGAGCAGATATAATGTAATTAGATTATATCTTCTCTTCATAACTTGATAATACTGCTTAATGGAACATATAAAAAACAGTACTATAAATAAGGCATTCAGGAACTAATTCGGCAGTATTATTACGTGGGAAAAACATAAGAATACTCTTAAGAAAATTCAAGCATGTGAATAACTTAAGAAATAATTATTGGTAGATTACAATATGCCAAAAGTAATATATATATATCCTTAACTAGAGATTAACTTTTTGGAAAAAATTATCAGCCTTAGATAAGGTATTAGTTATCCATTTCTTAAACCTTTTCATAAAAAATTAAAATTCTACAATTCATGAGAGTTGTTCTCTTGTTTACTCCTTTAACTGTCGAGGAAAAGTTATGAGAGATTCCCCCCCCGCGCCCTCAGAGCTCCCTCAGGCGCGCGTTGTTACGCCGTTCATTGGGGGAAAAGAAAAGGCCTGTTTTTCTACCTAAAAATTGTTTACTTTCCCTTTAAAAAAAGAAAGAAAATAAAAGGATAAAACAATAAAACGAAAATAAAAAATGTAATCCCTAAGAGTTAAAATGTAGTAAAAAAATAAATTACAGCTTATGTGTTCTGTGATATATCCTGAAACATGGTTGAACTCATAAGCCAGTATCATATTCAGTGCATTCATTCAAAACATTAATAAGGTCCTATTACACACGGTAAGTAAAAGGGACAGCAAATGAAGAAAAGAAAAGAGCACACTCAAACGGAAAAAAACAAGAAAAACTGCTCAGCTGTGAATTTCATCGTTCTCAGAATATACCCTCCCCTCCCCTTTGAAATTCCTACCCCACCTCTTCTCCGAAATAAGTAATTTTTTAGAACAGAGGTATCCTACCCAAATGACCTTGCGGGCCACTTCCGAAAAGCATTATAATCTCGTGGGCCGCACTTAAAATTATGTACCTTTATATCAGATTTGGAAACAAAAAAAACTTATTGGAGTGAAAATTTAAAACAGAATTAATTATTATTATTGTTTTCATTATTTTTCATGTAAACAGACATAGATAATATAATAATGCTTGTATAGGATAATAATGCAATGATCAAATAATGTTTAAAATATTACAGTGTGTGTTGCCATTTTCTTGAAAATTACGATGTTCCTTTTGAATTGATATTTCGTTACTCATGGTACAAATTTGATTGTGCTGTCATTCATAAACGATTAAGTATACATTGCCCTTTCTCTTAGCCGTCCTGAATATTTTTTTTAAACTTTAAGAAACATCTCTCTGAATGCCTCTTGCTTTTTGGGCATTCCAAACAGAAAAGGAGGAGGAGAAATGAAAGTCTCACACACGAATCGTGTACCATCCATAGTAAAGGATATGCATAATGCAATTCGAAATTTATTAAAAAAGTAATTTTCTATAGTAAAATCAAATGTAACTGTTTGATAAAATATAAATCCATTTTAATCTAAAGGACATTTCTATTATCAAAAAAGGATTTATTTTAAAACAAGAACAGGTAGCAGGCAAATGCTTTGTAGATATATATTATATATATATATATATATATATATATATATATATATATATATATATATATATATATATATAAATTTCCCTCAAATAAATTTTAAAATGAAAAAAACTTTAAAAATCTAATATTTAAAAAATTTTTTAAAAGAGTCGGCGGGCCCCACGTGTTGGACACCCCTGCTTTAGAAGAACTATCAATGCCATGTTACTATATTCTAAAGCCGTGGGACTAATTTTAACAGAGCAGCTCTCAATACAAAAAGCCCTCCTTTGGAAGGACGAGTATACACGTCCGGGACACTGAAGGCACCAGCTCAGCAGGACGTGTATACACGCCCGCGGCACTTAAGGGTTTAAATGATTAGTAAAGGTGTATTTAATAATGTTTGATTTCATTGAACAATTGTGTCTAATTATTATGTTGCTTGTGATAATTTAGATTTGTTATTTTGCATTATAAAATGGTGAAAAATTTGAAACAATTTATGTTGTAGTATTTGGCGGAGCGTTATCTTGGAACAATCTGAACTGTCCGGCACCGAGAGCTCCGGACAATGGACTCAGCTTCATCTTCCGGAATGGAGAGCTGGTCCATTTTCGATGTCACCCGGGGTATCAAATGAAAGGGAAGGCTGTGGCCTACTGCGTCAATAACGTTTGGACTGAATCTGCTCCGGAATGTGTACCGATCAAAAAATGTAAGCCATATATTTATTTATTCAATTTGCAATTAAAATTACAGTACATTTCTTAAAACTTATTTCTGTAGTTTGTAATTTTGGGGGGTTGGAGCACTTTGTTCTTTTGGACCTTCATTTCCTTTCAGGACATTTTGGATGACATTAAAACGCTGTCAAATTGACCTTTTTAATAAATAATATTTAAGATTTTAAATATATCTAAAGAAAATTAATAAAGAGAAAAATTGCTTTGATATATGAATAAATTTACAAATATAAAATAAAACAAAAATAAAAATTGATGAAAAACTCTTGACTTAGAAAAAATTTTCGTTATCGGAGGTGGCGGAGTGGGCTATAGTCAATCCGGTTGCAGTAAAGGAGTTCGAATTAAAGAGAGAAAATATTTAAATATGAAAAGTCAAAATGAGTTGGTATCGAGTGGAGCTTCTGTGAATGGTTGATCAGAGAGATCAGTTATTTTTACATTTATATTTAGGTAAGAAGCTCGACCCATCATTAAGTAGTAAATGGCGAGAACTTAAGAACAAAATTAAAAGATAAGTAATATAGATAAAAGAGAACAGATTCAGGAATTAAAGAGAAGCAGGATCAGAGTTACTATTAATCTGGGTCTGCAGAAATTAAGATCAGAAGTATATTTTTTCGATGCTAGTGATCAATTTATTACCGGAGTTGTCAATTTTATTAAATAAAAATTGGTAACATTTCTCCTGATCGTTTGTCTATACTCGCATCTCTGAGATCTACATTCCTCATAAACCAGCGAGTGTTAAGAATTTGCTTGACAATTAAATTTTGAGCACTTTCTAAATAATTAATATGGGTCTTAAAACTTATTTCTATTTCTAGCCACAAAATTATAGAAAGTTTAGATGTATCTAAATATTGCTAAGACGCATAACTCCGTGTACAATAGCAAGCTTTACTCGATGAACATTCTGGTCTAAAAAGTAAAACTCTAGTGTAAATTAAAAATTCTAGTCTAATTTATTTAAAACTTTAAAAAAATTATAATTCCAGTCTTCCTCTTGAAAGTAATTCCGTATTATTTTAAAAATAACCACAAGTGGCTCAAAATCAAGCAGAAGAAGTATTACAAAATTATGCTGCGAAATTTTCCGCATAATTTGCGAATTTGAAATCTACGATCTACAAACTAAATCCTATCTCCAGTTTTTAGATGTTGAAAATGAAGTCTATATGCATAATTAACGAGGAATAAATCCATATATAATGTATATGAAACAGACTATCTACATTTAATACTTCTAGATTGTATGATTCTTTTGAAACATTAACCATTTTAGAAGTAATTAGGAGTACTCATACAACTGATATGATAATAGAAATGAAAGTTTATTTCATAAAATGCTGTATGTGTGCATCAGTCAAACATTTCATTTTTTTTTCTTTCATCATCAAGAGACTAAGTAGAACTTTGAGATTTAATTTATTTAAATGAGCTATATCTAACTCATTAAATGTGTGTGTCTGTGCAATTAACTGAATTAAATATTTGAATATATCATTAACCTAAAAAGTTACTATATTAAGTATCCTTTTAAATGTAATTATCAGGCCGTTTTAAGAGTATTTGAGACCACTCGAAAGAGTTCAACAGGTCATTGAAATACCCAAGAAACTAATTTAATGATGGAAATAAATAATATACAAAAACGTTAAAATGTTTCGAGAGACTTTACTATAACCGTTTCCCGAAAAATGCAAGTCCTTGTTAATTACACGTGTACGTGTAATAATAAGTTTATTTAAATAACACACAAGTACAAAGATAATTGCCGTTACTAATAAAACTAATTATTACTTAACAAGTTGAAAAATTACTTCGATATTGAACTGGAATTTCTACATAACTGAATTGTTCATGCAATTAAAAATAGGCTTAAATGGTGTCTTTTTCTTCGTTTGTTTAATTTATAAGTCTTTCTGCTCTAGGGAAAAAGAGAAAATAAATTTATGTTTATATCTAAGATGTGTTAAAAACTAAACATTAATTATATAACCATTTAAATGCTTGTTTTATATTATGTCGTTATATATCATACAGTCATTAGTTCAGTAATTAGAAGTTTAGGTTCATATAAGTATGTAAATAAATGATTATATAATGATTAATCTATGCAAATTAATAGTTATTTTACCCCTTTTTATGTTTCCCTTTCGTTTTTCATCCCATTAATAATATGAAAAAGACTCGTTAAAAATTGCAAACGCCTAATACATATAAAAAAAAAAAAGCTTAACAAAATATTTTTGACTAGAAATAACACATTAACATCGATTTTTACTTATTACAATATTACATTTGATAATTTAGTTATTAGCTCATCTAGACGATCAATGACATTTCATTAAAATTTCGACTTTAATAAAAAAAAAAAGACATATATATATATATATATATATATATATATATATATATATATATATATATATATTGTTAAATAAATTTATAACTTACAGAATGATATGCTGCTCAAATTTATTGAGATATAACTTATTAATTATAAAAGCTTTTATTACATTTTGATAACAAATATTGTATTATAATGAGCTGCTTTACTTTGATGAAAATACCCTTTCGTATAAACTCATTAGACTGTAATTTATGTCAAATCTTTTATTCAAACTTTCAAAATACGGCATTTGACTTTGACCTGGTATCAAACCGAGGACCTTCTGAGTTACAGCTTGATATTCCAACAATCTAAGAATCTGAGATATCAAGGTAAGCTTTTTTTAAGAGAATGTTACTTTTTTCCACCTCACCTGCCTTTTCAGTCTTATACACATGGGCTCAACATGTCCTTTGGTCATCCTAGAAGCAATTTCAAACATATTCATCATACAAGGTACTTGTTTACCTTTTTTCATACATAAGAGGCAATTTTCACCAATTATGTATGTTTTATATACATCCAAGCATTACTTAGCACAGGTATGCAATTGTTTTTATATCTCTATATTTCACTATCCTTTTTGATATTTTTAATGCATACATCACAAAAATGTTCGCATGCTATTATTTTTAACGTTTTTTTCATCATGTTGAAATATTTTATTTACTTTATGGGTAGATATATACTTTTACTTCATGGTCAATTGCGTTTTACTATATAGACAAAAAATTGTTTTTAAAATGGTAGCTTTCGATGTAGTAAAAGAAAATTATAAATTTACAGTACTTCTTTACCTTTGTTTCTTGTACTGTTTTTGTTTATCACATATATTTGCATTTTGTTAATGTTTTTATATATATATATCCAATTTATTTTTGTTTTTCTCTCTCTTCCCCATATATAGTTTTTTTACTAATTTCTTTCCCCCAGTTTTCTGTTTATACAATACACTTTTAAACAACAAAAATAAATCCCTTCCCACACATTAATGCAGCTCTTTTTGCCTGATCTTGAATCTAGTTTAAGAGTCCTCGAGTTGAAATCATACTTTTTCATTTCAGATTGAAAATAAAATTTCGTACACCTACAGAGTGTCCGATAGATGTGAACAGTATAGCTTTTATCCTATTAACCATTCTTATATTTATGGAGTGGCCGCAGTGTCAGAGGTGTCATGGTCGAGTGGTCAGATTTAGCATGCCCAGCACTATCAAGTCCTAGTGCTACTGAAGTCCTACGGTTGTAGAGGGGCTGATGCATGCAAAATCTGTTGAGGTTCAAGGTCCTTCCGTGTGATGTGGAGACTCAGATATCGTTACGTTTGACCGTGGCTCAAAACTATGAGGTCCGTCACAAAAAGTCCTCGTGTTCTTCAGAGTGCATTATAAATTAAAATCAAATCAAATAACTTTGTGAATGCATATGAAACATTACATTAATGCAGTGATTCTCAAATTGGGGGGTACGCCTCCTAGGAAAAGCGTGATAACTCTACATGGGGGGCAGGGGGGTGCCAGCACATGAAGAAGTCAAAAATAAAAGATAATTTTAAAAAAATCATGAATGCCACAGATGTGAAGGATATAAGATAAACTAAACTATTTCTCTAATGTCATTTATACTTCTAGAAATGGATGATTGAGGAAAAAAAAATTTATTTTAATGAAAAAAATTATTTTGCAATCTGTTCCAATTTAAAAATTAGAAAAGAAAATTATAACATAATACTTATCCTATTACTTAAATATAACTTACTTAAAAGTAACATATAAAAAATTCAATACTTATTTTGATACTTTGTACGGTTTCTAATTAAAATCGTATTGGAGCTTTAGCGTCAAAGTAATTACATTATTATTGCATTCAGTACATTTGTTATTGTATGGGAGGGAGGAGAAAATTTTGATTGAAAATTGGGTCGCAAGTATTGATAGCGTGAGAAACTCTGCATTAACGTCATTACAAATACATTATTTTCTAGTTTTTTATGCACGATATCTCCGTCTACATCAATTTCTCTTAATAAGTTTAGTTAGTAAAGCCATTCAAAGTGGAATGAAACGATGGAAGGCAAACTATAACTTTTTAAAACAAAATTTTAACCACTCGTAAAATTAATAAATTAATAGTTAAGAGATTAATCTGACTTTACTAGACAGAAAAACAATCCAACTCATTATCCTAAATGGATCAGATTTAATAAATGATAAAATTATCATTTAAATATACTTTTGTACATCCACTACAGAAACAAGCCGACATCCAATTACGTTTATTTTTATTCACAATATTAATATTTGACTTGAAGCCAAAGCTTATGAGCGTATATAATGATTTTTAAGAAAACTTTTTAGAAGATTGCCAACGGCATTTCGTTCGAAAACTATTAATCATTACATAATGACGAAATGTAAGAACACTCGAAAAATCCTTGATACTTTCTACCTTTTTCTCTTGTGCAACATTCGTAGATTTTACACTAATGAGATCGAAAAAAGACATAAAAAGCCGAGGGCCAGTATCAAAGGAGATGGTACAGTAACTTTAACGAGCAATAGGTTTGTTTAATAGTGAGTGGGGATGTGCTGAAGTCTAGAAAAAAAATTGACGAAATATAATATATCAAATTTATTCACTGAAGTATCTAGAATAAAAAAAGTAAAATTGAAGCCGAAGTATAAATAAAATATAGTGACGGAATAATTTTATTAAATGTCGAAAATTGAAAATGAAACTATTTTTACATACACCTTATTAAATTTACATTTGTAGGAATGTTTTTGCTGATTTTATTGACCTCTTCTTTCGTTCTATATTCATTAAAAATTTTTGGTGCCTATATCTTTATTCAAAATTCAAACACCGGAAAATTTATTTAAAAATAGCACAGCAAAGTACTAGGCATGAGACACCATTGTAAAATAGAGTGGGAGTATTGCAAAAACATAAATATGAGACCTTTTATAAGAAAATAAAATATTCTTATAAGTTAAAATACTCATATTGATTGTTTATTAAAGTCGCACTTAGAAATAATACGAGGGTAATTAGCGGAATACCGAAGGCAACCGTGCTCACTCAAGGGGCCTAGTGTCACAAATCAAACCCTCAGAAACCCCTCCTGCCCACACATTCAGCTTTTATTAAGAAAAAATATTCTTTTTTTTACAGATCTGGTGACAAATTTAAACAGAGCCTTGGTTTATAGGAATTACATTGTTTCTTCATACAGATAAGTTTAAACGGTGATTTTTGTATAACAATTAAATTTTGTATAACATGAATTACATAGTTTCGTATTACTAAATTATTTATAGTATATATAGTTATTTATAGTATAGTAAGAGAAAATAATGCATGTATTGGCAAAAAATGGGCTACGGGCGACGCATCTCCATATTTTGAGCCACGATCAAATGACAAGGATGATACTCCAAACTTCTATGGCACGCCAACGTGATGGCTTTGAGACTCGACACATTTAAAGTGCTTCGGCTTTCAAAGCAGCAGGTTAAAACACTCAGATCAAACTAAAGAAATTTGTGTGACTAAAGTTTCGTGCTATTTATAAATTCTGGTCAATTTCTACGGAATTTGCCCAGTGTTTTATAGCATCAACACATGTGTATTAGAATACGTTACTAGACAAGATGAATCCCATTATATAATTAAAAACAAAATGCTACAACTGTGCGTGCGCTTTTTTCTAGAAAAAAAATGTGAGTGAACACTTTCAACTTCAACATGGTTTGATTTTGACCAATAACTCTTTAGAGCTGAAGGAATACTAAAAGAAAAAAGTTGACTTAATTATTTAAGAGGAACTAATAAAATGAACTGGTAAAAACTAGTCAAACCTATTATGTGTCCCTGAAAAAAATTATATTAAAATTACGAGTCCGATATTTCTGCTTTCATTTATGTCTCAGATTTCTGACCTGAGGTGTCTTAAAAATAAAATGGCAAACACACACTATTCTGCTTAAACCAAAAAAACAAAAACAAAAAACTGTATTAACACGTGATTTCGTTTTGAGTTATTATCTTACGTATTATATTTAAATAAAAATTACATTAGATAAAATGTAAGCATCAAATAAAAAAGTAATACATTGTGTGCACTCTAAACTAGTACTTTTAAAAAAAATAACCTACCGATAACTGAACTTTTAACAATTTTTTATATCAGTCGTTACCGATAATTGTTAATGCTAAGAAGCTATAGATTAATCGTTAGTCATAAGAAGCTATCTTAAAAACGGGGGCTTAACTTTTAACTTCAGAATAAAAATCTACATTTTATCGCTTTTTCCAAATAATTGACAAAACAGTCTTTTTCCCCTCAGGGTCTCGCAATCAAAATTACACCTTTGAAAACGATAGCGATAATAATCACAATCGTGATGTAGCTCAGCAACAAGACAAGTGGAAAGCTGAAAAGCATCGTCAACTGTTCAACTGGGGAGACCAATCGTCTAAGGACAATGTTTACGGCGATGGACCAAGACGACTACCACTCATCAATGGAATCTGGCCACCTCAAGACCATGCTGAACAAGTTCTTGCCCTGGGTCCTCAAAGTACTCCTGGACCTCGAGTTTTAGTTAAGGAAGAGATTGACATCGCAGAGTTGAGACATAAGCAATTGGAAGAACTGAAGAAACAGCGTTACAAATCTGGGGAAGCTACAAGTAAGTTAAAATTATTCAAAAATATGAAGAGGAAAAGCAAATTAATGCAGACATTGTAGTTTAACTTTTAGAAATATGTGAATTCCTTCCTTCCTCAGTGGCACAACAGCCCAGGGTAAGTCTTGGCCTTCTCAAGAAGCCTTTTCCAGGCCAGCCTTCTTTCTGCTAGTGCTCTCCAATTTTTAGTTCTCAAAACTAGGAGATCTTTTTCTATGCCATCAATCCATCTAAGATTTGGCCTGCCTTTTCACCGTGGGCTATTTGGTTAGGCATTAAAGACATTTTTGTTGGTGCGGTCTTCGTCCATTCTGACAAAGTGACCTGACCGTTTAATTCATTGTAATTTGATGAAGTAAATGAATATGTAAATTAAGTAAGGTAATAAAATATCAGGAAAAGTACATTGAAGGGAGAGTGAAAAATAGTTCTTAAAAAAAGATGAAATAAATGTCATATGCCTTGTGACAAACTTCAACAATTTTCCTTCAAATGAGGAAGATTATCCTAATATTGTCAAAAACTAAATTTATTTATTTCAATATAAGGAAGATGTAACAGATTATTGAAAAAAATGTTAAAAATACTTTAAGTTTTTATTTAAACTTTTAGTATGGTAGCAGTCGTTCTCTTTTCCTTAATAAATAACTGTCATTTAAAGTTAAAAAAAAAAAAAATTATGCAAAAATTAAAACTGCAATGTCATTTTCAATCACAATAACTTTAATAAATAATTATAATAATAATAATTTATGTATAATTAAAGTCAAGTTTAAATGGAGAAGGTCTTTTTGTGTTTCTGTTTGTTTTTTAATCCAGCACAGACTCACATATTATAATAACAATGGTTTTGTTACTTGCACCCTCTATGGATGTATTTAATATTCTTTTGGCGAATATATTTAGATTTAAACAAATGCTTCTTAGACAAAAGACATTACATTGTAGAAAATAATCGAGCTGTTTTCAAAATAAAGATATAATTGGTCGAATAAATTGAAAATGGATGGGGAAATAGTTAATCCCTTAAGTAATATTGATGTTCAAAAAGTGAACTTTATTTCCAGGCCAGGTGAATTTTACTGAGGATTTGATATTATGAAGTAGTTCTAGCATATTTTTATTTATAAAAAAATAAGTGCACTTGAACAGAGAAATGAAATTATTTATTTAAATTTAGTTCTAAGTTTTTGGCTCGAATAGCTGTGTTTTAGATGTATTAAGTTAAATTAAACATTATACTTAATATGGCAGAATGTAATTTAATCTAATAGAATCGTTATTAAAAATAAATAACAAAAGACAAATATTCGTGGCCACTGTTTACAAACCTATTAATTTTCTTCTGTAAGCGTAAAGGTTTTCTCTGTTTTCGGTAATCCATTTAACAATTTTTCTTGAAAAGAATTTTATTAAAAATACAATTGTGCTTTGACGAAATCAAAAAGTAAAATTATGCTTCTAACCAAATCGTACAACTGCTTATTTTCCTCCCAGATGTCACAAATTTTGCAAATTATATCAGTGATAATGTTTAACAAAACATGTTTTTCTCTCATTTTAAAAAAGGAAAACACAAGCAAAGGAGGAGGAAGAACAAGAGGAAGAATTCCGTTCTTATTGACGCCTCCGTACCAAGAGAAACCATTTTGTCGCTGGGAGCCACTGAAGATGGTCAAGCATTCTCTGTAGCTTTCGCAAAGCCAAACAACGATACTGACAAGGTCCAAATCAAGCCGCATAAGCATCGCCACCACCGAGGAGAACGAAGGAGGAAGCACCATCACCAAAAGAAGAAGAAACACTTGGCTGCTGGTCCTGGATATTCTAACTTCGTCACTTCTAGGAAATCTAGAGTTAATACCAGCGGACAATCTCCATACCATACCATCTACCAGTTCAATACCCACGTCAAGAACGATGTTGCTGAATTACGACGAAGACCCGTTGAGCAGGTGAGGCCCAAAAAGAATGGCTCCGAAGATATACCATTCGCTGATTATGATACTAGTTGCCTTGAATCGATCTACCGAAGAGAAGTTCCAATGATTGCTCCACAAGTGGCTAATGCGTTTGTCTATCGTTACGAGACAAGGAAGAATGATGTCTATCCTTTCAATAGTTACATGGAAGTCAAGTATAAATGTCTTGCCGGCTTTGTCTTTACTACCAATGCTCAAACGTTGTTTTGTAAAGGAGGAAAATGGATTGGAGAGATTCCAAGCTGCATCCACGATACGAGAATCCCCACATTTTAAGGCGTACCGGAACGTGCGATTGCATAATTGATCATATTTATCAATAATTTTCATTTGGGTTTTTAATTTGTACAGGAATGGTATTTTTTTCTCTTCGGTTTGGTCTAGGAACTTCTTTGTAAATAGTAAACACATATTTAACACTCATTTTTAATTATTTTTTCTGTAAACTTCATTGGAATTTTGTTTTGTGAGCATGTTTCGTTATCATTATCATATTGGATTTGCTCTACAGTAATAAAATACTACATTAATTATGGCTTTTATTTTTAATTATTTTTCTTTTAGTTTGTTTGAATTGATGAATATTTGTTATTTTTATTTGTTTTAAAAAAAAATTTCAGTTTTTTTTTTCTTTTTTACAATTTAAGATCAGTTATGTGGTTCAATATCAGCACGAAAACGATTTCAGGACTACGACTTGGCAAATGAATTGAATGAACATGAACATAAAACATGATGCAAAATAAGAGGCATGTCTAAAAATAATTTTCTTTACTAATTTTATCAAAACTTTCATTGGCACTTTTTACGTTTTGCATGCACCCAAGAAATTAATACTTCAAAATTTCCATTTTATATTGTGCTAATGTACTCGCACATTTAAAGCCTTCATCATCGTGTGAATAAGACAAACACTACAGCTCAATTAAGCTGTTTCTTCTGTACATGTTGTGCTCAAAAATAAAGCAAAATGAAAAAAAAATAAAGAATGAGACACACATATTTTTTGCTTTATTTAGTTATCTTAGTTATAGTTTGCTTTATTTAGTTAAAAACCAATACAATTCAAACATATCATAACGCATGTCAAATTTTCATTAAAAATTTTCAGGGCTTAATTCGATAGAAACCACACATTACAATGAAAATGCTTTAAGCCAAAGATAATACGATTTCAACCTAGAATAATATTGCTACGAAAAAGTCTTTGATTCTTTTGAAAATCAGTTACGCTTCATTTACGTTGCACTACATTAGCACAAAGTTTATTTTGAACCATGGATAATTGATAAATATGACATCCGGACTAATACCTTACTTTGCCACACACTGGGTCTCTTCGGGAACTCTGACGTCCAGTTTTTTTTAACGTAAATAAATAACGTAATAAATAACGTAATAAATAACGTTTTAATAACGTAAAATAATAATAATAATAATAATAGTCCAAAAACGGGGACTGGGACTTATGGTTTGATCTGGACATCACCATAGAGCGTCATCTGATGCTCGTGACCAAGGTTATCAAAACAGAACGGGATTTGTTATTTTGATAAAAGTAATAATCATGAAATGTGTTAACAAGATGCACATGTTACCTCGAACACAAAAATAAATTCAAAGAATTGTTATTTTCTAATGAGCAACTCTAAAATAATAAATTAATCTACTTTTAACAGTAATGTACTAATATTTGATGCATTCTAGTCAGGTGTTTTACAAAAGAGCCTGTCATTTGATGAAATCTCAATATCAACTAATTTAATGCTAGTAAATAACAATTTACTTTATGAATTCAGGAAATTTTTAAAAATCTTTGTAAATTTATGAGGACATTTTAGCCTCTAGCCGCATTCAACAACTTATAGAAATACCTCATATCGACAGAAAATACTTCGTGATCACCAAACTAAACAAGTTTTCAATCAATTTCGGCAATATCTCTAATATTTTACATATTCATGCAATGAACTATTGATGTATTAGAGTATACGAAAAAAAATTATATAATTTAATGAACATTTATTTTTCAATGAAATTCTGACTGTCGAACAGACGAGTAAATGAAATAATAAAATGGCATGAGCAACCAATGATATGTATCAACTTTTATTCTTTGAACACATAATATTTTTCGACATGTTTTTCTTTAAAATATGGTGAGAATAGTTTATAGTTATACATTTCTATTTTGACAAAAACAAACTAGAGATTTTTATTACTATCAAAACCATCTCGTCATTGAAACAAAATTTACTCGGACTAATTATCATAAAGCTTTTGGGTTATCCTTATGAATAACAATATTTTATTTTACAAAATATTATAATAATAGAGATTATAACTGCTAATTTTTATTTTAAGAAACAAACTCATTATAGCTAGGCTCAACCACACTTTAGCAATTTTCTTTACTATATAGGGGGAGGGGGCAGAAGCAATTATATCGTTGCTTCTGCGTCACATGGCAGCAATACAATGCACGATTAGCGACGAAACTAATAATTTTGAACCATAGTAAAGTTATTAGTGTGATACTCTAGTCAGATAATATCTCATACTCCTATAACTTTCAGACACCATACGTAAAGTCTGAGACCTAACTACACTGAATTAGAGATACCTATCTAGTAACGAGTTGAGAGCCTCCTCTGGCCTTGATAATGGCTTCCATACGACGACACATAGATTCAACAAGTTTCTGGAAACGTTCCACGGGCATGACTTGCCAAATATTGGCTAAGGCTGTCCGTAATTCAGTATGGTTCGTTGGTGCCGGGCGATGGCCTTTCACGCCTTGTTACAAAACATCCCAAAGATGCTCAATAGAATTTAAGCCTGGGCTCTTAGAGGGACAATTTATGACAGAAAAGTCAGATAAATTCTCATCCAACCAGCCCATAGCCAACCGGAACTTGTGATAGGTACCATGCGGATAACAGAACAGCATAAACAAATGAAGATGATCGCCCAGCAACTCTACGCACCGAATTGCACTGAGGGAGGTTGGTACACGCAGCAAAGATCCCAAACCGTGCCATGACAAAGCACCTCAGACCATTATTGACACGCCATGCCCTTGTACAGTTCCAACCTAGCATGCAGGCTCCATGGCTTTGTGAGCCTGACGCCATATTCTCAGCCTTCCGACGGCGTTAATTAGCCGGAATAGAGATTCATCACTCGATGCTACTCTCGTTTCCAGTCCTCTTCACTCCAGTCTCTGTACTCTCTTGCCCAGACAAGACGTGCAGCCCGATGGTGAGCATTGAGCAATGGTACTCTCGTAGGTCGATGGCTCCCGAAACCCATTCGGCGAAGCGAGAGTTGCACAGTCCTTTTAATGACTGTACGACTTGCACCGCCATTCAACTAGGTGGTAATTTGAGCTAATGTTTGACTTCTCTGGCTACGTACAATACGCCTGAGCCGTATCTCACCACGTACTGTTAAGGCTAATTGTGCTTTGCAGTTTGCCTGGTCGTTAGTTTTTTGTGTCCACCATCCATGTATTCATGGTTATACTCTTGACACTGTCGACTTTGAAAATCCTAGCTGTCTGTGATTTCGGAAATTGAATAGCCCTTGTGTCGTGCCCCTACGATTTATCCGCAATCAAAAGCATCTAAATCAGGCAGTGTACTCATACTGGCAATTCCAACAACTAATTCAAAACAACCACAGTACGCGCTATATACGCAGTTACCACTTGTAGTTGACTTGCGCATAAATGATGCGCAGTGCTACACAATTTGCATAGCCCTTGCTATTCCTAATTCAGTGAAACTTCAGTGTATATATAGTGAACAGTTAGATTTCAAAGCTGTGCTTATTTTCAAGGAGCTTTTTAATAGAAGCAAGCCTCAACATCGCTGTTCAACCCTTTCTCCTCCCCCCTACTGGCCTTAAATATTACTTCGTAATCTCTTTTTCTGCAAAAATTACTTCTCAGATAATTTCAAAGCTAAGTTTTAACTAAACCTTCATTTAAGAGATTTAGTATACATCTGGTAATATTATTATTTTAACAATTCTTATTTCCATAGTTTAAGAATTATAATGCTTATTTTAACGTAAAAATTTAACTGACACTGTTTACAAATAATTCGTTGAATAAGATCAATTAGTAATAATAATTATTATTGTTATTATTTCTAGACTAAATAAATGAATAAATTTTATTCTAAAAAGTAAATTATTAAAATAAATTGCATTCTAAATTTTTTTTAAAAAAAATTATGTAGATGATTTTTAACATAGAACAGTTAAGTTATAACATTAATCAACCGAAAAAAATTAAAAAGTTAATATAACAAATAATATAATTTTTTTAAGAGCTAAAAAAATTATGTTATTTAAATTCCAATAGACTTAAGGCACTTATATCCTCTAATAAATAAAAAGTCAATTGTTTTAAAATATAATAAAAGAAAAATAATACATCCTATTCAATGAAGCCAAAAAAATGTATAGTTAAAAACACATAGAGGTAATCAAATTCTTATAAATTTAAATCAATGTTTCTTATACTGTATAAGTATATCTCTAAATTCGTAGAATCTATGGGCAGAACACAAACAATCTTGGTAAAAATTATCTTGAATAAATGAAGAATTACTGCTACAATGCAATACCTAAAATACTTCCACAAAAATTTCACAAATAATTCAGTTAGATTCATAAAGGGTGTTTTTAGAGAGGTATAGAACTTTAAATTGCAATAAAATTTGTTACACTTACTGGTAAACTAAGCCAAATTTTGGCAAAGCAAGCAGTGAAATTTTTGTATCGAGGAGGCATGAAGACGAAAGCAGTTTCTTAAAATTGGCTTTTAATAATCAATGATAAAGTCAATGTGCTCGTTACTGGAGCGATAAAAAAAACAATAAGTTCAAAAATCAACATTACCAGACATCCGAGATTCGAACCGTCTTCTTACAGTCTAATATTGTAAAATGAATTTATAATCTGAAAATGGTGATGCAACATACAGTTGCATTGCCAACCAGCCGCTCTCTCCCTCTAAGAGTTAAAACACTCACACACTTCTTATATTTCTTTTTCTCCTTCCCTCCTGAAAAACTAACATGAGCCGAGTTTAAATAGTCGCTCGATTTGCATTGCAGTTGCTGCCAACCACAAATCACGAAACTTGCAAAAAGATCGGGTTCGAATCGGTGTGTTTACTTTCATTGAGATCATGGAACGGGATTGGAAAAACAACACAAGGAGATCATAAAAATTTGGATCCGAAAAATATTTCGAATGGTTTTACTTTTTAAATGTCTAACAATCGGCCCCCTTTTTTCCAATTTCGTACCATTATCTCTTACAAATCAGTAAATTAATTTTAATCTATAATCACATGTTACACAATTTAACACAAAAAAATACATTTTATTCACAATCTTTATTGTAATAAACAAACTAATATTTTAATCTTAAAGAAACAAAAAGTCTCTTATTCTCTAAAAAAAAATAATTTTCTACAAAATTCCAACAATTTTTCCTTTACCATGGGTTTGGTAAAAATGTCCGCCAAATTATTTTTGGTACCTATATATTTAATTTGGAAAACCTTGTCGTATATCAAATGCCTTAGAAAATGATAACGAACATCGATATGTTTTGTTCTATAATTTTCTACCGGTGACTTTGAAAAACTTATAGCAGCTTGATTATCACAAAACATTACATTTTCACTTAAAATTCCAAATTTAAACTTTTATTATTAATTACATTCTTTAGCCAAATGAATTCCTTAGCTGCTTCTGTTAAACTAACATACTCAGCTTCCATGGTCGACAGACTAACGGATTTTTGCTTGAAAGTTCGCCATGAAATTGGAGTTTCGTCTATAAAAGTTATGAATCCTCCCATCGACACTCGATCATTCCTATTTGTAGCAAAATCTGAGTCTGAATAACATCTTAGTTTTAATGATTTAACTTTTGAAAGTTCTAATTTATATTCTTGAGTGTATTTTAAATAACCTAATAATCTCAATAAGCAATTCCAATGTTTTATTCCCGGGTTTGCTTGGAATTGAGATAATACATTTACTGCATACATAATATCGGGTCTTGTGCGTATAGCAATAAATGACAAAGATACTATTAAATTTCTATAAGGAACTGTTAAAATTTCTTCGCTAGTTTTGGGTGAATCTAATTTGGAAAGAACTTGACCTTTTGATATAGGTAATGAACTTACGGGATATTTATATTTTTCGTAAATTTCACATAACCTTCGAATGTAAGATCTCTGATGTATAAACAGACTATTACCTATTTCTTCAAGTTCTATTCCTAATAATTTCTTTGTTTTATCCATAATTTTTAAATCAAAATTTTTCTGCAATAATTGTAATACAAAATTTACGTTTTCCATTTCTTTTCCAAATATAATCATGTCATCTACATAAAATAATAAAATTACATTATCTTCAAACATATATACACAATTAACCCACTCTAACTTCTTAAATTTTAATTTAATTAATTTATTTTCTAATTCCCCAAAAACCACTGGTGTCCACTCTGGTGGAGTCCATATATTGCTTTACGTAACTTACACACTTTGTTATTATCAATTTCATATCCAGTTGGTTGCTTCATGTAGATTACAGTATCTAAGTTAGCATATAAATAAGCATTAGTGATATCTACTTGAATATGCGTCCATTTCCACAAACATACACAGATAGTGAAAAAAATCTTACAATAGTAAAGTTAATAACTGGACTAAATACCTCGTCAAATGACTCGTCTCGTAATTGTGTGTTACCTCGCGCAACTAAGCGGCCTTGTATCTAACAATTTTATTATTTTCATCATATTTAATGGTATAAACCCAACGGTTTTCTAAAATTTTTATATTATCCGGATGATCAACTAAATCCCAAACTTTACGTTCCATCATTACGTTAATTTCTTTATCCATTGCATCATGCCATTTAGATGCGTCTCTGGATCTTATCGCCTGTTTGTAACAGTTAGGAATAGTTACTTCAACCATAAGAGCTTCTTGTTGCTCTGACAAATCTGAAAATCCCTGGGATTCGGTATTATCTTTTCTAAAATTAAATAAACTAGGATCATACTCAATATTATGCCTCTTACAGTATCTCTCTATTTCGTTAAAAGATTTCAATCGGGTTGCTTCCCCTTCTATACTATAATATATGTTAGATCCAGTTACTTTCCTACCTATATTTCGAATCCGCTTAGCCTCTGTACATGGGATCAAGCTATGATTATCGGAAGATACATCTGGTTTTTCAGATGTTGAGGGAGTTTCCGTACTTGTCTTTGAAACTAAACGACTCGTTAATGAATCTTTTACTCTATCAAAATCATCCTCGTCATCATAATAATCAGGAAGGTTTAAATTATATCCAAGGTTACTATTAACTTTTTGTCTAAAATTAATTCCCCTCTTATATTTTCATATATATATATATATATATATATATATATATATATATATATCTTACATTAATAGTCTCGACTAATTTATTTTCATCTATCAACCATATTCTATAACCCTTAGTACGTTGTGCGTATCCCATCATAATTCCCATTTTCGCACGCATATCGAATTTTTTTCTAATTTGTTTTGGCACACCAGCATATGCCAAACATCCAAAAGATATTAGATGCAATACCAATGGTTTTCTACCTGAATATTTTTCGAAAGGCGTTTTGTTACTGTCTTTGTGACAAATTCGATTCCACGCATAAGTGAAACAAAGTAATGCTTCTCCCCAAAACTTATGGGGAACTTCACTAGACTTAAGCAATGTTTTGATGCCATCTAGAGCGGTTAAATTGAATCTCTCCGCGACCCCATTCATTTCTGGCGTATATGAATTTGTTACCTCATGCTTTATACCCAGTTCTGTCAAGAAATTATCCATATCCTTATTACAAAATTCTAGTCCGCCATCAGTTCTAACTGCTATTACCTTTTTACTTAGGAAACGTTCTGCTCGTTTCTGAAATCTTATAAACGTATGAAATACGTCAGATTTATTTCGGATGGGAAATACAGTCACCTTTCTTGAATAATCGTCAATTATACTCAAGAAATATTTATTACCGCCTTGGATTTCAGTTGGCATTGGACCACAAAGGTCCATATGCAACAATTCCAATGGACGTTTTGATCTTACGGCCCCCATCTTTTTGAATGAAACTCTCTTGGACTTTGCTAATTTACACGGTATAAATGAGTCTTACCATTATCAGTTAAGCGTGGGAGACCTTTTACACTATCATTTTTACTAGTTTTTACCAAGTAATCGTTATTAACATGACAAAAGCGTTGATGCCATATTTCTATTGATCCGTTTTTTGTTTTAGCGGTTACATCACTAAAAAAACTAATTTCTTTACTCTTTGGTATAATATAATGATCCGGCTTAAAAAAATACAAATTTTCATGGCGTGTCGCCGAGAACAATTTTATCCAGTCTTTATTAAAAACATTAATTTTACCTTTAGTACCCACAAAATGCGCACCTTTACTTTCTAATCTGGAACCGGATAACAAATTTCTCCTCAACTTAGGATTAAATAAAACATCAGACAAAGTTATTTCATGAAAACTCCCCTTATATTTTACCCGAAATCTAAGTGTACCGATTCCTTCTACGGGACAACTTTTATCCTCCGTTGCTAACGACATTTTCATGTTAGTTTTCGGTTTAAGATCTAAAAATAAACTCTTGTCATTACAAAAATGACTCGTGGCAGCAGTATCTATTACCCAAACACCTTTATCAGAGTATTCCTCAAATAAGCTACAACTAGTTACGAGTTTGTGACGAATCTATACGGAACTTTATCACTAACCTTCTGAGTCGACCTTTTTAGGGAAATTTAATTCCCTACCTATTTCCAATCAACTCCAAAAAGCGGACAGGATTCCTGCTTATGCAGATTAGATTAAGTATTTAAGTCAAACGAAATAGTAAAGTTAGAGCAGTAGGAGATAGGGATTGAAGCAGAAAGTTATCGTGGATTTAAATTGAAGATTTCTTGTTAGAAATATTTAATCTCAAGAATTGAGATTCCGAGTGGTAACTATTGATTTCTATTTAAAATCTCATTAAAGTTTTAGGAGTAAGATTAAAGTTAAATGTTCAATAAGAACATTATTAAATATAATTCTGGGATCTATTATCGTGGTAATCTCTGCGTGATCGTTATTTAATGTTTAATTAATGAGATCATTAATTAAGTTAATTTAAAGGATATTATCTTTAAAACCTCATAATACTATTTAAATAAATTTGTTAATAAGTCTTTGATTCTATTTGGATAAGATAACCAAATAAAGAAAGTTGTTTATAAAAATGGCTACTGGTTCTTACATGATTCCTATTTATTCTCGTTCTCAAAGTGAGGTCCTAGGAGACCTCCACAATGGCGCCCAACGTATAAATCCCGAGAATAGAGTCGAATCCAGTTTTAGAATCATTCCGGAACAATATTTTTCGGGAGTTGAGAACATAGATGATTTTTTGGAGAATATTGATCATAATCTCGCTTATTATGAGATACCAGCACAACTAGCATGTGCTTACTTGAAGGGTCATCTCAGAGGACGGGCACTCGACTGGTTCGAAGCTCTTGGTTATAGGGTCATTGAAGAGAAGACAACAGACTACGCACACTTAAAACAGGCATTGTCGGAACAATTCCCCGTGGTCAGAAACAGGTCGGAACTAGAAACGCGATTTTATTCCTCATCGCAAAAGCGGGATCAACAGCCTTCGGACTTTATTTATGAATTGTTGAAAATTCATAAGGTCCTTAAGCTAGAAATGTCGGAGGAAAAATTAATTGATCACGTTGTCAGTCGATTAGAACATCAAATTTTGGATTATGTCGAAGTTAGACATCCACGAAATACTGCCAATCTCCTACAAATCGTTGATAAATACGAAGAACGTTTTATGCATAGACAGATCAGAGGTTCGAGTGAGGGATTTAGAAGTTCAGGCCCTAATGAAGGCAATCGTTTTAATACCCGGCATAGACAAGAAAATTGGAGAGAAAACGGAAATAATGAGAGATACGCCAATAATAGCCGACCACAAAGAGAATTTAATCGATTCGAAAACCAAGGTTTCTCAAATAATCGCAGATTCGAGGGTAGACGCCAAGGTGGACAATCGGATCAACGATTCCACAATCAGGGCGGTCGACAAAGTGGGTCGAGAAATAGTTCATTTCGAGGTCAAAATGAACGAAGTAGAAATTTAAACTTTTAAGCGATCGATGTGAATATGGGGGTAATCGATCGCGAGGTACGGAAAATCCTCCAGTTTGGGATCATCGACCTATCAGAGTATCCTCTATAAGAATGACCCCAGTCGAATTACCGTATGTCCCTATTCTATTAAATGAAACCTTTATTACAGCACTATGGGACACGGGAGCGGAGAAATCTTTTATTTCGGAGGAGGTATACCGCAACTATTTTTCATACCGACCTCGTCAAAAGACAAAAGACAGAGTCGTGACAGCACAAGGAGCCCCGTGCAGTCATTTGGGTAGAGTCGAGTTAAAAATTAGAATCAGGGAATTTCAGAAACCCTGGGAATTCCATATACTTGATAACATGCAGTATCAGTGTATTTTAGGGATCGATTTTATGAAGGCGTCACGATTAACAGATTTTGATCAGAAATCCTTGATCATTCCCGATAATCTGATCAAACAATTGCCTAAAGAGGAGAAACCCGTTGATATTGATCTCACAGAATCAAAACTTGATGACGAGCAACAGAGGCAATTAAAAGCCTTATTTAATAATTTTAAAGGGTTATTTTCCGATCAACCGGGATTAACGCATGTTGTATATCATGAGATAGATACTGGAGACAAGGGACCGGTAGTGTCGAGACCATACAGGTACGACCGGGTCAAACAAGGCATTATTGATTATCACATAGGTAAGATGTTACGGGATGGTACAATTTGTCCTATTAATTCGCCTTATGCACCTCCAGTCGTTCTAACACGAAAGAAAAATGACCTTCCTCCAGATTCTCCCGAGGCGTATCGTTTCGCGATCGATTATCGAAAACTAAATGGAATTACCAAATATCCTCGATATCTATTACCGGTGATTGATGACTTACTCACCAATATTCCTCACACCAACGTTATGTCCACTCTAGATCTCAGAAGTGGCTATTTTCAGTTGGCGATCAGTCCAAGAGACATAGAAAAAACCGCGTTTATCACTCGCAATGGCACTTTTGCGTTCCTACGCATGCCTTTTGGTCTTTCTGGGGCGGCACCTAATTTCCAACGGGCTATTGATATTATTCTCAAACCTGTTATTGGGCGTTTCGTGTTGGTGTATATGGACGATGTTATTATAACATCTCCATCGTTTAAAGACCATCTCGATCATTTAACTCAGGTTTTTACCTTATTGCGAGACGCAGGGCTAACGTTAAATAAGGAAAAATGTCACTTCGCCCGTGACAAACTCAAATATTTAGGCCTGATTATTAGTAAAGAAGGAATCGAAACTGAAAATAAGAAAATTCGGGCAATTACGGAAATGAAACCTCCCAAAAATAATCTAGAAGTGTCAAAATTTTTAGGGATGACGGGTTGGTACCAAAAATTTATTCCGCGATACGCAGATATATGCGAACCATTGTACCAATTAAAAAAAAAAGGGGGCGAAGTTTAACTGGTCGGGAGAAGCACAGGATTCTTTTGATCAGATCAAACGCACACTAACGGAGGCACCGATTTTACAATTACCAAATTTTTCTGAACAGTTCAATTTATTCACTGATGCTAGTGGGGTCGGAATTGGTGCTGTGCTTCAACAAAATCAAAAACCTATTGCTTTCGCGTCTCGAACCCTTAATAAAGCAGAACGTAATTATACGGTTACCGAAAGAGAATGTTTGGCGGTGATATGGGCTCTAAATAAGTTTAAAACTTATTTTGGACCCCTACCTGTGAAAGTGATCACAGATCACGCAGCGTTAACAAAGTTAACCAATGGTAAGAATTTATCAAGTAGGATGATCCGATGGGCATTGAAATTGTCAGAGTTTAACATAGAATGGGAGCACAGACCTGGTGTTCAAAACGTGGTCGCCGATCTTTTATCGAGAAATCCAGTAGACAGTGTCGAGGGGTCACAAATTTCGTGCGCAGCTCTTAGAGCCCTCGCAATAAATTCCCGTGAACAATTCATTAAGGAACAAAGGGAAGATCCTGAATTAGGACATATTTATCGATACTTAGAAAACCCTGATGACGGTTCTGTTAATGCGACGGTATGCGAGAGTTGGTTCCAGGACTTCAAGTTAATAAATGGTCTCCTCTTTTACGCGAAGTATTTTTCTACTCTGGGAGAACTAAGAGTTTATATTCCTGGTTCTCTTCGAAAAGATATAATGAAAGAATTTCATGATCTGCCACTGGCAGGACATCTCGGAAAGAGGAAGACATATCTTAAACTTCGTGACACGTGCTATTTTCCATTTATGAGAAAATATATATTTGAATATGTTTCAACCTGTGACCGGTGTCAAAAGTTTAATTATAAAAACGCGCTACCAGCTGGTCGTTTAATGCCTATAGTTTCAAAATATCCAAATGAAATTGTAACGCTAGACTTATTAGGCCCCTACCCCGCATCCCGACCCGAGAGATATAAATTCATATTAGTTATATCTGACCACTTCACTAAGTGGTGTGAGCTGATTCCTCTTCGTAAAAGCTTCAGCCCAGGCAATAGTTAATGCTTTTTTTTTTTTTTTTTTGATAACTATATAGCGCGTTACGGAGCTCCGATTTCTTTGATAAGTGATAACGGCCCCCAATTTATTTCTGACGTGTTTGAACATCTCAGTCACAGGTTGGACATCAAACATATGAAAACGGTAACGTACCGACCACAGGCTAATCTCACGGAGAGAGTGAATAGAAATTTAGTTCAAATGATAGCTTCTTTTGTTGAAGAAAATCATGAAAACTGGGACCAATTTCTACACGAATTCGCTTTCGCATTACGCATGGCGGTAAATAAGACGACAAATAAAACTCCGGCTGAGTTGTTTTGGGGAAGGAAAATCATAACTCCGTTTAGCAAGCTCATAAATGTTACAGAGGATACGAAATATGTTGGTAGGAACATCGAAAGATTATTCGATGAGGCAAGACAAAATATGCGAAATAAGCATAAGTCATGGGAAAAATATTACAATCGCAGAAGGAGGGATGTTCACATCAAAGTGAACGATTTAGTTTTAATACAAACACATTTCTTAAGTGCTGCGGGTAGAAAACAGGTTGGAAAATTTATGCCTAAGTTTGAAGGTCCCTATAGAGTTTTGGAACTCAACGGCAATAATTTAATTGTTTGGAAAAGTGGGAGAAGAGTAACAGTTAACATTGATCAGGTCCGAGTGTACCGACCTCGACAGACAGACACGATTAGTTCGGATAGTCCGGTAGAAACTCTGTATGACGAACAAGAAGTTAGTCATGGGTCGAATAGATCGAATCAAGGGCAGTTTAAAGAGCATAGGAAAACCTCTATTCAGGAAAGTGAGGGGTGTAGATCACGGCAGGGTAACACCACACGGGAGATCCCCAGAAATAAGCGTAAAATTAATAGTACTGCGTCGAAGGACCAAGTTTTAAAACGATCCAAGATATGCAAGAAGAGATCATTACAAGGGTCTGAGCACCAGGACCGGAAAAGACGCGCTCTGAGCAAAGGCGGGGAGTCAAGAGGTCGATCCCATCCTCGACTCGTCCAGGACTTACAAATTTAAGAGACCTAATACCTCTTCACCAGGAGTACAGTCCATTGCAGGTCCATCAAGGTTGCCTGATCGCAGAAGGACTGCTTCGACTACAATCGGATCCCGAACGGAAGGTAGTGGACGTGATGACCAAAGCCGCCAGACCAGAGCGACAACGAGAGGACGCAACAAACAAGCGGAGAAACCAGTCCGGTCAGGTCAAGCCACTACGAGGAGACCTTGCCCATACTATTTACGCAGTCGCGTAAGGAAGAGCGAAGGAATTCCTGAGGAGCTGAGTAACATCGAATTCAACGGCATCCCTCACAAGAAGCCTCAGTATGGAAGCGTTGGATGGAGATCCAGTACATAGGATTTAACAGACAATAACCAGGTTGTATTGTTTCTTTATCTTCGCGGTACGAACAAGTGAAGAATTTTTGCAATTGAAGCAAGTCACGGGCGGACTCTAAGATTAAGAAGACTGACAAAAGTGGACACTGCATTGTGTGTGTTTTTTTTCTATACCAGAAAAAAAACGGCTTTTGTGTTAATTTTTTGTATTTTGGAGAAAACATCTGTAAATTTTGCACTTGTTTACTTCGATGTATGACTTCGCTAAGATGCGACAATTCATTTGGTTGTTTGTGTTATTTGTTTATTGTGTAATGATTCTTATTGTATGATGTGTATGTTTCTATGTATATTTTGTTTCAAATCTGGTGACTTGGAGCGCGGCGAAGTTAGATAGGATTAACCATTAACACTAACTAGCGCATGAAGTTTTTCGAATGGGAAGGCAAAGGAACCAGATATTTATTGTATATGACATTCATGTAACAAGTGTATAAATTCATGTCTGCTTTTACCTACTTCTCAAATGGAAATTAATCTTTCAGGGTAGCTGACCCTGAAGTCTTCGCTGTTCCAGTGCCACAGAAGATTGTATTTCTTTTTTGTATAGAATCTAAGTAAACTCTATGGGGCTGGTTTTTTACCACCACTAGGGTGGTTTTTCCCACGCCTCTGATGCCAAATGGATAGAGTGCAGGGATTAATTTAAACTTGTGAAGTATTATGAGGTTTAGCAATTACTTATAAATCATAATTTTGTCCTTTTTCGTTATGGAAGAACTTTCAATAATATACAGTTAGAAGTTAAAGTCGTCGCTACTATAAGACAGTGATAGGAATTACGTAATTTATTTTCAGGACGTACGGGTCCTTCGAATAAATCCCGTTTTCTTTTTGGAGGGGATTGTGACGAATCTATACGGAACTTTATCACTAACCTTCTGAGTCGACCTTTTTAGGGAAATTTAATTCCCTACCTATTTCCAATCAACTCCAAAAAGCGGACAGGATTCCTTGTTATGCAGATTAGATTAAGTATTTAAGTCAAACGAAATAGTAAAGTTAGAGCAGTAGGAGATAGAGATTGAAGCAGAAAGTTATCGTGGATTTAAATTGAAGATTTCTTGTTAGAGATATTTAATCTCAAGAATTGAGATTAAATTGATTTCTATTTTTTCTATTGATTTCTATTTAAAATCTCATTAAAGTTTTAGGAGTAAGATTAAAGTTAAATGTTCAATAAGAACATTATTAAATATAATTCTGGGATCTATTATCGTGGTAATCTCTGCGTGATCGTTATTTAATGTTTAATTAATGAGATCATTAATTAAGTTAATTTAAAGGATATTATCTTTAAAACCTCATAATACTATTTAAATAAATTTGTTAATAAGTCTTTGATTCTATTTGGATAAGATAACCAAATAAAGAAAGTTGTTTATAAAAATGGCTACTGGTTCTTACATGACTCCTATTTATTCTCGTTCTCAAAGTGAGGTCCTAGGAGACCTCCACAAGTTGTTTATCTAGTTCTAAAAGACTACATTCAGCTTCACAAAATCTTAAATTTATATTAAACTCTGTGTTAAAAGTTTCATTTACAGTTGAAGGAGATTTTTGTAGAGACTCTTTCTCTTTACAGTTTACTTTAAGATGCCCGTACTTATTAAATACATAACACGGACCTATAGTCTTAATAGATTTTTTAATAGTTTTACAGTTAAATACCTTACCACCTTTCTTTTGGTAATCATTCTTGCCCTTTTCATCTCCATGAGCTGCAGCCGTAGCACCAGGTAACGTCTTCGACTTCTTCGAAGTGAAACTGCTCAAGTAAGCACTCTCCGCTTTCTCCAAATCTTGTTTCATCAACTGAAGACGATTGGCTTCTAATATCAGCTCTGCTTCAATTTTGACAACTCTGAAGTCCTCTTCTTTCCATCTGTAGATTTGTTGCACAGTAGACTGGAATTCCTGAGGAAGCCACCTTATTAATTGAAATCCTATGTACAGGTCGTCCAATTTATGACCCGCTTCTTGTAGTCTGGTTGCCGCTGTCTTTACACGAGATATGAAGATTCCAACATCTTCCCCTGGTTGGTATTTTGTTCCAAAAAATGATCTAAAAGCTGGATTATTCTTGCTTTTGTGACTGGTTCGAAGTGATCTTTTAATATCTTCCATGCCGCTACTCCGTCAGTTGTTTCCGTTATCAGATTTTTCAAATCTGAACTGATGTTAGTGTAGATCAACGTATAACATCTATCCTTACGAAGTTGTAGATCTAATTTTTCCTTGTATGTTGCCTCTTCATCAGTTTGCTCTGGCTTGATCTGTATTATAAACTGCCAGCAACCATAATGCATTAAGAGTACTTGCATATCATGCTTCCATGTGTTCCAGTTATTTTGAGTCAACACTGATATCTGGTTGTTAAACTCCATATCTGTTACTCGATTTAGCGTACTAGCAACAGAGTTCATAAAAAATAGTTCTAGACTGGAACAGTATTTAAATAGACAAAGTTCATGGCCTGGTTCAACTGCTTAGCCTGTCTCGACACAGTACATGGACTGGGCCCATAACCAAATTTGTTACACTTACTGGTAAACTAAGCCAAATTTTGGCAAAGCAAGCAGTGAAATTTTTGTATCGAGGAGGCATGAAGACGAAAGCAGTTTCTTAAAATTGGCTTTTAATAATCAATGATAAAGTCAATGTGCTCGTTACTGGAGCGATAAAAAAAACAATAAGTTCAAAAATCAACATTACCAGACATCCGAGATTCGAACCGTCTTCTTACAGTCTAATATTGTAAAATGAATTTATAATCTGAAAATGGTGATGCAACATACAGTTGCATTGCCAACCAGCCGCTCTCTCCCTCTAAGAGTTAAAACACTCACACACTTCTTATATTTCTTTTTCTCCTTCCCTCCTGAAAAACTAACATGAGCCGAGTTTAAATAGTCGCTCAATTTGCATTGCAGTTGCTGCCAACCACAAATCACGAAACTTGCAAAAAGATCGGGTTCGAATCGGTGTGTTTACTTTCATTGAGATCATGGAACGGGATTGGAAAAACAACACAAGGAGATCATAAAAATTTGGATCCGAAAAATATTTCGAATGGTTTTACTTTTTAAATGTCTAACAAAAACAACGATGTATTATTCGATTGACATGAATTTTTTTTATTCGAAAGATAATCTTGTGGCATTACATTTTAAATATGATCAAGCAAGGCGTAGATTCGTCGAATGGGCCCAAAACGAGATTGCCGTTGTTCCCGACTTTCATAAGCGAATTTTGTTTAGCGATGAAGCGCACTTCTGGTTGAATGGCTACGTCAACAAACAAAACTGCCGCATTTGGAGTGAAGCTAATCCACAAGTGTATGTCGAAACACCGTTACATCCAGAAAAACTGACTGGTGCGCTTTATGGTCTGGTGGAATCATTGGTCCGTACTTCTTGAAAAACGATGAAGGCCACAACGTTACAGTCAATGGTGATCAGTATAGAGCCATGATTACTAACTTTTTCATTCCTGAATAGAACAATCATGATGTCCAGGAGCTGTGGTTCCAACAAGACGGCGCAACATGTCACACAGCTCGTGCCACAATCGATTTATTGAAAGACACGTTTGGTGACCGCCTAATTTCACGTTTTGGACCTGTGAATTAGCCTCCAAGATCTTGTGATTTAACACCGCTATGGGGCTATGTAAAGTCATTGGTCTATGTGGATAAGCCACAAACGCTTGACCATTTGTAAGACAACATTCGCCATGTTATTGCCCACAAATGTAGGAAAAAGTCATCGAAAATTGGACGTCCAGATTGGACTACATCTGAGCCAGCCGTGGCAGTCATATGCCAGAAATTATATTTAAAATGTAATGCCACAAGATTATCTTTCGAATAAAGAAAAATTCATGTCAATCGAATAATACATCGTTGTTTTATTGCAATTTAAAGTTCTATACCTCTAAAAAAAACATCCTTTAGATTCATTTTTACGAAAACGGTAACTGAAAGTAATATTTAAATTACAAGTTACAAAAATATCTACCATTCAATTTTAAACTCCATAGAAAGTAACTTAAGGAAAACTTGGAAACTGTATTTATTACTTAGATCTTAATACTGCATTGTACATTTTTCCTATGAAAATTAATTTTGGTGCACAAGAAAGCAAAAAAATTGTGATAATTTGAATACCCTTAGAACTTAATTTCCATCAAAGGAAAAGGATATAAACAGTATTATATGCGGGATGTATGACCACACACATTAACCAAGTCCGTAATAGAGTTGAAAACAGGGGCATAGCTACCGCCGTATCAATGATTCGAGTCCTCTAAGCTACAGGGGCTCTAACACGCATAAGCAAAAATTCATATGCTAATCAGAGGTCCAAAAAGTGCAATGTCACGTTTTGTGCCCGAAGATAGATCTTACAAAAGGAACATACTTGGCGTTTGTCAGGCTTAGGGCTCCCTATAAACCTGCCCCCGCCCTTCGATGCTGGGGTCGTGGGGTGTTCGTTGCACCACTGATCCAAAAGAGGGCCCCCAAGGAATCTTCGATACAGAGCCCACCCAGGACTATCTACGCCATTGGTTGAAAATCAAAAAGGTTTGAGTTATAAATTAATGGATTATAGAATTTAATATAAAAAGTTCTCATCAACGATTGCTCTATGTTAAATATTAATTTTATCGATCGAATAGTTTTAAACACAGATACAAGCTTTCATCACAAAGCAAAAAATCTTAAGATTGCAAGCTAGAGCCACCTTATTTTGAGGGTATATTAGAATATAGGCTCAGAAAAGTTTCTAAGCGTAGTTACACTACGGAGAAAGTTTGAGATTAACTGGTCTAAGTCTCAAGAATAGATTCATATTATACAAAATGTCCTTAAAAGGTAGTAAAAATACTTCTTTCCCCTAAGACCAATGTCCTTATTACTTTTGCATTGATGCAAAGGCACACAAAAAAATCCTTCAAGATAAATCAACTTTGAATGGAAGACTTATATGTAGGGGGGCTTAAGGCCATTTATTTAAAACATTGTATTAAATACATAAAGAGAGTTGTGTATTGAATGTTCCAAATTTATAATTAAGCTATTCATAATCACATTAATGGATGATGTTATCATCTCTCTTAACCATGATTCAAAATGTTGAGGTCCTCCGTCTATATACAAAACCAAACAATCACACCGAAAAATGTAAAATTACCCTAAAAACTAATAAGCAAATGTTTTTTTTCTTTCAAATGGGGCTGTGGATTGGTTATTACCACTGCAGACTTAATACATTCCTCGGGAGCTAGAATCACTTTTTAGTGTGGCCCCGTTTGGATGTATACCAATTGCCACAACGTGATTTTGACACCCAATTTCCTCCCAAGAGGAAAGCATCTGAGCTCTGACGATGCGAAATCGTACCAATAGTTTAATTTTGCCGAGAGCACCTAAGCCAAACAGGCACTCTGGGGGTCTTTAACACACACACACACATGTCATATAAACATATGGCAGTAGATGTTTTGCTTCTTGAAAATCCAATGACTTGGGCCGGGGTTGAACCCGAAAACTTGAGCGTATAAAGCAAGTGATGAACCTACGACTCTATCCAGTCGGTATAAACAAATGTCTCACATACACATAGAATAAGGCAAACTCCCGAAAATATAATAAAAATTCTTACAAATATAAATGTTCAAGATTTCATTAAGTATTCTCTGATAAAGATCCTCTCATAATACATTTCTTTCGGAAGTCCTGGCGTTACTTGTCTGATCTAATAAAATGACAGCTAAATTAACAACAGACATAAAAATCATTTTCTTAAAATTTTAGCGTATAACTCAATGAAATACAGTCCAGTTGTTTCTCCTTTTTTATGTAGGGGGTGCTACAATGATTCTTGTAAATAATAATTATTACTTTGTAGAAGTTATAAATTTCGAAATTTATATAACATAATTGTATTTCTTCTGAATTATAGTTTTATCCTTTTGGAAGGATTTGCCCTTTCCCTCCATATTTCATGATGAAAGACATTTGTTTATTAGTAATTATACACTGATTTGCAACGTTAACATCCACTTTCAATCCTAATTACCGTAAAATCTGGCGTATAGCGCTCACTTTGAACACAAAAAATAAGATCGAAATTTAAGGTTGCGCGTTATACGCCGAGTATAAAAATGAGAGCTTTAAGAATAAAAATAGAGATAACAGGAAAAAATTAGACTTATATATACATTGAAACACTGTTTATTTGAAAGAAATGACATTCCTTATGAACTTAAAGGGCTGTAGTTCTAGAAGTATACTAAAATTTTTCTAAAGCTTGGAACAATACCTCGAATAATTGATTTAAAAACATAAGAGCCTTTAGACACATATATTTCAGGTTTCTTCGTAAAATAGGGGTTAAGCGTTATACGACGAATGTTCTAAAAAATTACAAAATGCCACTGGAAAGTATGGGTGCGTGTTATACGCCGAGTATAAAAATGAGAGCTTTAAGAATAAAAATAGAGATAACAGGAAAAAATTAGACTTATATATACATTGAAACACTGTTTATTTGAAAGAAATGACATTCCTTATGAACTTAAAGGGCTGTAGTTCTAGAAGTATACTAAAATTTTTCTAAAGCTTGGAACAATACCTCGAATAATTGATTTAAAAACATAAGAGCCTTTATACACATATATTTCAGGTTTCTTCGTAAAATAGGGGTTAAGCGTTATACGACGAATGTACCAAAAAATTAAAAAAGGCCACTTGAAAGTATGGGTGCGCGTTATACGCCGAGTATAAAAATGAGAGCTTTAAGAATAAAAATAGAGATAACAGAAAAAAATTAGACTTATATATACATTGGGGCACTGTTTATTTAAAAGAAATGACATTCCTTATGAACTTAAAGGGCTGTAGTTCTAGAAGTATACTAAAATTTTTCTAAAGCTTGGAACAATACCTCGAATAATTGATTTAAAAACATAAGAGCCTTTATACACATATATTTCAGGTTTCTTCGTAAAATAGGTGTTAAGTCAGTGTTTCTCAAACTGTGGGGCGCGCCCCCCTGGGGGGCGCGATAACCCTACGAGGGGGGCGCGAGCATATCAAAATAAAAGATTTAAAAATAATTAATTTACTGGAATGAATTAAAACAAAATACTTTCAGACATAATAAAAAAATGCACTTTTACTCTGATATAATTTATAGGCACGCGATATTAAGTCATCAAAAATAAAAACTTTTTCAAATCCTAATTAGCTATCTTTGATCCTATAACAAAAAAAAAAAACTTTTATTTGATTTTCTGTAATCCCATGATGAGAGATTTTTTTACTACGCTTTCTTTTTAAGCCTAACATACAACTCTTTCAGAGAAAAAACAGATCCCAGACCCAGAATCGAAGAAACTTAGGAACATAAAAAATTCATCACTGTCATTATTTTTGAAATACTGCACATTATAGCTGTAATCTGCATGACCTTCTAAGTTATTGGTACAGTTAGTTATGACCCCTCTCTTACGTGTTTGTTTCTCATTTATGGGGAGTTGTAAGTAATGTATTTCTCTGTTGCGCTTTTTCCATGCAAAAAAAAAAACGTTTTACACAACTTTTTTAGTAGTAACATACATATTATCATAATGAATACAATTTTTACCCCGAAGTGGTCGCGCGGAACACACAGATTACGAAATCGTTAATTCTGGCAAAACTGTTTATTTGTTACCAAAGAAAAATTGAAAAGTTCTTGAAAGTTGGTATGTTTGATCACTACACCCAGGATAGCTCAATAACACACCTCACACATGGACAGTAAAACACTATCTATTTTTATTCACCTAAACACATAGTAACTAGAGATACACAGACAGCGCCGTCTGGCGCACAGTTTTTGCGACAAGCATGAACAAGGTAAGTAAACTTTCTCTTACTTAAATTATTCACTGGAATCACGATTTGTATCGTGTACAATAAAATAATTATAAAAAAAAGGATTGGGGTGACTCATTAACCCCGCTCGAGTGCACGCCTGCTCCCGGGTAAAAACATGTTGAAGTATTTTCGCTTTAAATATTAAAAATAATACAATTATTCTTCATCGGAAATTTATATTATTGTTCATTATTTAACATCAATTATAAATGCTATTCTGTGAAGCTTAAAATTACATTCCGCTTAAAACTAATTATAATTTGAGCAACCATTTTAAAAAGATCATTTTACATTTTTGTAAACATTGTCGAGCACTTGGCTTTGCTCTCCTTACAATTCAGCTATTATATCAATAATGTTTTATTTTCTTATAAATGAACTCGGGCAAAGAGCGGGCACTTCAGCCGGTATACTTTTAATGTATCAGTGCTGCACAGAGTATTTTATAACTAATTAATTAATACTAAATTAAGAACAAGTTTAATAAGTATTAACGACTTCCATGGACTTGTCTTGCAAAGCAACGTTTTAATAAGGAATGCTTATGATTATAGAAATTGACCCTCTGAGTTCTTTTTCTATATTTAGCAGATATCTATATTTTGTCTTCTAAGCAGCCACCGGATTTTTCAATATGTTCAATTTAAAAATTAGAGAAAGGAAAATTAACATAATAATTACCCTATTATTTTATTTATTTATTTTTGCTTAAAAGTAGTATACAAAATTAAATACTTATGTTACTAATTTGTATGGTTTATATTTAAGATCGCCTATTGTAGCTTTAGCGTCAAAGTGCATTATTGTTGCATTCAATACATTATTAATGTATAAGGGGGGCGCGATAAAAATTGTGATCGAAAAGGGGGGCGCCAGTATTGAAAGTTTGAGAAGCACTGGGTTAAGCGTTATACGACGAATGTACCAAAAAATTAAAAAAGGCCACTTGAAAGTATGGGTGCGCGTTATACGCCGAGTATAAAAATGAGAGCTTTAAGAATAAAAATAGAGATAACAGAAAAAAATTAGACTTATATATACATTGAAACACTGTTTATTTAAAAGAAATGACATTCCTTATGAACTTAAAGGGCTGTAGTTCTAGAAGTATACTAAAATTTTTCTAAAGCTTGGAACAATACCTCGCGAATAATTGATTTAAAAACATAAGAGCCTTTATACACATATATTTCAGGTTTCTTCGTAAAATAGGGGTTAAGCGTTATACGACGAATGTACCAAAAATTAAAAAATGCCACTTGAAAGTATGGGTGCGCGTTATACGCCGGATTTTACGGTATTTACAAAAAAGAGAGATTTTCTAAACAGCTACTAATGAGAAAAAAATTTACTCTTTCAGTTAGAATATATCATGTAGTTCTATAATGATACCTTAGTGTCCCTAGCAAAAACAAAAAAAAGAAGAGTAACTATTACTTTCAAAATTCATCTGAGAATTTTGTCAACACTGCATTTCAGAAGAGGGTTTTGATTCTTTTAATCTTACTATAAAAGTTATCATTTAATGGTTATAATCGAGCTCAGCTTTAAATTTTCCTTGCCATATGCGTAAAAAACAAAATTCATCTAGAGCAGAGATGTCAAACTCGCAGTCCGGTCAATATTTTGGTTCACAATAATTTATAATAAAATAAAATAAAAATTTCTCCGGAGAAGTCAGAAAGATAGTAGCAGCGAAGAAATGTCAAATGTCAAGACTTATAGATTCTTCTTGTACTTTTATATGTATGAGGTGTGTATATTAAATAATGAGACTGATTTTTCTTCACTTGTTTATTCCAATAAACTTACGATTCAACATTGTCTCCTTCAAAGTAACTGCCTTCTGAAGCCACACAGCGCTGGAGACGTTTCTTCCGCACCTCATAGCACTGGTGGAACTCGGATATTGGAATAGCCTTCAGCTGGTCGGTTACAGCCGTTTGAATGTTTTCCAGTATCCCAAAATGATGTCCCTTGAGGTGATTCTTCAATTTCGGAAAGAGGAAAAAGTCACAAGGACTCAAGTCGGACGAATAAGGAGGCTGAGGAGCAACAGGAATGTTCTTACTGGCCTAGAAACGGTTCATTGAGAAAGGTTTTTCGTAACCATTTTGGAGTAGATCTTTCTCATCTTCAATTCATTGGTCAAAATCTGGTGAACAGTGGTGAGATTCAAATTCAACTCTTCCCCAATCATTCTGACTGTCAAGCGACGATCTGAACGCACAAGATCCCGGACTTTTAACGACATTTTCAGCGGTTTTTGAAACTGAGGGCCTTCCGCTGCGAGGTTCATCTTCAATTGACTCTCTTCCTTCTGAAAATGCCTTAAACCACCAAAAAACCTGGGCCCTTGACAAAACACTGTCTCCGTAGGCTTGCTGAAGTTTTGCAAATGTTTCCGTTGCGTTGTGTGAAAATCTGAAGCAAAACTTAATAGCACATCGTTGCTCGAAATTATTGTCACTCATTTCAGAACACACAAGAAAAACCTGTTTCACTAAACAAATCACTACAGACTATTAACTTGACTCAGCGACTTCAAACTCATACTAATGACGCATCACATGTTTACCTACCTCCCCTCCATGTCCCACTTCCCCAGTGTTGCCAGATCAAACACTACACTACCAGTCTCATTACTTAATTTACATACCTCGTATATATTATAATGTATTATTCAAAATAAAGCCACGTTTCTATGAATTTTTTTTAATGCGATCCACCTAAAGCTAAACCTTGTATGTATGACTCAAGTTAGCCTTTGAGTTTGAGACTCTTGATCTGGAGTATATATACCAAATGAATTCAAACTATATATCAGGGGTCGGCAACCAATAGCCACATTTGGCACGCTGCACAATTCTCAGTGACACTCTACACCAGCGGTCGCCAAGCTTTTTTACCTCACGGACCAGTAAATTCATAATTTAAATCACGCGGACCACTAATAGGATTTAAATATATGTAAACAAAAATTGTGATCTAAGAACACATAAAATGTACGTATTAATAAAATGAAATTATTAATTGTAACCAAATTATGAAAGCTTTATTAATAAACCATAATGAAATAAACTAAACAAAAATTGTAAAAACAAAACAATTAAAAAATGGTTTAAGTAAATCAAACTTTTAACGTTATACATTGCTAGTGCAATGGATGTTCCTGCTTACTTGAAATACGATTATGGATCTTTGAGTCCAATGTTGTTACTGCAAGACATTTATTTCAAGCTGAGATCGGTACCCTGTTTTGATGGCTGTGGCAGATGAAAATGTCTTTTCACATAAATAAGTTGTGGAGAATTGAATCAGAATTTTCATTTCATATTCACTAAGAAAAGGGTGTTCCCTTTTACCACATTTTCTGGTGGCTATTTTCAAGGGTACCACTTTTTCTGGGGCCCATTACCAAAAATACCATATTTTTCTGGGGACCATCAAAATTTTCTCACGGACCACCACTTTGGCGACCTCTGCTCTACACTACTCAACAGATTTGTCAGTTTTTGAATGGATGGAAGTTCATACTTGACAAATGTCTTCAAAATTATGTACATTTACTGAATTACGAAAAAATCTGTAAAAGATAACTCTAAATATATATCAGCAGCTATTTTGTAAATTCATGACTGTATTGCTGAAAAAATTTAATTGTTTGAAGAGAGAAAATTGCATATACTTTACTATCCGCTTTTGATTCTGCATATTCATGTGAACAAATCTTTTCTTATATGAAAAGTATTTTGAGTCCACACACAAAAAGGAGCTGTGTTTAAAAACTGAATGATCAGAATCGTGTCAAATTAAAAGTCGTACATTATACCCTTGATATTGCGATATGAAGTAGAGCGTTGCAGAGACAAGATTCGCATTAAAGTATTTTTTTGTTTAACAATATTGACGAAAAACTTTTATATTTTATACCATATTTCTTATTTTAATGAATATGTTTAAAAAATAATGATATATGTGTGTACACACAGTTTTATTTTTGTTGAAGAAATAGTTACATTTTATGGTGTTTATTTTTATGATAAGAAATATCTTTAAGGTATCCGACTACGTTCGGAACCGTGATTTTAAAAAAGCGCATAAATGGATAATTTTCATGATATTTAGTGTCACTTAGATTAGATTACATGTATAAAATTGTTTTAATGACATTTTGACAAAAAAATGTATTTAAATTCAATATTTTGGCAAAAAATTAACAAAATGTTCTCCTTTTATAAAAAATGCTTCTAAAATAATAATATTTTGCTTATATAAAGTGAAGACTTCTCCAGAGAGTCTGAACTATTTTTTTTGAAAAATTCACATTATTTTCAGAGTTACAACCCATTGAAATAATTATCGGCGTTTTTTTCTTAAAATTTCTCCCCTTTGTTGTCATAAAACATGGATAAACCCATTTCTAAGTTATATATTTCAAAAATTCTGGTTGAGCCTCTGTACAGTGGTCTGAACTATATGCAGGCAAAATATTATTATAATAGAAGCATTTTTCACAAAAGGAGAACATTTTGAAAAAAAATTATTCTAAGCTAATTTTTGCCAAAATATTGTATTTAAATAATTTTTTTTGTCAAAATGTCCTTAAAACAATTGTATGCATGTATTCTAATCTAAGTGACACTAAATATCATGAAAATTATCCGTTTATGCGCTTTTGCAAAATCACGGTTCCGAACGTAGTCGGATACCTTAATAAATAATACAAAATTAATGCATAATAAAACAGTAAATCTATAATATTGACCTCTATTCTCTTATTCTGCATGCATTATCGCGGGAATCGAATTACTTCAAATATGCCCTATTTTGCAACACGCTGAATCATATTGATAGATTGGTTTGGCACGCCACAGCTAAAAGGTTGCCAACCCCTGTGCTACAACCCCACTAACCCGCTCTAAAGATCTTTAATGTGATTTTTAACCCGTAACTTAATTTGATTATTGTATACCATGAAGCTGGACACAATGATCATTTGTGTATATCAGTTAGGATTTTGTTGTGAGTCGCGCCTATATTAAAAAGCAATATACTGACCAAATAAAAGCAATTTTTTTAAAAAAATGTAAGATTTTTCCTTACTTATTTAAATAAATTCATGCTAATTATGATTTAAACATTCATTGTTTCTAAGTAAAAAGTTAAATTTAAAAGATTAGAACATATAAAAATGTATGAAACTGTCACGACTCTCAAGAGAAATTAACTACAATATAGATGTGGTTTTGCAATAGAAAATTTGAACTGATGCATATCCAATTCCGTTTTTGTGTCCACTTTTTAAAACGGTAATTGAAGATTGCATGAGGAGTTATATTGGACCAAATGTCAACGATCGTTTTCCGCAATCTCAATCGCAGTTTAATGCAAGCATTTAATCAGCTCTATAAGTTATTTTTCTAATACTCTTTACATCAGTAACATGTATGAAAAACCCAAATTGATTTTTATAGATTTTAAAATACAATACATACGAAAATCTAACTTTAAATCATAGGTTCCCAACCTTTTTGGAACTGCCACCCCCTTTTCTAGTGAATATTTTAATACCGTCCCCCTCCTACTCCAAAGAAATAAGAGCGAACATGATGCATGGTGAAAACAAGAATTAAATTTTTTAAAATATTCTATTATCAATAGAATAAATTTTTTTTGAATTCCGTTTCGGAACAACATATTGTGCGGTATGCTTACCACAATTAATAAATTTTTACAGGAATTTGGCATTTTTTTTGTTGCGTCTTTACGCCCCTTTCCTCCCCTCTCCCCTCGAAACTAAGAAGTACTCTATTCACACGTGATTTGATTCTAGATGATACTCAATATGAGCTAAAACCATCAAAAATTGATAAGCCGCATAGCTATTAGTAATGGTTTAGACTAGATTAGGTCAGCTAATTAAACTTGTACCACCTCTTACTTTTCCATTATTTATTTATCCAGGAAACCGAACTCAATCTACAGGGTTTAGAACTGCAAGAAGGCCCCAAGAAAGGCTTATGTAAATACAATCGGACTTCCGTTTTACAAATCTCTATTTAGCAAGTTTTTCCTCAGAACCAAGAACAGAAGAATACTGAAAGTTGAGAATTTTCCCGCAATGCGAACTTTTTGTCGGGATTTATCTATTTCGTTAGATAGAGAACCGCGACTGTATTTACAAAAAGACCATTTCCATACACAAAGTATACTCCGATATTACATAAATTATCACAAAAATAATCTAGAACGATGGTACAAAAAATAAGGACATATATCGGTCATTATATAAGGGAAGAAAAAAATGTACTTGTGTGCATGTTATACCCTAGACTGATTTCCTTAAATAAAAAGACGTCGTCAAAGACCGCATTATACACTCACGTCCATGAATTAAGGATAATTCAGAATATCACACAGAAATTGAAATCTAAAATAAAAATTTTACCTGTAGAATTATCACACACATCTTGAAGAAGAATATGCAAATTACAGGAAACCACCAGATGGCGCGGATAGTACGTCACAATGACGAGAGTGTAAGAGAGGGGTATATAAGGAATGGTGGCAAAGAAGTAAAATTGTTCACAAGCGCTTTAAAAGCCTTTCAGTGCAATAACCGCATAGTTATGGCACAAAGGAAGCATTTGGATGATTTTTTACGTGTTGGAATTATTGGACGACTGCAATGTGGACGTACCCAGCTGGAAGTATCCGAGGAACTTGGAATCGCCCAGAGTGTCATCTCCAGGCTTTGGCAACGATTCCAAGATGATGGTAATGTGAGTAGATGTTACAGCACAGGTCGCCCCCGAGTTACAACGCCGAATGAGGACCGGTATATATATTTGGCAGTTACTGCCGAAAGAAACAGACAGAGCACAGCATCAGACCTGTCTCGTCAGCTCTCTTCAGCTATCGGTACGACAGTTTCAAGGCAGACCGTGTACAGACGCTTGGGGCACATTGGTCTATATGCTCGTAGGCCTGTCAGATGTGTTCCACTTACCGCAACTCACTGTCGCCTGCGATTAACCTGGAGTAGAGAGCATGCATTGTGGACACCACAACAGTGGTCTTGTGTGATGTTTTCCGATGAGTCCAGGTTTAGTTTGCAGTCTGATTCTCGCCGGACTTTAATATGGAGAGTGCCAGATACCCGTTACCACCAAGAGAACACCATTGAACGACACCGTTACGGTGGTGCAGGATGGCACGTTTGCGGAGGAATTATTCTTGGTTCCAAAACTGACCTGCATGTTCAGAGTGTAACGACGACAGGCCACATCTATTGGGATGTCATTCTGGAACAACATGTACGTTTGTTTCGGGGCGCCATGGGTGCTGAATTTCTGTTTATGGATGACAACGCCCGTCCTCACCGTGCAAACATTGTAGACGAATGCCTTCAATCGGATGATATCACCCGTATGGATTGGCCAGCATACTCACCGAACTTGAATCCAATAGAGCTTGTGTGGGATATACTTGGCCGACGAATTGCGGCCCGTCAACCCCCTCCCACCTATCTACCGGAACCTCGGAGGGCATTGCTTGATGAGTGGTGTAATATTCCCCAAGATCAGATTGATAATTTGATACTCAGCATGCCTAAGCGTTGTAAGACCTGTATTGCATCGTCCGGGAGACATACTCCGTAATAACCATCATACTAACCATGTTATACTGTTTTTTGTAAATAGGTTCTTTTTTGAAATTTGCTCCAGGAAGTAAAAATCGCAATTTTTATTAATTATGTCAAACATATAGCATCTTTTTTGCTCTTTACCTTTTGTTTAATAAATAGACTTTACAAATAAGTCAAATTTGTTTTGCTTCTGTCTCTTTCTTTGCCTGAACTTCATTATCCTTAATTTATGGATATGAGTGTACAACCAACTGTCTAAACCGTTCCCGCGCATGCTCGAACACAATAATAATAACGTTAGCAGCATTTAGTGACATTTTTGAATTGGCAATGCTTTTTTGCCAAGCGAAATTGGTCAACTGTGTGATACGTAGGTACCGAAAGTAAATAAGAATCAAACCATCAAAAAATATGAGATCTTAAAGATCTGAGGTCATAGAGGGAAGAAGCTTAAAAATTAAAATATTAAAGAAAAATAATATTGCAAATAATCTGCAGCTATTTTAAGACAATATATTTATTTAGAATATGCAGTTGAGTTGTTCATTGGATTGTCTTAAGCACTGAATCCTCGAATTGTCACCAGTAGATGACTACTTTAGAGTTAAATCTTAAAAAATGTATATATTTTAAAGCTGTCAATAGTTTATGAATTACGTAACAAAATAATATTATTTCACAAATTGCATAAGTTACGCTCTAGTTCTGAGGGATGGCGAACCAGTGGCACGCGTGCCATTGATGGCAGGAGGCACGCTATTTTAAGCACGCCACTGATCAAAAGGGTTAGCATTTTACTTCAAAATAACAAAGTTCACTATGAAGTATTACGAACAAAAGCCAGTGATCGGTCGCAATTTTCAGCGAGATTTTCTCAGATTTTTCTAAACGCTCAAGTTTATTATGTACCCTCATGTGACTTCATTTGTTAAACTGAATTAACTGAAACTTATCCCAATTCAATTGATTGAAAATTGGCAAAATTTGAAATGTAACTGAGAAATTGCTTTCCAGTGTCTAGTTCAATATGGATTCAAAAACTTGTTGAAGCAACGAAAAAGTTGGAAGTGATTGAAACAGAAAGATTAACAAACACAATGTATGTAAAAATACTAATAATGAAATTTTAGAAACATGGAAATCGATTCCTGACACATTTTAACTTTTTGAGAAGCTATCACACACACATGCTATTTCAACCTTATTTTCATCTTCTTATGCCTACGAATTATTATTTTTAGAAAGGAAAAAAAACAAAGAGACTCGCTTAGAAATCGCTTGGCAGTTGACTCCAATTCAGCATGCATTCTTCAAAAAGTAACATCTTACAATCCTAATATAAGTTATTTGTCATCTAATCTGCTACACAGAAGTTCCACTCTAATGTTACTTTAATTTAAATTACACGTATAACTAAAACAGTTACTACTATACAGTGCAAAATGTATTTTTTTCGTAGTAAATAAAGAGTTCTGAGTTTTTGTTAGGATTTAGTTTTATTATTTTCCAATAGTCACAAGTCAAAATTCTTTGACGATACGTTTATACCTCACTAAACATTTCTTTGAAAAAAATGGCACGTTGATCCACAAAGGTTAACCACCCCTGCTCTAGTTATATATCAGTTTACTGTAAACTAGTGGAGGAATTTGACAGAGTTGGGAAATTATAATTACCTGTGTCCCGGAGGTAGCGAAGCGCATCGTTGTGGTCTCTTTGACAAATATCCTTCTGGATATCTAGTGAGGCAGGAAAGAGAACTCGGAAGAGCATGTACATGTTTTTACTTCTCAGCTGTAAAAATCACAGAAAACTCCTTTTTTACACGGGTCAAGAGAAAACCGATGCATCAAATGCAGAAAATCAAAACAAGTATTTAGATCCGAATGCTAATTAAGGCTGGATGCTCTGTAAAGCAAACTTTTGTTTTTGTGATGAGTCAGAGTTCAATGGCAGGTGATCTACCTTTTTGTACAGTTGAAATCTGTAATTGATGGGTCGATTGCCCTAATAATACAACCTAAGTTTAAATCTTTTGTTTTTCCTTGTTTTTAAATGGTCGTGTAGTCCAGTAACAAATATTTTCTAAAAGACAAAAAATGAGTTGTCTTGACCTGAATTGATGAACCTCCAAATGTTACAGCTTCTATTTGATAGAAAAACTAGATTATCGAATTTTCTTGCTATTGAGTTCTTATTTTCAGATTGTGTTATTTTAGTTATATCTCCATGTAATAAAGGTACATTTGTTATTTAAGAACTCTTATTCCTAAAATCCTACAAAAGAGAAATCAGCTTTTTATATCTTATTCTATATTTGAGTAAAGTTTTTTTTTAAATTCAACATTGCCTAAAACCAGTGGCGCATACAAGGGGGTCCCGGGTCCGGATCCCCCCCAAGTCTTTGATTTTTTTTTCAATTCCTACTAATAGCTCACTCTCTCCCTATATATATGCTATGTTGTTACTGGGATGAATTCGTAAACTGGGATTTGCCAGAATAATCTGTTTATTTTTAAAACAAGAATAAATAAAAGGGAGAATAATAATTAATGAATGAAGTGAAATATTTAAATGCGCGTCCTTGCCTAATTGGCTTTCATTATTATTTAAAAATCGAAACTGCTCTGCCGTTGTGAGTCTGCCTCTCATGCGTTCTCAATCTCTTCTCCTGCTGCCTCCTCCGTCCGAGTCATTGTCCTTTGCTTCCCTTCGAAGCCACCTGGGGCTACCACGAAGATACTAGGGGGCTTGCAGTAGCGCGTAGAGCCGCCTACTTCATAAATATATATATATATACATATAAGTAAGGATAATTAAATTAGATTACAAATTAAATTCCCTATCTAACACTTAACTCATATTTTTCATTTCAGCTTCAAGTATGAAACTAATCACCCATTTATTTCTTCCGAATATATGGCCTAGCCAATAAACATGTCTAATTCCAGATCGTTAGATATAATAGCCCCATATGTCAGCATTAACTTTCAAGTACATACATAAAATCCACGATACTTACCGCATCTGTGTTTTTTAATTGTTAACCCACTTAAAAACACGGTGGCGTTCTTTTTCTCTCTGACCTCTCAGCGTAAAAGCTTGCATAAATTTCATCAAATAAAGATCCTTTTTTAAAAACTGTCTGATTCTGACTTCAAAAAACATGTCATATATGTATATGTATATATCTTGTTCAAATTTTCAATCGTTAATAAGATACTTTGTATTCATCCATTCAAGTTCAAGTACATTTTTTTTTAAACTTGTAGAGAATGACACTTCAAATATAAATTAATTAGTTAAATTTGATTAATGAATAAATAGAAACCAACAAAAAGTAATAGTCTAACAGCATATATACGAAGTAAAATCCTTCATTGTGTCCTTGTAGCACAATGAATAGCGCATTGGACCTCTTCTAATCCAGAGGTAGTGGATTTGAATTCAACTCAGGTTGGCCTAATTTCTGAGAATGTGATTTTTTTTTTACTACACCATTTTATTAGAATAATTAAATTTTTAATTTATGAATAAATTGTAACAAACAAAAAGTCCAACACCATATATAAAAAGGAAAATAGCTTTCTTTGTCACTTAATATTGTGATTCTGCTATAAGTATATACATATTTATATTAAATGTAATTATTTAATAAAAAGGAACTAAAATAAAATAATTTTTCTTTGTTGACCTAAGTAGGAATTGACTTAAATTTTTTTTATATTACTTTTTTTTATTGATTATAACTCTACGTATATAGTACGTAAAATTTAATTAAGTATTTGTTATTAATAATGAATTTTATTAATTAATGCTAATTATTTATTTAATAATTTATTTTTTACTGTTTTTATTCCCGAAAATTGGCAAAATCATAAGAATATCTTGAGTGGGGTATTGGAACATGGTACGAGAATGGTGGACATCCCACCCTGGAGCTCCTTCCCCTCAAAAAATTACTGTGTGCGTTACAGCTAAACACGATATTTAATATCTTTTTGAGCAACGAAATCTGGATTGCAAAAGATTATCGGGAAAATTTATAATAATATTCGACTGTATTTAAATGTTACTTTTCTTAATATTCTACATTTTATTCCTCATTTTATTACATGATTTCTTATCTATTTTAATCTAAATATGTGTGAAGTAACATGTTTTGCGTGTATTCTTTCACTTGTATAACAGAAAAAGGTTCCAATAACGTCTATTTCTAAAATGTAATTCTCTGTGAGGTTCACTGCAGTTGAAAATGTTCGGAATAAAATTTTATCAGATATTTGAAAGAAATCCATAGAATGTATTCTACATAGTGAAAAAAGTGTTTTCTAAAACAAGTTTAAAAGGAAATGGTATTAAAAGAAAATTTCTTTAGAATAGCAAACAAATATTCTACTTATAAGAAGTCAAGATGATATAAAAAGAAAAAATAAAATTCATAAATTAGTTTCAAAATTCTTTAGAGTTGAAAACCATTAATATTTTACATTAGGGGTCGGTGGCAACTTATGGCACACTGTTCAATTCTCAGTGGCACTCTATAATTCCAAGTTTATCAATTTTGAGTGGATGGAAGTTGATAAATTCGTAATGGACCATATTTGACAAACTTCTTCAGAATTATGGACATTATCGGAATTACGAAAAAATCTGAAAGATAACTAACTCTAAAGATAAATTTACAGTTATTTTGTAAATTATTGAATATAGTTGCTGAAGAGATTTAATTGTTTGAAGAGAAAAAATTGCATTACTCTGCATTTGCATTACTCTACGCTTTTGGTTTTATATATCGAAAGGAAAAAAAATCTTTCCTCATGTGAAAAATATTTAGAGTCCACCAGAAAATTGTTTAGCAACTGAATGTTTGGAATCGTGTCAAATTGAAAGTCAAAAATTATAGCCCTGATATTGTTATATGAAATATAGCGATTCAAGGACAAGGTTCGAATAAAAATGGGTTTTTTTTTAATTAACTGTATTGAAAAGAAAAACTTATATTTTATGTTATTTATATCTTGTTTTAATAAATAAGTTTAAAAAATACATAATTTTTGTACAATTTTAATTCTTTTTATATTTGTTGAAGAAATAGTTGTATATTGTATGTTGTTTATTTTTATGTTAAGAAATATCTTTAAATAATGCAAAGTTAATATATAATAAAACTGTGTAAACCTATATTATTGATCTCTATTCTCTAACTTTGCATGCAATATCGCGAGAATCGAATTGTTTCCAAAGTGTCCCACTGTGTGGCATGCTGAATCATATTGGTAGATTGGTTTGGCACGCCACAGCTAAAAGGTTGCTGACCCCTTCTATATATAGTCCCCCTTCCTGAAAGTTCAAATTGCCTGCCTCGTCTCATAACCGTAGTTCAAGATCACAGGTCCGTCACCAATAGCCCTCGTGTTGCTTCAGAATGAAATACTAATTAACTATCAATAGATTCCCTGCAAATATTTGTCCCAATGATCCTACTCGAACTGAATTCGCGCTTAATGTTTAATGGCTTAAGGTATCCGACTACGTTCGGAACCGTGATTTTAAAAAAGCGTATAAATGGATAATTTTCATGATATTTAGTGTCACTTAGATTAGAATACATGTACAAAATTGGTTTAAGGACATTTTGACAAAAAAAATTATTTAAATACAATATTTCGGCAAAAAAAATTAACTTAGAATAACCTTTTTTTCAAAATGTTCTCTTTTTATGAAAAATGCTTCTATTACAAGAATATTTTGCCTGTATATAGCTCAGACCTCTGTACAGAGGCTCAACTATGATTTTTGAAAAATTCACATTATTTTCAGAGTTACCACCCATTGAAATAATTATCGGCGTTTTTTTCTTAAAATTTCTCCCCTCTGTTGTCGTAAAACATGGATAAACCCACTTTTAAGTTATATATTTCAAAAATTCTAGTTGAGCTTCTGTACAGAGGTCTGAGCTATAAACAGGCGAAATGTTATTATAATAGAAGCATTTTTCATAAAAGGAGAATATTTTGAAAATGTGTCATTCTATGTTCATTTTTTATCAAAATATTGTACTTAAATAATTTTTTATTGTAATACTATTCTTAAAACAATTTTATATACGTTTTCTAATCAAAGTGACACTAAATATCATAAATGTTATCCATTTATACGCTTTTGCAAAATCACGGTTTCGAACATAGTCGGATACCTTAAGCCAGTGCTTCTCAAACTTTCACTACTGGCGCCCCCTTTTCAATCACAATTTTTATCGCGCCCCCCTTTTCAATCACAATTTTTATCGCGCCCCCCTTTATACATTAATAACGTACTGAATGCAATAATAATGCACTTTGACGCTAAAGCAAAAATCTTTATTATAATCCGTACAAATTCATGACAAGAGTATTAAATTTCGTACATGTTACTTTTGAGTAAAAAAAAAAATTAAGTGATAGGATAATTATGTTATTTTTCCTTTCTCTAATTTTTAAATTGGAACATATTGCAAAATGCGGTGGTTGCTTAGAAGACAAAATATAGATATCAGCTAAATGTAGAAAAAGAACTCAGAGGGTCAATTTCTAATCATAAGCATTCCTTTGAAAAACTTTGCTCTGTAAGACAAGCCCATGGAAGTACCGACTGAAGGACCCGCTCTTTGCCCGAGTTCATTTATAAGAAAATTAAACATTATTGATATAATCGCTTAATTGTAAGGAGAATAAAGCCAAGTGTGCGACCATGTTTACAAGAATGTAAAATGATTTTTTAAAATGATTGCTCAAATTATAATTAGTTTTAAGCGAACTGTGATTTTAAGTCTCAAAGAATTAGCATTTAGAATTGATGTTGAATAATGAACAATAAAAAAAATTCCGATGAAGAATAATTGTATTATTTTTAATATTTAAAGTGAAAAAAAATACTTCAACATGTTTTAACCCTGGAGCAGGCACGCACTCGATACTAATGGTCGAGCGAGGTTATTTGAGTCACCCCACAATCCTTTTTTTATAATTATTTTTATAGTACACAATAAATATCGTAATTCCAGTGAATAATTTCATAAACAGAAAATATACTCACCTACTTTCAAGGACACAGAAAACATTTCGGAAAAAAAGTTATCACACCGGGAACTCAGACAAAACAAGTACCTAAAGATCATAAAAAAAACGTCTGTCACTCCCAAAAAAGAGGGAGATATGTGACAAATATATTTTAGTTCACGTTAAGATTGTCAAACAGGAGGATAGTGTCAGGGCCATTGGTAACAATTAAACAATTTTGCCAGAATTACCGATTTCGTGCACTGTGTGCTCGACGTGACCGCTCCCGGATTAAAAGTGTATTTATTACGATATGGATGTTCTAAAGAATTATGTAAAACCTTTTTCATTATGCTTGGCTTAGTAATCCTTCAAACTTCCTAAATGAAAAAACAAATACATAAGAGCAGGGACGTAACTAACCGTACAAGTAAGCTCGAAGGTCAAACCGCATCAAATACATTCTGCTACCTACAGCTGATGGCAATAATATATAACAGTGATGAACTTTTTATCTTCATAAAATGTTTTTTTAATTATGGCTCTGGATTTTGTATTTCCTCTAAAGAGTAGCATTTTCGCTTTGAAAAGGAAACGTAATAAAAAATTTCTCATCATGGGATTACAGCAAATCGAATAAAACGTTTTTTTATTTGGTTATAGTATCAAAGATAGCTAAAAAATGAGGTTTTGAAGTATAAGCTTTTTATTTTTGATCAAGTAAAATCGCAGATAATATATTATATATATATATATATATATATATATTATTTCCGTGTAAATGTGTATATTTTTTATTATGTCAGAAATTTTTTAGTTTTTTCTTCATTCTAGTAAATAAATTTTTTTGAAACTTTTATTTTTGATATTCTCGCGCCCCCCTTGTAGGTGTATCGCGCCCCCCCAGGGGGGCGCGCCCCACAGTTTGAGAAACACTGCCTTAAGCAATCACGCACACTAAAAAAGTAAGCAATATTTAAATGATTAACCGAGAAAAAACAAGACACCATGTGAATGACTACTACTGCAATGGCAGGATTCATTTCGGGGGAGAAAACTTTTCTGTTAACTGTAAACAGATTACAATGGACTTTTCCAAATAGTTCAGAATTCTTTCTAAATCACTTTACTGTAGAATAAACAAATGATGAAAGAAAGGCTTTCTGAAATGTCTGGAAGAAAATTCATATATCCCTAAGTTTATGATGCATAAGAAAAAATTCTTTGAGAGTCCTTTTCACAGCCAAGTCAACAACAACGGGAAGTGTTTGGAATAAAAACGAACATAAGTATATCATTTAAATAGGACTCTAGACAAGATCAATTCTTACTTTCGACAGCCGACAGATATCTTAATCCAATTGGCAAATATTATAACTTCTAAACAATAACATTTTCTTCGTTTTTTTCGCTAGTTAAATTAGAAAACTGTCATTTTCATTGCTTTCTTTAATTTGTTCCGTTTTTAAAAGAAACAAACACTCGAAATTTTGAATATGTGTGTTGCGTTTGGTAAAATTCTAGTATAAATTTTAAACAAAATTATATAAGCAAGAAAGAAAAGAAAAGAAATATTACGTCGAATGTATAATTTATGTAAAAGTTTAACGGAAATGGAATGGAAACAACATTTAGTCTGAGTCTTGAAAAAAATCTTAAGTGTTTTAATTAAAATCATGCCTTAATGAGTAACGGAGTACCTGAAAATTAATTTATATTTAATGCATTAAAAATTACAATACTTTCTTCCTAACCATACCACTAATAACTTAAGGCTGTCTTCGGCTAATGTTAAAGAATAGGACCCAGATTCGGAATATTTCTTTAGATATAAAAATACTCGAACATTAATATTACACACACACACACACATTCTGGCTTCACTATTCTGTAGAGAATCACTTATTTTATCATACTACTATTTTTATTCGAGTTGACACATTTTTTTATTTTATAAAATATGCTTCGCATTTATTCTCCTATACCGTAATGCTAAATGAGCTATCCCTTTATATGCTAAAAAGAAAAACTGATTATTTATGAAATACTTTGAAATCACTATTTGCAACATGACATATATATAACAAATGCATGAGTTTCATTGTCACAAATTTTTACAAAAATTGAGGCATTTTTTCTGTGCAAAAATATGCTCCGCGTTAAGTTAACGCGGTCGTACATGTGGCGAAATCAGCCTTAAAATGTTTCAGGATCAATATAAATAAAATCAAGATCATAGGCAAAATTTCAAACAAGTATAGAACAGTATTCTATTAGTTGATATTATTATTATTGTAATAAAATACTCCTTGTTCAGTAGCCCAAACAAGAGACTTTAATTTTGGGACATTGAGTTGACAACTTGAAAGATACATTCTTGCAAAAGATTTTACATTTCTATCGAGAAAGATTTAAATATTAAATGCTGACCTACTCAATATTGGTAACAGAAACAAAATTTTGTTAAAGCGTCCTATAACAAAAACAAATTCTATGCTACGAATTTCTATAACGCTTACAAATTGTAATTTCTTCTGCATATTATGCTTAGTAATCAATAACAGCCCATTAATTTACCACTCGGAGAAAGTTTGAAGACGAACATTCAATTCTCTTCTTCGAAAACTTCTGAATATTTCACTCTGTGAGAAAAATTAATGTAAAAAAATGAATGATGAAAAGTGAAAAGGAAGTTTTTCATCAGAATACTTCCTCTTATATTCTTGTATTCTTCCTCTTGTATTCTTTCACGAGAATTCTTTTATTTAGTTTTAAATATTATCTGCATACATTACTTCAAATACGAATTAATTTACAGTAGAACCTCATTAATTCAATCCAAAAACATTGGGACTATAAACGATCCGGATTAAGCAAAATAACTCATAAAATTCATAGCTAACACTTTGTATAGTAAATTACATAGCAAAACACTTTGCATAGTAATAAAATAAGATAATACAAAATTATAAAAACCCAAGCAAGGAAGAATGCAAATCGATACATTACTTTTACATTGCATGTATTACGTTGAAAATGATTAATTGATTGATTTAGAACATGGCGGCTCAGACTCATCTTCACCGATCTCATTTAACAGCTCACTAGTTTGAGGTTAATTACTGATTTAATGTTGCCTTTCCTTAACATTAAATTTTTGATTAATGAATTGGCATAAGTCTCAAAGTTCGTCATATAAAGATATAATATAATTGTCGAAATCTTCAATGTATTTTATCTCAAAATTCAAATAGTCCTTAAGGTATCCGACTACGTTCGGAACTGTGATTTTGCAAAAGTGTATAAATGGATAATATTTATGATATATTTAGTGTCACTTAGATTAGAAAATGTATATAAAATTGTTTTATGAATATTATTGCAATAAAAAATTATTTAAGTACAATATTTTGACAAAAAATTAACATAGAATGTGACCAATTTTCAAAATATTCTCCTTTTGTGAAAAATGCTTCTATTATAATAATATTTTGCCTGTATATAGCTCAGAGCTCTGTACAGAGGCTCAACTGGAATTTTTGAAACATATAACTTAGAAGTGGGTTTATCCATGTTTTACGACAACAAAGGGGAGAAATTTTAAGAAAAAAACGCCGATAATTATTTCAATGGGTTGTAACTCTGAAAATAATGTGAATTTTTCAAACAAAAAAAATAGTTCAGACTCTCTGCAGAAGTCTTTACTTTATATAAGCAAAATATTATTATTTTAGAAGCATTTTTTATAAAAGGAGAACATTTTGAAAAAAGGTTATTCTAAGTTAATTTTTTGCGAAAAATTGTATTTAAATAATTTTTTTTTTGTCAAAATGTCCTTAAAACTATTTTATACATGTATTTTAATCTAAGTGACACTAAATATCATGAAAATTATCCATTTATGCGCCTTTTTAAAATCACGGTTCCAAACGTAGTGTCGGATACCTTAATTTCACTAAGCTGGTTATTGTCTGCTTCATTGTGGTTCTCTTCATCCCTTTGAGAACTTTCTTATCCTGTCCCACTTTCAACCATAACGTAACATACCTGAGAACGTTGGGGGTTCGAGCAAAGATCAGCCATAGGAATTTAAACACAATTTTATTATTACTTTCACTTAGTCACAGTCACAATGCACAACAAATGGGAGAGAACGCACTAAAACATTTAAACCAGGGAGAGCAATGACTTAGGATTAATTTAACTATCATATAAATAAACGCGCTTGTCTTGTAACTGGAGCCCTCTTGACTCCCTTACTTGTATTCTCTTTAGATAACTTGCTTAACTATACGACCTCCGGTCGTAATCTTATTCACGCTTCAATCTCCTCTTTCAACCATCAACCATCATCGTCAACTCTTATGAAAACGCTTGGGTCTCAAAAGTGTTTAATTTCTCTAGAGTCCTAAAAATATAAACAATTTTCAAATAGGTATAATTCTTTTAAATTTAAATTAAATAATTCGAATCTTTTACACATTATTTATAAAGGAATAGGGTTTCAGAAAAGTGTAAAATGTTTAAAATATAATCATAATTTTAAAAATTATAAGCATACGAAAATAAGAAACATTTCTATAAGATATATTAATTAATTTTTAGGTTGCGGACACATACTATTTTCTAAAATAGTAGCTTTAATTACTAGTTATAAGTTGATTTATAGAGTTTAATATATCCTTATTATACTATAGTATTTTTATATAAATAGAATAATAAATTATACTTATTAAAAAACAAACAAATTGCATTTTCAAATTTTTTTTAAAAAATTTCAATACTTTTCAAATATTTTGAAATACAAAAGATATATTATTCTTCAATGATGTAGGGCTTAAAGAGTACCATACATTTTATAATTCTATAAAGTTTTATACATCAAGGGGCTACTATTTTAGAAAAAAGCGTGCGCAACACTGAAATTACTTAATATTTATTACAGAATTATTTCTTATTTTCATATGCTTATAATTTTTAATTATGATTATATTTCAAACAATGTGTACTTTTTGAAGCCATAATCCTTTGTAAATAATGTGTAAAAGATTTGAATTATTTAATTTAAATTTAAAGGAATTATACCTGTTTGAAAATTGTTTATATTTTCACCCCTCTAGACAAACCCCTGAGACCTCTTTTAAATAGAAGTTCTCATTTGCATAAATCTCGTCTTCTTCACCGAGAAAGTTTTCAACTGAACTCACAATTAAAAAGATTAATTTTATCCAAGAGGATAAATGGAAATATCGCAGATAGACCTGTTACAAACTGATCATACACTTTTCTCGTCTATTTTTAGCCATTACTGAGCGTCTTGAAGTATCACTTGACAGTTTCACTATTTTGTTGAAGAGTTGTAAAAAGCTTCATTTTCGAACTCACCTTTGCTAACTCAGTGATTCTAAGCCCCTGTGCCACGGCTCTTTTGTGTGTCGTCAATTTTTTTAATTGTTAATTACAATGTGAAAAAAAAATAAAATCGTGAACCGAATCATTTGGTCGTTTTATAGAAATAAACTAAAAGTATTCGTGGTTTATTTAACTGATCCTTTCGAGGATAGATGGATATAAGGAAATTTGATTCAGTTCCTAATTCATTTGTGATCGGATACATTTGTATATGAATTAACTTTGAATGAAGAGGAAAAACAATAAAAACTAATTTCCCTCTGCAATAATCTAGATTTAATTCCAAAACATACAAAAGAGTCAATTAATTCCTTTTGGTTTAAAATTAGAGGTGATTATCTTATAATAGTCAAAAAAGCTTTATAAATTTTGTTGCAATTTTCTACACCTTATTTGTGTGAATTCGGATTTTCAGCGTTAACAATATCGAGATTTTTACATGACTAAATGAGAGTGGCATTATCATTTTTACGAACAAATACAAACTAAATCATCAAAAATCATTAAGCTCAAATTTCGCAATAAATGTATTCTTATAATTAATTTATAATTAATTGCTCAATAAACATTTTGTTGTTTTTCTAGTACATATCATTTTACTTAGCATTGAAAATTATTACCATAAGCTATTTTACATAGTGTGTTACAGATGAGTAAAAAATTTTTAAACTTATTTTATTGTTGGTGTGCCGTCAAATTTTGAAATTGTTAAAAGTGTATCGCAATAACAAAAAAAAAAGGTTGAGAATCACAGATCTAGTTCAACCTCCTCGCTCACTCGAATATATTTTTCCAACGAGTTAACCACAGTTCTGATGATTTATGTATATATTTTTTTATGTTTAATAATTAAAAATTGTTAATGATAGTTCGGATTAGGATATTCACTTTAATGGGGTTCAGATTACAAAAAGCTAACTGCATCACTACTTAATATCACAGAATAGTTTTTCCTTCAAGCAATAAGTAAGAAAATCTTTCTCTCTCTCCTCTCCCTCTCTTCTCTTCCCCCCTCTTTTATCCCGCTATCTTTAAGGCAATGTGCGACCTCCTGTATTTTCTAATTTTTCCAACAACTTGGTTCATTTTAATTTTATTTTCTTTCTTGAACAAAGAGTCAATTAGTTAATGGCTGCAAGTATTTAAAACCTTAATAAAATGAAAAGTGTTTATTGTGGCATTATTTGTTAATCAAATATGTGTAACCTGAAACTATCTGAGCTCGGGATATGCTTTTAGCTTGATTAAAATATACTTAAATAATTTTCCCTTATTAATATAAGAGATAAATACTAAGTTTAATAGTTACTCAAATGCACTTATTTATATATATAGGGTCGGCTGGGTGGCGTCGTTGGTTTGTCACTAGCCTTCTGCACCCAAGGTTTCGGGTTCGACCCCGGTCCAAGTCGATGGATTTTCATGATGCAGAAATTTGACAGCTGCCATGTTGCATGATTTATACGGCATGTAAAAGATCCCTAGGGGGTGCTCTACGGGAAATTAAATCCTAGTACAGGTTGGCACATCATCGGAGTTCAGGTGCCTTCCTCTAGGGAGGAAACCGGGCGTCAAAATTACCTTGGTGATTGGTGATCAATATGGCACTGCACTAAAAAGAGATACTAGCTTCCAGTGTTGTACTAGGTGGATTGATGAACTCTGTAATTGTTCATAATCCGCCATTAGAAATAAAAATATAAGTATAGGAGAAAAGCGGCTCAATCACTCACTCATCGCGAGATCTCAGGAACTATTAGACCTACAGACTTTAAAATTGGTAATCATATTTCTTTTGTTGAGTCGAGTTGTACTGAAAATGGGTTTCACGAAAATCTACTCCATGAGGGAGATGATACAGGGACATAAAGTATAAATATACTTTCGTCTTAGAAATTCAAGTCATGTCCTTTTTTAATCAAATATGGGGGTTTATTGGTGCAAGAGCCGATTTCGGCTATACTGCGCCAATCGAAAGGCGAGGCTGTAAAAATGTTTTTCATTGCAATCGAAAGCTTAATGCTAAGACATAGATAAAAATAACTTATAAAAGCACTGTATAGTCTTACAATGTCCTGAAATACACAACGAAGCGGGTAGGTAACGTATAGCAGTAGCGCACAGGAATTTTTCAAGGGGGAGGGGGTCCCGGGTCAAAAGTTCACTATTCTTGTATTATGCTCCTTTTGATTTTGTCGATTTTTGAGAACAGAACACAGTAAAAAGTTAATTATTGAATAAATAATTAGCATTAATTAATAAAATTAATCATTAACAACAAATACTTAATTAAATTTTACGTACTATATACTTAGAATTATAATCAATCAGAAAAAAATCAAGAGGTTTGGGGGGTCCGGACCCCCAGGACCTCCACCCCCCTTGTGTGTGCCACTGACGTATAGTATACATATATCAGACTTGATTTGTTTTAATAAATGCCTCATTGAAGCTTTTAGTTTTAAGGTAACCGACTACCCTAACATTGTTAATTTTGCCAAAAATGGACACAATTTTTATGATTTTATTTTGCAGGCCATCTTATTCGCTTTATAAAAGTACAAAGTTTGTTATATTTCCGTTCACTAAAACAAAAACTACAAGTGTTTTAGTAAAAGCAGACACCACTACTTTAAACAAGATGTCATTCTTCAAAACGCCTTTTACTCGAAATGTGTTTTTTTAAAAATGCTCAAACGGGGATAGAGATTGCTCAATAAGTTTTAAAAATAGTTCACTGAAATTTTTTGTGTATGTTCTGTATAATAGTAGAATTTTTTAACCTTCAGATTTATCAATCACTGTTTTATTACAAAATTTACACTCTCTTATGTGAATATTATCGCTGTTTTTTTTATGCAATTTCATATAATAACTAAGATAAAGTGCTTCAGCTTTTGTAAAAATTAAAATATCTCTTATCCTGAAGGTCATTTCAAAAATGAATAGCAAAGCAACACATCAAAATTGAAAAATTGAAAATTTGTTGATAAACTTTTTGTATAGAATGGGTATGTAATATAAGTTTTTTGTAAATTTTTACCCATTTTTCCTGTTTTGGTAATGGGGCTGTGGTAGCCCAGTGGTTAAGGTATCGAATCATGGCTGGCTTGTCACGAGTTCGAGTCCAGTACCACCAAAGACCTACCGTTAAATCCGTCGTGAGCTCAAACGTCCTCCCTTGGCGTGGTGTGGTCGTCCTCGTCACTTGACCATGGTTTATAATTACGGGGTCCGTCGCCAAAAGCCCCCGTGTAGCTGAAGAGTGCGACGTTAATATTCACTCACTCCATTTTAGTAATAATAATTTCTTTTTCTCTTCTTTTTTTTAGCATATTTTTCTTAAAATGTACTAAATAAATCTAAAAACCACAAACAAGTCCCCATATCTCCAATTTTTTTTTAAAAAAAAAAGGCTGTAGTAAGTATTCGGATAACTTAATTATCTTCAAATATTGATGATTAATGTAAATCCTGCGTATGCTTTCTTGGGTCAGCATATAGATAAGAAACTTTCTGACTGCAGCATTTTTATTAAAACATATTTCTCGCTTATCCGATGTTTGACTGCTATAACAGGTGAAATAATCTTTTTTTAACAAAAGGAAAATCTTACGTATTCCATGCTATAAAGAAGCAGGGTTTTTAGTATTTATTTTTGTTGAGTGTATTTCTATTTAAATATATGTTAATTTGAATTTTATCATTTATTTTTTCTGTTGTTTTATTTGTAATTTAACATTATAAATCAGTTCTGAAAATGTATATTTTTAATTTTTCTTATTGAACCCTACAGTTACGTGAAATTTGATAATTGTTAAGTTGATTAGAGGACGCAAAGTCAATGGCATCCTCATCTAAGTCCTTTTAAAGTTTATTTTTAACTGTAATCAATTTTTCCCTTTTTGGGTTATCTAAGGTCACTCCTTTGCTGGAGTGACAGGGCGTGAAGGAGTCACAATGATTGCATTTAAAGTCTAATAGTCCTGAAATGCAGCCTAACAAATACAGAATTTTTTCTACCTCGCATCATTACGTCTCACCTTTCTTATTGCAAGCAGTTCATTATAACAAGAAAAAACTTACAAAAAAAGGCCATCTTTTGGACTAATTTTCATGAACAAACTCAGCTATATATATGCCTGGGTCATGATCTGCTCTGTGTCAGCTAAAACAATCAGAATTCTTTTCACCTCACTTAACATTGACAAAACAAATCAATCTTTAAATGCGGTCATTATCACTCTAACTTCAGAAAATGTTTATCATTAAAATGGACAAAAGAATTTTGGGTCCAGTAAATTCATTCGATTATTCTGGCCATGAATGTACCAGACCATGAATTTGCTTTGCGTTAAATTAATCAAATGCTTCGAGTATTTTCAGTTAACCTGAAATGAAACGAATCGGAGGTCACATTTGGTCACAAAACCGCTCTTTCTTTCTCACGGTCTAAGTGAGTGTGACGAATGCTATTTTGTTGAGGATATTTTTAATAAAAATGGAAGAGGAGAACGGTTTTCTGTTTAATTGAATTAACTTGGAACTGTGCGAATAATATTCACCTATACGCCGTTCATCTATTTACGTAATCATGAAAATATACAGTATATAAAATTCCAGTTTACTTATTATATATATACTTAGGTTTGTACACAAGATAATCATAATATACTGCTAGCTTCATATTGTGCTTGTTTGTTGAGAAATATTAAAAATTACTGTATTCATTTATTAATTTATTTACAATATGTTTGAAGATTTGGATCTCAGAATGTATGCTGCTAACCATCCAAAATGCAATACCATAAAGGACAAAAAGCATAAAAAGGGACAACTTCATGATGACTGCGTTTGAGTTTGGCACACAGAGGCTAGAGATTGTATGACTTGCATTTATGCATCTCCAAACCGGTTCTCCACCTAGTATTATAGTAAAGGATGTTATTGTATTTATTCACATGTTTCTCCAAAATGAATTACCGGTACATTCAAGAACCATCGGTACATCTCTGAAGTTGTGGAGCCTGTTACCATTTTTGACCGTCAAGGCTTGCCAATAGCCAAGTTGTTTCAATGGGTGAGTGCCAGATCGCCCGTGATACACACAGCTTTCAACAATTCTTCACCCTTTCCACTAGGTTGCATTGCACTGCTGCTTCAACCCACCCATTCTTCTGATGTGTGGACCATCAATCTGTGTTCGAGAATTGGAAATTCCATGGTTCAGGATATATCATCCTCTGCTTCTCAAGATGAACAAAGGCAACACGTGGAAGGCACATGGATTGACTTAATCCAAGGTCACATCCAAAGTATCTTACTTTCAATGTCGTCGAGCGTCACAGTAAATATTACCAACCATGGCAGCTATGTAAATTACTGATTCTTTCGTGTTCCACTAGATTTTTCAAGATATATTAAGAATTTTCATCCAACTCACAAGAACAATTCTCAATTTGTTCGAGTATAAGTAAAAAAAAACCCGCCTAAAAACGTACTTTTCTGGTTTTTGTGTTCTTTGGTGAGGTTTACTGAAACTTTACTTGCAGAAACCTGCGAAAAAGCACAACTCCAGTACTTATAAAAGAGCCTTTTGTTTTTTTTTAATACAGCAATCGTAGGTAGAGCTGTTAGCACATTTGATTCATTGTGTTAATTATTTGCATGTTTTATCGAAGACTGCACATGGGGCGAATTTTTTCCCTTATACAGCTTTAAAGTGCAGAGTTAATAAAAATTGAATCAAAATCCAGTGCTATTTTAAAAACAGGGCTGGCAAATCGATATGCATACCAGAGAAAATATGCTTTTCAACAATAACAACGTATTTTTCAAGCTGTTTTCATATAAATATTCATACAGGAGAATTTATAAGAGATTTACTGCATCTTTTGCTTGATATATCTTCACGAGAAAACATTCTTTTCCATATATTTCAACACATTTGGGCGCCACAACCTTTCTGACGCAGTAAAAATTAATAAATGGAACACTGGGAATTTTTAGTCTTCCGATTTGTATACTATAAATCATGCAAAAAGTAAGAACTGTGTAATTGAAATCTGGTACAATCTTAAAATCATCACATTGACCTCAGATAGAAGTTTATTAAGTTAGTTGTCTTATTGATCTCATGACCTGAAAATGGTTCTGAATCACAAGGTACTTCCTCATTGACAACTATACACAATCGGACCTCCATTTTACGAACCTATATTATACAAATCTATTTTGAGAACTATTTCCTGGAACCAAGAAAAGAACATTGAAAGATGAATCTGTAACAAATTTTCCACAAAGCGAACTTTTTTCGGGATTTAGTAACTTCGTTAGAGAGAGAGAGAGTTTCGACTGTATATTTAAAAAAACACAATAATGAAAAACAAAGCAGAAATATTTTTATCACACATACGAATGACGATTTCTCCAGTAGAGTTGGCCGAAAAAGTGAACGTATTTTTTTCTCCCTATTTCATCATGTTATATCGGTCTTAGGTTGCTGTCATTTGTGCATGGATAAATTATGTTTTAAAAAAACTCCTTCAATCGTATTTTAAAGTATTCATTTGTGGATTTAAAACCTATGAAGAGCTTTACGCATTCTTGGATGACAAGCGTAAATGAACGATTTCTTCCTCCTTCATCACTAATAGAATTCAACAATATTTCTCAGAAAGAATGGTATAAGATACCGTTATCATGTATGCGAATATATCTCGTAGATTTATTTTTTCTCCAACATCATATTAGTAAAAATAATAATTTAAATTCAAAATGTTCCATTTTTTACCTACGATCTCTCTCTGTCTTGCTTTCTCTCTCTTACCCATTTACTCTCTCCCTCTATATTGCTCTAAATCTTGCTCTCTATATCTCTCTTTCATTCTCTACATCTCTCTCTTGTTTTCCACGACTCTTTTTTTGCTCTCTACATCCCTCTCTTGTTTTCTACGTCTCTCTTTTGCTCTCTACATCTCTCTCTCTCTTGTTTTCTACGTCTCTTTCTTCATCTCTCTCTAACTATCTGCCTCTCTCCTTCTTCATCTCTCTCTAACTATCTGCCTCTCTCCTTCTCTCTCTCTCATATCCTCAACCTCCCTCTTATTCTCTCTCTCTCCCCTTCTTACTCTCTCCCTCTCACACACATTTACGCTGTATGTGTATTGCATTTCAATCATCTAAATAAAAGAATTATAAAACCAGTATTCAAAAGTTCGAATTTCAATTAAATTATTTACTCCTAATATCATCTTACGATTTAATTTATGATTGTACTGAACCGTTCTTGATTGAATTCAGATAGAATATGCTATAACTGGAGTTTTAACCAAGAATTCTACTGTAATTTGTGTCATATAGTGAATTTAAACAATTTTTGTTACTAGAAATTATCTTTTTACTGATAGCTTATTTTATTTGTTTTTAAAATATTAACTCTCTAAAATTTTTGATAGCTCTAAAGCGTCTTTCCAAAAGTTTTGATTATAATCCACTTATGGATGATATCAGCAAAAACTGATAATATATATATATATAAAACTGTATATATATATATATATATATATAGTATTTAAAAAAAAGTCAATGAAATTATATATGACGTTTATCAAGAAAAGATTAATCATATCAAAAATTGCAAATATTTTCCTATTTATTACTAAATTTCCTTATAAATAAAGAATAAAATCGAGTTTCAAATTTGTAATTCTGTGATACCGGGCCAATAGTGTCATGGCACGCTGTCTGTATTCATGAACTTTAAGATTTGAATGATCTATCAACTCTTGATTAAGAAACGTATTAAAAGCTTCGACAGTGAGATTCCTAACAACTCTAATTACTTGCGAGAAAACTAAATACTAAACAAAGGAAAATGTAGGAGAAACCCGTTTTGAAAATTTAAAAAATATTCATCCTTTGTTATGGAAATACTCTTTAGTATGTATTGCCACTAAAGTTTCATCGTATAGTATTATTATAAAAAATACTACACACACACACACACACAACACACACACACATACATATGTATATATATATGGAGGGATTCTCATACATATATATATATGAGGGGGAGAACCTTCCGTTAATTTTATAATCTTTACGAAATTTCTTATAAGTATAACGTTTCATTTCATAAGCAGAAAGAAATTAACTTTAAAATTTGAATATGTTATTCAGTAACACTTTTTAAAAAGAATACTCACATACCTTGATAATATAATTTATACAGATTTTTTAAATATAACTCCATTTAATCTTTATCTAATTAATTACTTTATCTAAGAGTGATTTGTATTTTTTTAATACTCAAGACTATTCACATATTAGGAAGTTTTTAAATTTCTTTTTATACTCCGAGATAATAGTTGGTTACGCTGCTCTCTTTTAAATATTATACGCTAATCAACTTCACTGAAGGTTTTCTAAATCAAAAATATTATTAATCTGAAACACACTTCTCAGAATTCAATACTTATAAAAAAAAATTCAACGTGAAATTCAATCATAATTTTTTCATTTTTGTAAAAGTAAAATTTGAAATACTGTGCAAAACCAAACGATTTTTTAGAATATAGCATCTTAGATACACTTGTTTGTTTAGAACACTTTAAAAAAGCAATTCAGATACTTGGTATGAAACTCAAATGTCAAAATTAAAGCAAAAGGTGATCATAGGAAGAATCCTCAGAGTAAAAATACTTGAATTCAATTCTTATTTAGAGTCAGATTCTTTTTATGAATGCATCACACAGTGACGTAACGTACACCCCGCAACCCCCGCACTGCGGGGGGGCAAGGCTTCCAGGGGGCCCAAAGATAGACTGACGCCATTAACGTAGAATTTCACAAAATTAGCTTTACATTTTTTTTAATCTAATTTTTAAGCGATTTTCAAATTGGCGATCTAACATCATTCAAAATCAAAACTTTGATCGCTTATTAGATATCTTAGATCCAATAACCAAATCAAAAAACATTTTAATTTGCTGTAATCCCCGCGACGAAAGAGATACTTTTCTTTAGTGTGTTTTCTTTTCAAACCTAAATTACTAACAGATAAAAAGAAAGTCAGACGGAAAATTGGATAAAATGCTAGAAAGGTAAAAAAAATTCATCACTATTTTTTTAGTATACTTCATGTTAGCGGTAAGGAGAAAAAAAGACATGTTACTTTTTACTGAAGTAGCAAAGTAACTTATTGGCGTCTTTAGCTCCCCCCCCACATGTATTTCATATTCATTTAGCGAACTCGTAAATAACGTACATCTGTTATGCTTTTTTCATGAAAAATAGTATTGCTATACTTTAAAACGCATAGAGAGCATTTTAAATGATTACATGGTATAGATTTATGATTTAGAAACCCATATGTCCACAGAAATTTCCGTAGATTTATGAGTATTCAATCAAATAAAGCATAATGAGAAATGTTTCACAAAATTGTTTTTAGAACATATATATTTTTATATTCAATGCACTTCAATATAGGGAGTGTTGCTTCGCTTTTAAAACATTGTGATCTCACTTTTCTCTCTTGTAATATTAGAACTGTTTTTTGTAAACGGAATTAATTATTCTGGTTCTTATATTGTTATTTTGTTAATAAGACAAGAAGAAACGCGGCCCTAAAATGAGTGGAGATAAAAAAAAATGAGTGGTTCTCAAAAACGAAAAATTCGAAAGGAAAAGGAGTATAATATTAATAGCAAATATGCAAAATTGGATAATTTTTTAATATCCAAAAGTTCATCATCTTGCGCAAGTGCTAGTAGAAGTAATACCAGGGAACTTGATGAACAAGGTCAAGTTCATTCCGGGATTCATAAACGAAGAATTTGGTAAGTGATACCTTTTTTCTATCATAAGAATCTGAAATCGAAAATATTATTTTGCAGTGTTTGTGTTTTTCTTAGTGTATCGTTTTTATTTAAGTTACCAGGTTATCAGTCGACGGTTGTTAGATTTTCCATTCTTTAAATACTATAAATACTGTCTAATGTTAAACGTTATTTACTTTGTTTACTCAGACACAGGTTGATTTTATATTCAGTTATAAGTTTAATACTTAAATATTTTTACGTGATGTGTTAAGGTACATTATGTTATGGTTTTGCAATTCTTTGTATATATATCCGGCTTGGGCCCAAGATCTGACCTTGCGGGGGCAATTATTTTCCGTTACGCCACTGGCATCACAAGTTTAAGCCGTAGATCAATAGTTTTTTTTTTACTTTTCTATTTCTCCCTCTCTCTCTGGATAGGGTATCGTTCTTCTATGTATTAAATGCTAGGAATAGATTCGAAAAGGTTTGATACCTATCATTCTATTACAAAAAAAAAAAAAAAAAAAAAAAAAAAAAAATTCAGTTATACAATCTTTGAGAAGTTAAACTTAATGAAATGAAGGGAGGGGAAAACATTATAGGCTGTTGCCGCGTTGGGTGGTTAGGCATTCTTCACTACAACACGGTTGAATTAAATAACAATAACATTTATTAACTTTAAAGATTAAATGAGCAATTAAGAGGTAAGCTTTCAAGAACTACAACACATGGAACCAGGCACGCTACAATAATAACAGATCAATTCAGTTCAGTTTTGGAGTCGTTATGTTGAGCTGTAAGGTCGCTGCATACTCCCCTTCCAGTGTCAATGATACCTAGTTGGAAGATGAACTTTGCGACCAGAACGTGTAGATGGCTGGGTAGGCGTTGAAGCTGTTGGATCAGATTCCACAGTAGCTGGTGTTGAAGCTGTTGCATTAGGTTCCACAGTAGCAGGTGTTTCATTCTTGGTTTGAGGTAGTTGCAAGTCCTCAGTGTTAAGAAAGAAGGCAGGTTTGCATCTATCAATAGATACAGATACCCGTTTACCATTGATGTCAAGGAAAAACACTTTATCCTTCCTTTGTAAGACTTTGAAAGGGCCATCATAGGGTTGTTGAAGTGGACGACGTAACATGTCTCGGCGAAGAAAAACATGTGTTGCTTCCAACAGTCCTGGATGGATAAAAACTGGACGTTTGCCATGGTGTTTTGGTGGTTTAGGGTGAAGTGATTTCATGTGAGACTTAAGTTTCGAAACAAAATTCACAACATCATCGTCTGGCTTGGAAGAGTCAAACATCTCCCCTGGCAGTCGAATAGTGGTCCCAAAAACTAATTCAGCTGGGGTACACAGAATATCTTCTTTAAGAGAAGCTCGTAGACCTAGTAAGATGATAGGAGTACTTCTGTCCAACGCTCAGTAGCATGGCATTTGATTGCACTTTTCAATGGGCGGTGCAATTCTTCGATCATCCCATTAGCTTGAGGGTGGTATTCAGTTGTACGACACTTCTGAACACCAAGTAGTTTGCTAAGAGCTTTGAAGAGCGAGGACTCAAACTGCCTGCCCCTGTCGGTTGTGAGAATTGCAGGAGTTCCAAAGCGAGACACCCAAGAGGAAAAGAATGCCTCAGCCACAGTCTCAGCAGTTATGTCTTTGAGAGGTTGGGCCTCTGGCCATTTCGAAAAACGGTCAATCATTGTCAGGCAATAGGTGTAGCCATTTGATGGAGGTAGAGGTCCAATGAGATCCAGATGAACATGATCAAAACGTTGGGAAGGTTCTTGAAATGATGAAAGAGGTGATCTAGTATGACGATGAATTTTGGATTTTTGGCAAGCTAGGCAGTGTCTTGCCCACTTAGCTACATCTGATGAGATTTATGGCCAAACAAAACGCTGCTTCATCAAATGCACTGATCGACGTATGCCAGGATGGGATAAATTATGCATAGCAGAGAAAACATCTTGGCGATGCTGTTTTGGGATGTAGGGTCTGGCTGTGCCCGTTGATAGATCACACATAATTTCAGTAGACGAATTGGGAAAAGTTACCTTTTGAGTTCCAAGGAAGTTCCAGATGCTATTAGGGTGTGAAGCTCCTGATCAGTCTGTTGTGTCTCAGCAATACAGTCATAGTCAATTTGACTTGGGAAGGTGATTGCAGAAACACGAGAGAGAACATCAGCAGCAATATTGTCAGATCCTGGAATGTGTACAATATTTGTGGTGAACTGAGAGATGAAATCCAGCTGACGGATCTGCCGTGGAGAACACTTGTCACTTTTTGCCTAAAAGCATAAGTGAGGGGCTTGTGGTCAGTAAACACTGTGAAATCTCTAGCTTCCAGCATATACCGAAAGTGTCGGATAGCCGAGTAGATAGCAAGGAGTTCACGGTCGTAGGCACTGTAAGACTTTTCAGATGAAGTAAGTTTTCTGGAAAAGAAAGCCAATGGCTGTAGCTCAGAGTCCACAACTTGGTGAAGTGCACCTCCTATGGCATAATCAGAGGCGTCCACATGAAGAGCAAGCGGGGCAGAAGGTGAAGGATGAGCAAGAAGTGCAGCATCAGCAAGAGCTTGTTTACACCTCTGAAATGCTGTAATTGCCTCAGAAGACCAGTTTAAAGGCTTTGAGTCCTTCTTACCTTTAGAACCTTTTAAAAATTCACTTAAAAGATACTGTTGTTCAGCTGCTTTGGGCAAGAAACGTCTATAAAAATTTAACAGTCCTAAAAATTTTCTCAGAGAGCCAACAGTCTCTGGTTGTTTGTAATCAAGAACTGCTTGAACTTTGTCAGGCAATGGCTTAATGCCATCAGGAGTGATAAGGTGGCCAAGGAAAATGAGTTCAGTCACACCAAATACACATTTAGAGATATTTAGTTTTAAACCATATGAGCTCAGTCTTTGGAATATAGTTCTTAAGTGAGAACGATGCTCCTCAGCATTTTCTGAGTAACACAAAATATCATCCAAGTAGACAAAACAAAAGGAAGTCCTCTTAGTACTTCATGCATGAATCGCATAAAGGTTTGTGGTGCATTCACAAGGCCAAAACACAAATGGATATATTCGTAAAGACCCCATGGAGTTGTTACAGCTGTCTTAGGAATATCACACTCAGCTATAGGGATTTGGTGGAATGCCTTAAAAATGTCTATTTTGGAAAATATCTTCTTGCCATGTAGTGCATGAGCAAAGTCATTCAAATAAGGCATGGGGTAGCTGTCGAACTCAGTAACAGAATTCAGCTGCCTGTAATCCCCAACAGGTCTAACTGTAGAGTCAGATTTGGGCACAACATGAAGAGGAGAACTCCAGGGACTTTTGGAAGGTCTAATAATGCCTTGAGCAAGAAGAAATTCAAATTCTACCTTCACTGCATCATACAGTTTAGGGTGTAGCCTTCTAGGCCTGGCAGTGACTGGTGGGCCAGTAGTAATAATATGGTGGACTGTGCCATGTGATGCTGATTTGGAAATTAAAGAAGGGTTGCTGAGGTCTGGATATTCCGATAAGATGTTTTTAAAACTAATGTTTGCATCTACAGTGAGGATTGAGGGCTGTACAATATTTGAAAAAACACAAGAAGTGAAAAAGAGAAGTTTCCACATCCACCAACCTTTTTTTCTTAAGGTCGATTAAAAGGTTGAAGTGCTTTAGAAAATCAGCACCAATTATAGGAGATGATACATCAGCAATTATGAAAGTCAGATAAAAGGTCGCCTCAGACCCAGGTTCAGTTCTTTACGCACCATACTATAGGCTGGAATTTTGGTATTATTAGCAGCATATAAGGAGAAGTTAGACTGAGGTGATTTATTCATAGTTGGAGAAGGTGGGATGACACAGATTTCACTTCCAGAGTCTATGAGGAATTTCTGGCCAGACTTGCGGTCTAATAAAAATAACCGGCTGGTATGTTTCAAGGGCTCTGCCATTCCAGCTATGACAGAGCTTACTCGTTTTTGCACAAATGCACAAGGTGAAACACACTTGCGGGCCTGCTCTTTATAACGGCGATGATAGTAGCAGATGCCACTTCCTTTATTGACACTCCTAGAGCGTGAATGTGATCTCCGGCGGTCAGAACTATATCGTTGGTGGCGAGAGGAATTGCGCTCTCTTGTCAGTTCAGCAACTTGTATAGACAGCTCTTGGATCTGCCTGGCGAGAGAGTCCATGGTTGGCTGAACACTGCATGAAGATGACTGGGATGGTGGAGAAACAGTTGTGGCAGCACAGATAGTCGAGGACGCACCAACAACCTCAGAAACTTTATCAGCGATGATAGCCAGTTTATCCAAAGGCTCTGAGGATGCAGATAAAACAGTCTGGATATGTGGTGGCATTCTTTGAAGCCACAAACTTTGCAGAAAGTCATCCTGGAGTTGGCCATTAGACAGCTCTTTCATTTTTCGCAACAGGTGGCTGGGCTTCTCATCTCCTAGCTGAAGGTCAGTAAGCAGTTTCTTAATTTTTTGAGTCTCCGAGTCGCTAAATTGGGTGATGAGCCGCTGTGAGAGAGTGTGATATTTGTCACTGTTCGGAGGGCTTAACACAATGTCCGACACGTAGGAGAGAGTTTCAGCATCCAGGTTCGCAACCAAAGCAGAATACTTGGATACTGGAGATACCACTGAATGTGAATGCATGGTCGCATTGCGCAATCCATAGACGAACGTTGGATTTCCAAAACGGCGGCAGCCGCAACGCAATACGAGCGACTTCAACGGTTTCACTAGTCATATTGTTGAATAAGCAGGAAGCGAAACGAATCTCCGAGCAGATGCTTCAAGTGGCCTTGAGGAGAAGGAGAAAAAAAAAATCTTTCGCTACGTACTGATCATCCGTAGTAGAAGAATTTGTATTGCATTCGCCAGTAGAACAGAATAGCTTACGTGTTTTTAAGTCCAAAAGGGGTCACCACTGCCGCGTTGGATGGTTAGGCATTCTTCACTACAACACGGTTGAATTAAATAACAATAACATTTATTAACTTTAAAGATTAAATGAGCAATTAAGAGGTAAGCTTTCAAGAACTACAACACATGGAACCAGGCACGCTACAATAATAACAGATCAATTCAGTTCAGTTTTGGAGTCGTTATGTTGAGCTGTAAGGTCGCTGCACTGTCAATAAATTGCTAGGTTCACTCCTAGGAGAGCCCCCACCCTTGGCGCGAATTACTTTGATTGGCGATAATTGCGCCGTCATGGTAACCTTGCTTTTTTAAATACAACATATGGCAACCCTAACTTTTTCTAGAATTTTCGTCATTTGTGGGCGCGCATTTCAAATTTCATTTTGTTGTTGGGCACCGGGTTGAAAGTATGGCTGCGCTTGTAAATGAGTACACATTAGAATTTTTTACGTTATTGAATGCTAGAGGCAAGAAAGAATTGATTGAATGGTGTATGAAAGAAGGATTAATTGCTTCAAGTTATGAATGTCCTAAATGTAATGAGCAAATGAGATTAAATGAACGAAAGAGTGTTGTTTTGGATAGGTTTGAATAGAGATGTCGAAAAAAAGGTGTGAATACGCATGATGTTTGCAGAAGTATAAGAAAGAATTCGTGGTTAATCTGTGTGTGATTAAAGAATACGTCCTGCCTGGAAGTACGATTGTTTCTGATTGTTGGAAGGTGTATAAATGTTTGTCAGATGAGGGTTTTAAGCATTTGGAGGTGAATCATAGTGTATATTTTAAAGATCCTGATACCGGTGCTCATACAAATTCAATTGAGGGTACATGGTCGGCAATAAAACGTTTTCTCCGTAATCACACCAGCCACGCAGAAGGCATGTTCGACCATTACCTCGCTGAGTATTTATGGCGGCGCTCTCGCGATCACTCACTCAGCGACGAGACTTTCCAGAATTTTTTAAAAGCAGTTGTTACACTTTACCCTCCACTTGGGAAGGATCAACAATAAGAAAGTAAGTGCTGTTGTTATATTTTTTATCTTAAATGTTAAATTTCTGTATTGTTTACATATATTTTCATTGCGCATCCATCTTATACTGCTATATTTACTTTTCACAATTGTCGGGTTTGCTTGGAGCCATTTCGTTTTCGCTTGGTGCTTTTTCCGGTTTGGCGCCAAGGGTGGGGGCTCTCCTAGGAGTTTACCAATTGCTACAATTTGAGAAATAAAATATGTGCCAAGAAATATCTAAAATGAGGACTCTAGTTTCAATATTTAATTGCAAAATGGTTGTACAAAAGAATATTAGTTAAAGGCAACATTAATAGTTTATTAAATTCACATGAGATGGCAGCACGGTATAAAATGAAGTAACACTCATGTCAATTCCTACTCTGCTGTAACAGATTTAAAAGTACAAAACTGTGTCACCATCTAGTGGCGAAAAATTCATTAGATGTGAAAATTAATTACTTAAATTAAATTAATGAATTGTTATTTGAAAAAACACTATATTAACATCAAATGTCATCCACTACAAGTTTAAAAAATATATATTTTAACTTGAATGGATGAGTATAAATTATATATTTTATCATCGATTGAAAAATTGAACAAGATTTTTTTTTTTAAATATATAGAGAGAAAGTGTGAACTAAAGTAGGGATAGAAAAAATGTAATAATAGGTATATTTCCAAAATTTTCAGAGTAACATAAATTTCGAAAATAAATAGATAAATCTTAAAAATATACTGTTTCACACATATAAAATCAGAACAAATTTTAAGGATTTGAATTCAATGAAATTTTTGAACATAATAAAAGTCTGAGAAAGTATTCAAGATGACAAAACCTAAAAATAGAAAACTACCTCAAACCGCTTATAAGTCCAATTTTAATGTACGCTTATTTGTTTACTTATACGCATATAATCAAGTAGTGAAATTAATTAATGTGAAGTTTTATTGAAAAAATACGAGTAAGTAACTAATGATGCTCATATGTTAATTAGGGAATATGTTTGAATCCAAAGTATTTAATATATTCTCGTAGGGATATTGTAATTAAAAACAAATCATAATGTGAGTATTTTAGATAAGATGGACAGCGCTTACTGTTCACTTTATTAATTATTATTTATGCTGCCACAAAGAAATCATTTGAATTTTAAAATAAGTGTAATACAGCCATTTCATAGAATACACAAATATTAATTGCTTATTCTCCTATTCATACAAAAAGAACACATTCTAAAATTATAAAACAAGCGTGAATAAAAGAAAAATACTACAGAAAAGCAATTTTGAATGACACATTTTTTTCTAAAAAAAACTACATGCAGATTGTTCACACCCATCATGTTAGAAGTTAAACCACACATACAGCAATTTTGAGAAAAAGTATTAGCCACAAAGGCTCTGCAGACTTAATTGGTGTATAATATCTTCATTGAAGGTACGATGCATACCAGGGGCACAGCGAGAAATTTTTAAGGTAAAAGGGGTCTCCAACTTCAACTCATAACTCAAAATTCATCTCTAACTTCCTAGTTTATTTTAAAAATGAAATGAAATGAAAATTTCAAATATTAATTTCTTTTAAAGAATATATAAAAATAAAATAATGCATTTTATTTTAAGTGATTTGCTTAAAATTTCAGTATACAGCAATCTGTATGGGTAGATGCAGCTATACAAAACCTAGGCATTGTATAGAATACCAAACGTTTCTATCAAAGTATGAAATATGAGAGTTATTTCATACTTTGCCTAGGCATTCTATAGAATGACCAAAGCTGTTTAGGCAAAGTATGAAATAAGGTCAAGATAAGGCTATTATATCAATGATGTGCATTTCTAAAAAATACGAATATTATTCTGACAAAATAATGAAAGTGCCATTAAAAAATGATTCAAAATAAGTAAAGGAAAAAAATGTGGTAGCAAACAAAATTTATGTCTTTCTTTTATTAAGGAAAACAAAATTTTCAAACAAAAAATAAAAACTTAAAATTAACCTACTTACTGCAACATGGTATGAATGATATTTTGAATTATATATCATTACATTTTTTGCCCAAAGACCATTCGTATTGTGCTACTTTGTTTTACACATACATTTAACAAATTCATCGCTACTTCCATTGGAATGAGCAATTACAACTGACAGAAGAGGAATTTCATGGTCAGGAATATCTTTAATTCTAAGCAAGTTCTTAGGGCATAAAGTAAGAGAATAAATTTATATAGATTTAGAGCTTTTTCACACATTAATTTTGCATCAATTAAAAATATTTCTTAAAATAAAAATAAGTAGCATAAAATATAACTGTTTCTTTAACAAATTTTTTTTATAAAAACTCGAAATTGTACATATATTATGTTGTTTAAACATATTTTTTAAATAAAAAATAAACAACGTAAAATATAAGTATTTCCTTTTATTACAGTTAAATAGAAAGAAAAATGAAATTTTTCATGTGAGCCTGGTGCTGCTTCGCTCTACTTTCATATCGCAAAAGATGTGGTATAATTTGTGACTTTCACTTTGACACATGATTCTAAGCATTAAGTTGTTAAACAATTTCTTTACGGATTCGAAATATTTTTCATATGAGGAAAGATATTTAACTTAGATATGTAGAACTAAAAGAGGAAAAGCAGAATACACACACACACAATTGCAATTTTCTCACTTCAAAAAATTAAATATCTCCAGCTATGGCATTCAATAATTTACAAAAAAAGCTGTAAATTTACCTTTAGAGTTATCCTTCATATTTTTTCATAATTCCTTAATTATCCATAATTCTGGAAATGTTTGTCAAATAAGATCAATTACAAGTTTATGAAATTCCATCCAAGAGGAATCTATACAATGCCTAGGCATTGTATAGAATGCCGGATTTCATACTTTGCCGGTAACATATATACTATATGTATATACTATATTCAATTTCATGCAAATTTGAGCAAAAAATTTTGCATTTCCAAATTATTTAGAAGCAAATACTTAAAAAACATGAAACTCTACATTATAAATTACAATATATATATATATATATATATATATATATATATATATATATATATATATATATATATATATATAAATATATATATAAATATATATATATATAAATATATATATATAAATATATATACATATATAGTGCCTCCTCTCAAACGATAACTTTTTAAATGAAAACTAAATTATCACTAAAATTGATTGATAATTTAAAAATCTCGTATTTCACAAACTAATAAATTTCAAATAATATTTAACCAAAAATTGCAATTTAAATCAAAGTACTTTGTAAGGTCAGAAGTAAAATTTGTTTACATATATCTGAAGTACTATGAATAAAAAAATCTCTACGGGAACTTAAATGGAGTTTGTCCTCCAAGGGGAATGAAAAAAGCCCCTCGTGTAAATTTAGAAAATTGCTTGTTTGTGCAAATTTCCAAACTTTATTATAATTCGTATCAGTTGCAGATGAAATAAGTTCCGTATATTTGCTGTAGGTCAATAATTTTGATTTGGATTTCAGGTAGGTAACAATTAACGTCTTGTAGAGAAATTAAAAAAAATGGATTTATGAAAAGAACATCACCTTTTTCATCATCTTAAAAATCATCAAAAGTAGCATTGAATGAATCCTGTAAAATGGATATTAAATGTTTAAATCTATCATAGCTCGGAACATTATATTAACTTTATTAAGATAGTTCTTGCATTAATGTAAGTTAATATTTTTCCTTCAAAATTGAGAGGGAAAAGCAAAATTTTTTTCTCAATAAAAGAAAAGCAGTGACCAACTAGGGTAGAAGAAATGCAATCTTGTCCCTATAAACTTAAATTTAAATTATTTAAATGTCCCATTATATATTGGTCAGAAAAGATAAACTGCATAGCTAATCTTCATTTCACAGTAACAAGCACTCACTGGGTAGTTCATTGACTTCCAAATATTTTAAAGCTCCCTCCAAATTCTTGCGAGGGCACTCTCTTTAGAAAGCCAGCACAACAATGAAGGAGTATTTTCCAAATCAGTAGTTCTTTAACTGTGGTTCACTAACCCCAGGGGTCTCCAATGCCTTTCAAAGGTTCCGCGGAGGTCTCTCTTTTCATGTCAATTTTGTTTACTCTGAAAAGCCTCGTAGAAAAATCTACAGATGTAAAAGAAATGCGACACCATACTTCTCACTAAAAATTTTAATTGAAATACATTATTTATATTTATTTTAAACTAGTATTTTTTAATATTTTTAGTTAGATGCTTTCGGTTTTCTTAAAGGAAAAAAAGAAACGTTAAAAAATCAGTATAACTAGCACAGGCAGTCTTAAAAACCTTGCATTCAACCATGCATTGAGAGTCAGTGAAGGGTTATTCAAAATCTTGGGGGAGCTGCGGTGTCAGGTGCAGCGATCGAAAGTTTAAGAACCACTGGCCTCAGTGGCGCACACCAAGGGGGGGGTCCTGGTGTCCGGACCCCCCCAAAGCCCTTGATTTTTTTCCGATTGATTATAATTCTAAGTATATAGTACGTAAAATTTAACTAATTACTTGCTAATAATGATTAATTTTATTAATTAATGCTAATTATTTATTCAAAAACTAGTTTTTTACTGTGTTTTTTCCCGAAAATCGACAAAATCAAACGGAGCATGATACAAGAATGGTGAACTTTCGACCCCAGACCCCCTTGAAAAATTCCTGTGTGCGCCACTGACTGGCCTACATGATAATTTTCTAATATAATTCAATTAAGTAAATGTATTTAAAATAAATTTTGAGTTTTTTTTTTTGTCTAAGACAACTGCATTTCAAAAAAAATTGTAGTTTGTTTTTCTTATTTCAAATTCTTTAATTTTTCAGTTAGTCTTTGCGTGACACTGTTTCAACCCCGCCGTACCACAAGTTGGCAACCCCTGCTTTAGACCGTAAATTATATAATCTGGAAAAAGATATCTATAAAATGAGGCTTAGAAAAATGTAAGTAAACTGAATCAAAAATATCTAACGCAAAGGTGTTCAACACGCGGCCCACCGACTATTTTTTAAAAATTTTTAAATATCAGATTTTTAAAGTTTTTTCATCTTGAAATTTATTTGATTGAAATTTATATATATATATATATATATATATATATATATATATATATATATATATATATATATATATATATATATATATATATATATATATATATATTAAAAATGCGAAAGTTTATGAAGATGTTTGGCCGTCTTTCACGCAAAAACAACTGAATGGATTTTAATGAAACTTTACAGTAATATAGCTTATACATCAGAATAGCACATAGGCTATAATTTATAGCACAGACTATAATTTATAAAGATATTGTATGAAGTGTCCAAAATTCTGTCATCTACTAGCAATTCTGGCATGCGCTGCAAAAAAAAAACCACGTCTGCATATATCTATCTTTTGTTTGAGAAGAAACCTTTTTTTGTTTTGGCTACGCACAAGGCGTTCGCTTCTAATTAATTCCTGTGATCAGCATAATACCTAATTTTTTAATTTCACAATAAAACTAAATTTCGAAGGAAGAGGTTGTTATAAATCGCTCTTTATTTGAATGAGTTTTTTTGTGTGTGTGATTTTATTATGCACATTTGGTAGTAAGAAATTGATCTTTTTTTCAAAATAAATGCTTTTATCGGTTCTGATACTTAAAGTAAATAAACTTTCTCTTTCACTCTACATCATTTCGACAAATTTTCAAATTTTTTTTGTGGTTAGTAGCTAATTATAACGCTATAATTTTAATTGAATAGGCAGATACATTTTTTATAGGCAGATATAGGCATTTTTAAGTATAAAAATAATTATAACTACTGTACTTTATTTTTTGGAATGAATGAATATTAACGTCGCACTGTTCAACTACACGAGGGCTTTTGGCAACCGACCACGTAATTTTGAACCATGGTCAAGGGATGTGGACGACACCTGAGCTGGCAACCCCTTCTCCTAACTACCACACCACACCAACTTAGAAGGAATATTCTACCAATACTTAGCAGGAATATTCTTTGAAATCCACTCTTCCAAGATATATGGCAGCACGAGTTGTATGAGGAGTATTTTAGCGGGGAAGGCGAATAGTTCTGTAGCAGGTATTGCGTTTTCAGCGGAATGCAAAGATTATTTTTTTTATCCCGAAACAATAGTTTATGTCAAAACTTAAGTGTCTTATGTTTTTGTATGTTAATGAAGACCTTAGAAAACGATTTGACTACTTATTTTAAGTGAACGGTGTATATAATTAATTTTACAGTGGAATATCTTTAATTAATTTATTAGCTCTAATGGATTAAATTTCCCAAAGTGGAGTATTTTGTTTATGTATATCCCTTAATTTTCAATGTAGGGATCCAAAAAAAAAATATTGTATGAAAAAGACTGCAGTAAAGCTGCGATTTTAAAAACTGCTATGCAGTGGATAAAGTATTAACGTGCATCGCGCCCCTACAAGGCAGGTCTTACAAAGCTCTAATAAAGCTCGAGCTATGAAAGTAGCTAGACATTTGCCAACTTGACTCTATCGTTAACATTTCGCTATGTTTTTCATTGAATCACCTTTATAATTTAAGAAACGGCGTTGCTTGCGAATATTACAATTTTAACATAAAATAAATACAACAGAAAGTAATATTGATGTATTACATTTTCAGATATAAATTATTTACACTATTTTAAGCGTTCATTACACAAAACTGTTAACAATGTGTTACTTTTGTTGAGCAGAGATCAGCTTAGGGAGGTATTTTCAAAAATCGACCCTCAAGAGTGTTGCGGGGAGTTATAAATAAGAAAAATCCTTTTTATCAGCTATTAGTTCTACATACTTAAAATTTAACAAAGCTGTTTTTTTTATTTCTTTTTTTTTTTTTTTTTTTTTTTTGTTTAGCTGAGATATGCAAAAGCTTTTTTGTTTAATTTGCAATTCACGTAAAATTAACTCATTAAAAACTTATTTACCCTTCAATCTGTGTTGTTTAATTTTTCAGTTCACCTGTGCGAAGAACGGTTAGACCAGCTAGTATATATATATATATATATATATATATATATATATATATATATATAAAGGAGAAAAAAAAAGCGACTCACTCACTCACTGACTAATCACGATATCTCCGGAACTATAAAACCTACAGACTTGAAATTTGGTATATATATATATATATATATATATATATATATATATATATATATATATATATATATATATATGTTTGCCAGGAACCTGTTCTTGTTTTAAAATAAATCCTTTTTGATAATAGAAATGTTCTTTAGATTAAAATAAATTTATATTTTATCGAACAGCTATATTTGATTTTACTATAGTAAATTACATTCTAATGAATTTCGAATTGCATTATGCATACCCTTTACTGTGAATAGTACATGATTATCTGTGTGAGTGTGACTTTCGTTTCTCCTCCTCCTTTTCTGTTTGGAGTGCCCAAAAAGCAAGAGGCAGTCAGAGAAGTTTTTTAAAGTTTTAAAAAAATATACAAGACTGTTAAGATAAAGGACAATGTATACTTAATCGTTTGCACTATCAAATTTCAACAATGAGTAACGAAAGATCAATTCAATAGGAACACCGTAATTTTCAAGAAAATGGCAACTTTAATATTTTAAACATTATTTGATCATTGCATTATTATATTATACAAACATTATTATATTATCTATGCCTGTATACATGAAAAATAATGAAAACAATAATAATAATTCACTCTGTTTTAAATTTTTACTCCAATATATGTTTTTGTTTCCAAATCTGATATAAAGGTACATATTTTTATGTGCGGCCAGCGAGATTATAATGTTTTTCCGAAGTGGCCCTCAAGCTCATTTGGGTTGGACACCCATGCTCTTGGATACCGTGATCACCTACATCTTTATCAACGTTGATGTATTTCAGAATTCGCACTGAAAAACGACGTGAAAACATTTTTGATATTTATACTTATGTTTACTTTCTTCATTTAAAAATTATCTGAATATTTTTGAAATACACGTGATACTATTGATGCTGCTATTCATTATTAAAAGTAATGTAATGAAATTATTATTTGCGTATTTGTTTGAAAAATATTTAGCCTTATTTTTATAGATAAGAATTTGTCTATAAGAAAAAAATTGAAACAATCAGTGCTTTAAAATAAAATATAAAAAAACTAGTGTATGAAGGAAAAATATAAAAAATAATTTCTGGAAGAGCTTGAAAGGCTTTTTCTTTGTCCTACACTGTGTGCGTCTCTGGAAACCGAAATGCTTGTGTAAGGGAACTTTTCTGGCGGGTAGCAGGTCATTCGCAAAGTCGGATCTCCAAAAAAATGAGAGCTCTTTCATGGTCACGATTCACCCCTCCCATCTAATGTCTCCCCCCAAAAAAGAAAAAAAAGGAACTAACATTTCTTTTACCAGCTTACGTATGTCATCCCCCCGCGTGTCCCCTTCCGCTGAAAGGGGAGAACTTTATTGAAAGGAGTACTTGAGAGAGAAATTTATTGCCCATCTTGAGAATCTTTAGACAAATATTTGTGCCAAAAATTTCGCAATAGCCAGCGCCATCTGGATGTCATGTAAAACCTTACATGGCAAAGTGTTACATTAATAGCAGGTTTTCGCCTTAAACTATGATGTGACAATCATTGAGAAGGCAAAAAAAAAAAAAGGTTAAATCAATGTATACACAGTTTGAACAAACATCTAATGTCTTACTATCCTTTATTGATGAAAGTAACGATAATGCAGTGGTACCAAAGTTAAAAGTTTGTTGGATTCAATACAAGAAATGCCATTTATTTTATGTTTAATAGTATAGTTTGAAATATAGGCCAACATTAACACTATCAATTAACTATTTCGTGCAATAAATAATTTAAACATTTTATACTTTTCTGAAGCCCCATTCTTTTATTTATAATGCGTTAAAGATTCGAGGGCTGCGGTAGCCCAGTGGTTAAGGTATCCAACCATGGCAGGCATGTCATGAGTTCGATCCCAGTACCACTAAAGACCCGCCGTGTAGGGCAGCGATGCACGTTAAATCTGTCGAGAGCTGAAACGTCCTCCCGTTGGTGTGGTGTGGTAGTTAGTAGAGGGAGGTGCCAGCTCAGGTGTCGTCCACGTCACTTGACCATGGTTCAAAATTACGTGGTCCGTCGCCAAAAGCCCTCGTGTAGCTGAACAGTGCGACGTTAATATTAACTCACTCACGCGTTAAAGATTCGATTTATTTAATTTTAACTTCGAGGAGTTATATGTATTTGAATATTGTTTATATTTTCAGCCCTCTAGAGAAAGTTAACACCCCTTAGCCCCCTTCTTTACGTTGCGGTTACTATAGCAAGTGCTGAACGTCTTTCAGCAAATTAAAATTATCAAAGAAATAGTCTTCGGCCAGGTATGATTAAGCCGAACGCTTAAATGTACATGCTAAGCATCGAAAATGTACTTTTTCGAAAGAAATTAATGCATTAGCAAAAACAAAATCACGCAATAAATAAGTATGGATTAGTAATATAGGTTCATTTTTTGGTTTATTTTTTATTTTACAAAAAATTTAGGGCCCCATGTGTTTTTTTGCACCCAGCCCTCTTTAAAGAGAATGCCTGCTCTCCTTTGACGTGTTGAATGAAATAACACAGCCACGAAATTAATCTTTTAACTTCACTATTCATTTGCGCATTTGAAGTTTGAAAGAAAATGATATAAACAGCTGCAAAGGAAATATTACGGCTTAAGAATGGCAGAAAAAAATAGTAGTAATGCTTTAATTTGAATGATTTCTGTTTTACTGCTTTTTTTGCTTTTATTTTTAGTTTTAGAAAAAAATAATAAGATGCTTTAACTCTGGTATATCTCACTCAAGGCTGGAATTTTTACTTTGCTTTGGAAAACAAAATGTTCATTTAACTTGTAGTAATAGTAAAATTTCTAATGTCTAAAGCTCATATCTTGCTGTACATTAAAAATTGTTTTGCAATTTAAATCGATATGCAAATTAGGACTGCATAATCTGCAATTTTTGCTTACAATTGTATGATATCGCTGGAGGTCCTTAGTTTTAAATGTAGTTGGGTGATAATTACCTTTTGAGAATGTTTTTTTTACCTTCTGAGTGAATTTTTGGTTATGTCCACAAAAATTATCCAGCCACACATTTCTCTCGAGATTCAGTTTCAGATATGATGATTATAAAATATCAGTCGAAAATTATCGAATATATACAACTTTCGAATTAAAAATCAAGATATATTCTATTGTAAAAAAGTTTATATCAAATTAAAACTTTAATGCTAAATAAGATGGCCGTAAGCGATGAGCTAGTCAGCATTGAAGACCAGCTCATGGAGATGTACATGAATCAAAATATTGGTTTATTGATTAAAATTTATTTAAATCTCTCATTTCGAAAGCCAGATGAGACAGGTTCCGGATTTCCCGGAAACTCTCGTCAACGAAAGAAGCCTGGAGATTCCTGGGAATTCTGCGAAACCATCTTCTCACATTAAAACTCTGCAGTAGCATAACTTTTCTAAAACTTGTGAGATAACTTTATAAATAATTTTCCTTTTTTCAACTCCTACTATTAGTTCACTCTCTCCCTATATTTATTTATTTATAAGTAAATATATCTTTGTTTAAATTTTAATTCGTTTATAAAATACTTTCTATTCCTCCATTCCAGTTCAAATACAGTTTTTAAACTTATAGTGGATGACACTTGATGTTAATACAGTTTTTTCTAATATTAGTTCATTAATTAAATTAAAAAATGTATAAATAGTAACAAACTCCAACAGTATATAAAGAAAGGAAAATCGATCGTTGTGTCCCTGTATTGCAATGGATAGCGCGTTAGACTTCTAATCCATAGGTCGTGGGTTCGAGTCCCACCTGGGATGGCCTAATTTCTGAGAATGTTATTTCTTTTTTACTGTACTATCTTATCAGAATAATTAAATTTATAATGAATGAATAAATAGTAACAAACAAACAAAAAAATAGTCCAACACCATACATAGAAAGGAAAAAGGAAAATCGCTTTCTAATTTGTCACTTAATATTGTGATTCTGTCATATGTATATATTTATTTATATTAATTATATAATATAAATTCGGGAAATAATAACAATTCGGGAAAATGTTGTTCCTTCTCATTAAGAAAAATTTTAATGTGGTCTATGCATAACACAAACTTATTCAAGGCAATACCATGACCTCTCACTTTCATTTTGTCTAAAAGATATTTAAATTGCCTGTGCGTAAAAGAAGAATAAGACACTATCATAATAGCCACAGTCGGACCCCAATTTAAAGAATTCATAGGAACCGAACATTTTGTTAGTTAAATCGGGGTTTAAACAAAATACAAATTTTTTGCACTTGTCTTTTGGAAATTCAATAATATGCAACTACTCAGAAAATATCTGTAGTTAGAAATTACACGCTTTTTATTCAACAGCTAAAAATTCAGCAGCTACTCTTAGTGAATTATTACGCACCAGTTAAGGTATCCGACTGCGATGGATAATTTTCGTAATATTTAGTGTCACTTAGATTAGAATACAAATATAAAATTGTTTTAAGGACATTTTTACAAAAAAATTTATTTAAATACAATATTTTGGCAAAATTAACTTAGAATAACCTTTTTCAAAATGTTTTCCTTTTACAAAAAAAGGCTTCTAAAATAATAATAATTTGCTTATATAAAGTAAAGACTTCTCCAGAGAGTATGAACTACTTTTTTGAAAAATTCACAGAATTTTCAGTTATAACCAATTGAAATAATTATCGGCGGTTTTTTTCTTAAAATTTCTCCCCTCAGTTGTCGTAAAACATGGATAAATCCACTTCTAAGTTGTATACTTCAAAAATTCTAGTTGAGCCTCTGTACAGGCAAAATATTATTATAATAGAAGCATTTTTCACAAAAGGAGAATATTTTGAAAACTCATTCAACTATATGTTCATTTTTGTCAAAATATTGTACTTAAATAATTTTTTATTGTAATAATATACTCTTAAAACAATTTTATATACATTTTCTAATCTAAGTGACACTAAATATCATAAATATTATCTATTTATACGCTTTTGCAAAATCATGGTTCCGAACGTAGTCGGATACCTTAACTAGACATTTTAAAATACTGTTTTAATAGGTGTTTGACAATGTTTTTGACTCCTGCCTCGAAAGAGTTCTTTTTTCCACTTTATATAGAGAAGAGAAAATACTGCGTCATATTTAAAATCCAGCTGCATGAGCTATATTTTCACAATTTCCATGAAAGCATTAGAAAATGTAACAGTTTTGATAAGAGTTTCATTATGAATTTCTGCGTCAGAATCGCTGTGTTCATTGGTTCCTTCAAATCAACAATTTTCTGAGCTTCAGTTGCACTGATAGGTAGTCCCTCATCAAATGAAAAAAAAATCAAATTTTTGCTAATATCAACTAAGAAAAAAATTTTTCAACTGTTGAAATAATTCGTTAATTCGGGGTTTATTATTCTTTAAATAAGGATTTTTGCCTGCATTTTAATCGGAGAAAAAAAAAATTCCTTACATCGCGACATTAGTTAAATAGGGTTCGACTGTATATATATATATATATATATATATATATATATATATATATATATATATATATATATATATATATATATATGTATGTATATATATATATATATATTACAAAATACTAATTTTAAATAAATAAATAATGTATACTTAATTCTTTTAATTAATACTTTTAATAGAAGGATGATGTTGCACATTTCTTTTACAAGTATTGTTATATCAGACGTAATATTTTAAATCTGCAGTCTCAATTCCGGTTTTACGCTTTCCAGAAGGTTTCTGAACAAATTATTAAGATGAAGGTTTTGAAAACGTTTTTACATAAGTAGCTTAAAAAGGCATTAAAACTTTCAAAGCTTTCGTTGACAACTTGGAAAAATTTTCATGCAAACTTTGGAAGGGGGACTTATCCTATAAATCAATTTCAAAGTTCGATCCGTAGAGATTTCTATCAACTGTTCTTCAGATGTGAGACTATCTTGTTCACTCTCACCTACTACAAATGGTTCTTAATCTGTGAATATGTATTTATATTATAATATTGAAAATATTACGTTGTAGTAAAATGTCTACGTAGTGCACAATGAATGTGATCTAGTCTAGAATGACACAATTTCAATTTTTCCACAAGGCTTTTCAGAGTCTTTAAAAGAGGGAAATCTTAACATTAAGCGAGAGACTATCGTGACCCCCCAAGAATGGCTTTGGGGACCCCTAGGACCACAATTTAAGAACCACTGCCGTACCCAGGGGGGCGTGGTAGTTGCGGACATATAACATTTCGTGGTTTGAGAGGACACGTTTTTTCCCCATCTTAGAACAGATAAAGGGTGCAGATAAATAAGGAAATAAATACTTTTAAAAATCTTGTCTTCTAGTATTTATTTTTATTTAAATTCACTTCTAGTATTTATCTTTACTTACATTGATGAAACTAATTAATTTTATGGTAATTGTGCACATGTTCTAATATTTATTTGACTCTAAAATACAATTCCCTGCAATTTGTCCATATACCCTTCATTATACTGTTACTTACTATTAATTTTTAAATATTTCTCTGAAAGTTTTTATTTTTATTACATTTCGCTATGTTTAAAATGTATTCATGCTATAATATCTTAGCAATTAAATATAAATAAGTAAATTTGATTGGCAAAAATGTATTTATCCTTGTAATTCGATAATCGAGTGTAAAAACAAAAAATTCAGTTAAAAAATAAAATAAAAATAAATAAAAAAAACGTTATCCCACGGGAAAGAGATTTGCCACTTAAAATATTGTTTTAAATTATATTTGTGATTTTTAAAAGTATTTATTTCCTTATTTATCTGCCCTAAGATGGGGGGGATGTGTCCTCAAACCACGAAATGTTATGCGTCTGCAAATACCACGTCCGCAACTACCACGCAAGCGTACCCAATGGCGTAACGTATACCCCAGGAGCGCAAGGGGGAGGCTAAGGGTCCAAAACCTGATGTTATGGTTTTATAATCCTTTTTAAGATACGCCTTGGAACCCAGAACCTGACTTTGCAGAAGGGCTCTAGGGGGCACTGTCTTTAGTCCACTCTCATTTTTAAAGTCATTTTACTTTAATTATTATCTTCTTTCACATATTTATGAAATAGAAATCAAGTGCTTTTATAACAATAATAGCATACAAAAAAAATTGATTCATTTGTCTCTACTGACAACTTGTTTTTTTTTATCGAACCATAGAATTGGCATCAGGGAAAATATTCTCTTTGTATTTGCCATTTGAACTAAAATGGAAGATACATGTTCGTATAGTTTAATTGGACTTGACTTCAACCATTTCTCTTCTATACTTAATTTCAGAGTTGCCAATACCGATGTTAATCGAATTATTTTTTATTTGAATTTAGATTATAATTGAATAAAAAAATAATTCTGAACAAGAATGTAACGTATCGCTTGACAATAACTTGTTAGTAAATATAAGTAACAGATTGTTCGTTATTTAATGATTGGTTTAAAAAAAATCACAAATCAATAACTACAGAAATACTTTTGCTATTATCCGTTGCTGCATCACAAAAAATTATACTAATAATATCTCTTTTATAAATTTTTATTTCTTTCGAATAAATAATATAGATATTTTTAAAAAGTTATGACATGCTTGTAATCATGAATTTGAGATGTGTTTCATTTATAAACATATTTCAAGCGGTCTGACATTAATTGTTTGTGATGAACCCTGACCTTATTTAAATGTCTTGCTCTTAATTAATGAACATATAAAAGAAATGATTGGAAAAATTTATTAAACACCTTCGCTCTTTCTGCTTATTCTTTCAATGTATAAAATTAACAAGCAAAAAATTTTAGAGGCTGATTGGTAAAGCAATAATTGATGTTTGAAATTAATAACTAAAATATTATAAATAACAGATTTTTTTAATTGCTCTTTTCAGAATGTTCTGCTTGTTCACGTAATATACAAGTAGGAAGTCCCTTTTTGTATATCACATCTACAAAAAAAAAAAAAAAAAAAAACCATATGCTTGATTTTTCTTAATTTTCGTTAGATTTAAAATTAACAGTCATTCCATTTATTTCAACTAAAAACACGTTCTAATTTTATTCCATTTTCCATTGGGTTTTTGAGTAGTCGAAATGATAGAAAATGACACTACAGCAGAACAATCAATATCCCCTTTTAGATGGGAACATAAGCCACCCCACCGTAATCGAGTCGAATTTTTTCCACTCCATTTCAACTTTTATTCCGAACTTGATACAACGACGAGATAGCTTATATTGTTACTTTCCCATACTTCCATTTCTTTTGGGGGGGAATCTCCACCTTTGGCCAGCTGTTTAGTGTACAATCGTATTACTACACTCCTCGTTACACTTATATGACGAACCAAGATCATTCTTCAAGGATGGGTGAACCGATTGTTAGAACATATGTGTTCCTATTGTATAGTAAAATTGTAGTTTCATATTGTTCAAGGCAGCCTTAGAAAACTGCCCGTCGTACAAATTTTATCAACATCCTGCTTTCTCTCGCTGCAACGGTTGGCATTTTTCGTATCTCGAAAATTCTGTTTTGTCATATGTACTTACCCGATATATTATGAAGTATCTACTGCAGGGGTACTCAACCTTTTTTTTCCCGCCGGGCCACATACATGATGCAACTATTTCATGCGGGCCGTAACGTGAGGATTAATGTGGGGGGAGACGCTTATATAAGATCGAAGACATTTAAAATGCGAAAAATTGATTAAAATTCAAAACGTTGGATTTTATTTTAAAATTATATTAAACTCCATTAAACTCAACTCACGAAAAATTGGTTTTATGCATTTTTTTTTTACCCAGTAATGGGGTAATTTCGATTTCCTTTCAGAAATGAACCCAATCACTTTGTTTGTATTCTACTGTTATAAAAACAAAGCTGCCATATACTTTGATAATTTGATTTTTTCTACTGGTAAAGCCCCACTTACTTTTATTCCAGATCACTGGCGTTGCTAATCCTTAGTGGGCCCCGTATCAAAGATTCCTTGGGGGCCCTTTTTTGGAAAATAAATAAAAATGATAGCATTGATAAAACTTATGTGAAAATAAGTATACGTAGACATAATGTATTAGAAAACTTCATTACTTAATAACTAATTTAGTTGTTTAAATAAGCACTTTTATCAATTTTTTCCGGTAAGCACATTTATAATAATATCCATAACAGATGATTTACTTTTTCAAGTTCATCTGTTTCTATTGACAGTATTGTTAAGACCACACAGTACCCTAAAATTTCAATAATACAGAATTTTTTTCCCTTCTTTGCATTTTCTTGTGGCCCATCATTAGGAAGCTTGCCACCACAAATTTTAGATCTGCTAACAAATTAATTTTTAAGATATTTAAGGTTTTCTGAAGTTCGGTTTTGATTTCGGTTTTATTTTAAAACATTTTTCCACTCTTAAATTGAATCAATTAAAAATATTTTTGAGCACAATCAACTCTTTCAGTGTGAAATGGTTATTAATTTCAATGTTCATTACTAAAATCATTTTTGCTTGATTATGTATTGAGTTTTTTGTGTTCTCATAATTACTTAATTAACCAATTTTTGTTTTAAAAACACTTTATCTAACTTAGAAGCTTTTTCATTAATTTTTTCCTGTTGAGAAAATGACCCGGGCCAAAACTTTCTCAGGTTGCTATGAGATACAATATTTGGAAGAGATGGAATGCTACTGAAAATAATATATCTAAAAGCCAGCACTTCAATGATACTGCAATAAGTCTTCCGAATACAAGTATTGCAGATAATTTTTTCATGATGTGCCTAACTACATTATAGTAAACATATAGTGGTACTATTTATGGTATTTGAGCTCTTGTTGGGCGACTTGTTAAACTTCTCCAATTTAAAACTTTAAAAAAAAAATTTTTGTCCAAACCTGATGTTTTTTAGCTTAAGTTAGTATCATTATTATGATTGGGGGTTTAATAGGTCTAGTTATTTTCTTAAAAAATTCTTAAGTTAATATTTAAAAAAATTTGTGTTTTTTCCAGGTTTAGCTAGAAAGATAATTATTAAAAATCAACAAGGGAACAGGTTTTCAAATCCATTCAAACTTTTGTTTGCAATAATCTAAAAAATATAAATCACTTAAAATGACTAAAAAAGTTTAAAAATTGAGCATTTTATGAAAGTTTGAAAGAACTTCAAAAATTCTTAATTTCTTAAAATTGTACAATAATGGGTAGTCAAACTAACTTTTATCTTTCAGAATCAACTTAACAATACAGTATGAATATAAAATATAAATTATTATTACTGTTATATATATATATATACTGTCTCCAAAAAAATTTTTTTGAAAAAGTGTACTGTGTAGTCTTAAATCTGAAAACCAATTTTGGCTTATGAAAGTTCCAAGATGATTTTTAATAATTTTTATCTAAGAAAAACATTCAGTTGTTGCAATTGTGATACACAGGAAGGGTACAAAATATTAGACATGATATAACATCCGGGGAACTGGAGGTAAGGCTACTGAAATTAAGTACCAATAATTCTGCTAGCTTTTTGATAGAATGGATTTTCTCAATTTTAGATTTTAAACAGCTTCTTAAAGCACTTAATTGTTCATAGATAATATGTGTTAAGTACTGATCATATTCTATTGCTAGTTTTGTGGGTTTTTTTTTATTTCTTAGTTTAAAAAGGATAAGTGTTTATCCGGTTGTAAGATTTCGAAAATATTGCTAGGAAACTGAAATCTTTGTTGTGTTTGGGATATTAACACATCTACGCAGCAATAATGTAACATTGATTTTGAAAAACGATTCTGGATCTGAAATGCTCTCGTCTTCTGAACTCGTCAAAAACAGCGTTTCTTTTTCTTTCATTTCTGAAAGCATGGCATTACACTCCATTCATTTGCAAGATCTCCAGACTCGTTTAGCAAACAGCTGAATGAATTTTGATTTCTTATTAGTGCCAGTCTGCTCAGAAGATTATTCAACAAAATACCAGCCTTTCGTACGTTATTCTTTTCATGCTGTAGGTTTATAGAAATAGGGTCTATGATTTCATATAATCAAGAAAAAAATGGTCACAAGTATTTCATAAAATCATACCTCTCTAATATAGTAATTATATCTTTATATTCGTCACATTTAGTTCAAATTAAATTAAGCTTACAAAATGCTTTCATTATTACTGAGTAATTGTTTCGAATTACGAATAAGGTGTCATTTCATAATGACCATCCAATTTGTACAAATCTAGCAAATAATTTTTAAAATATTGATAAAAAAAACTTAAAATTAATACATGATATGAATAATTGTTCAGTTTAGTATTTTTAAAATTATAAATGAAGAGATTGCTAAATCACAAAACAGTTATAAAAATGAAAAGTTTCTCTGCTTTAAAAAGTTTAAACCGTAAGACACATTTCTGAAGGCAGTTTAGTTTCTCAAAACGTTATTACAGGATGCGAACGTTTATTGGATTTCAGCATAGCAGCATAACATTGATCTTTGTATGGAAAATAGCGATTTCTACTTATCTCACACAATATTAACAAATCCGTTGTATACAAGAAGCGGTGAATAATTTAAAATTATTATTTCAAATATAATTAATTTATACTGTCTTATGTGTTGAGGCAATATCTATGGGTCCCTCATTTTATTTTAATTATTTACTGAAACATGTATAAATTCAAAATTCATGATAAATGCATGCAATTTTTAAACTGCATTTTTGCTTAGTTTCATAATACATGACTTAAAAAAACGTGGAACGTATAACTCCTTTTTTTCTATACTGATATATTATCTGAAGTCCAGTGGTTGAGTGGTAGCGTATCGCGCTTCCACGCCACAAGTCCGGGATTCAAACCCCGGCTTACGCAAAGTCGAATCAGCCTTTCATCCCTTCAGTGGATCGATAAATGAATATCAAGCTTGCTTGGGAACTAAACACTGGGGGTTTTCGCGTCAGACTGACCACTTGACATTTGCACCGACATTCCAGCGCCTAAGGTCATGAAAATCGGGAAGGGCTCAGATGGCCTGGTCCCTCTATGGGCTGTTGCACCACTGAGTTTGCTTTTATATACCATCTATTTCACATGGTTTTACAGGAGTTTCACATAGCGTTTTAACCGTGTAAAAATAAAGTCGGATGTGATATGAACTATATTGTACAAAATAAGGAAAAAATGGGAATAAAATCTTACCATTATAATCCAAATACGTCAGATTTGTTGACTGTAGGAAAAAAGCTACAATTTTTGAAAATTTCTTAGCAATATTTGCTTTATTTTAATTTAGTTTAGCTTTTCTTTATTTTAATTAGTTTTTAATTCCGTTAATAATAGATCTAGTAGAAGCATTTTTAATAATAGTATAATTGTTAAATGTTTACCAAACCTGTTACACAAAGAAATTTTTTTTTGTAGAATCTGAATGTAAAATAAAATCTTCAATTTTTAAAAAAAAACTCTTTTTTTTTATTTCAATTCTAGTTTTAACTGTACTGACCGCTCCCCCCACATACAATCACTTAAAAATGCATTTATAATTAAAATGGAGTTTTTTTAAGCATGGTTATTCTCAGAATTTTTTGCGTATTTATTAACATATAACTAAAAGTACAAATAATTTGAGAATATGTTTTACTTTGTACATAATTTTTGAAGCAAGTTGAAAAGTTTTTGCTGTTGTAAAAAGTACTTAGAAGAATTTATACACACACACACAGAAATTAATGTAATTGGACAGCTTGGCCCCTAATTTCAGATCTGATAATCTAGGGGTGGGCAAATGGAAGCTCGCGGCCTACATGTCAATAATAACAATTTGCCTTCATTTAAAATTCATACGTTTCAGTTTCAGACTATATAAGTATCCGAAAGTAATCATAGTCAATGATTAGGGAAAAAATCAGTACTTTAATTTTCATACTCAAATTTTGCTACAATATTAATTTATTAGTTAATTGTAATTGATGAATAAACAGTAACAAATAAAATTATTGTCCAACACCTTAAAAAAGGGAAGACACTCATTGTGTCCCTGTAGCGCAATGGATAGAGCGTTGGACTTCTAATCCAAAGGTCGTGGGTTCGCATCCATCAGAAAATAGGATTTATGAATGAATATAAATAGTAACAAACAAATAACAGTCCAATACCATATATAGATAGGAAAATCGCTTTCTATTTTGTTACTTAATATTGTGATTCTGTCATATGTATAAGCATATTTATATTGATTGCAATTATTTAAGAAAAAGTAACTAAAATAAAACCTTTCTTTGTTGAACTAAGTAGGGATTGACTTAAATTTTTTTTTATATTACTTGTGTGTTTCCGATTCATTCATAAAATTGTTTTTCTATTGTAATATATTTACTAACTCATATGAAATAATAAATTTCTTTTTACGCTTATAAATTAAAATTGTGTTACACGTTATTTTATCCTTTAAAAATGTCATAAATGTGTGTGTGTGTGTTACGCAGTGCTCTTCAAACTTTTCCGACTCACAGAACCTTTAGAGCTATAAGGTAGTGGCGCTCACAAGGGGGAGTCCTAGGGGTCCGGACCCCTCCTCAAGATTTTTTTTTCCGGTTGATTATAATTTTAAGTATATAGTACGTAAAATTTAATTAAGTATTCGTTATTCATGATACAAGAATGGTGGACTTTCGACCCTGGACCCCACCCACCCCATGAAAAATTCCTGTGTGCGCAACTGCTATTAGGCAGTGGTCCCCAACCCCCGGTCCGTGGATCAAATATTACCGGTCCGCACAAGAAACATTAAATTATGGTATATTTTTCTTGGGTTTGGGTTACTTTTTATGAAAATCGCTTTATATTCCTTGTTAAATCACTTTATATTCATTTTTTAGTGTAGCTATATTTTATTCAGAAGTCACGATTAAATACAATTAAATTAAAATTATTAAATCAAAGCAGTCTAAAATATAAACATTCAACGTCCTCCTCAGAGGGCTGCTGTAAAATTAACAAACGTTGACCGGTCCGCGGCGATAGAAAGGTTTGGGAACACTATAATAAAGTGTAACCAGGAAATCGCATGGAAAAAAACACGTAGCAAGACCGTTTTTAACCTCCCCTGCGCCCAAGAATTGTTACGCCCCCGGATTCAGAAAATTATTGGATAGCGGCTCCTGTAACTATATATCTTCTTCAAACAGAGAGAAGCTAAATCTACCTTCCTACAAGATTCGAGCTAAATTCTTGACCCCAAGACCTTGCTCTCGCCTTGTAAGAGAAAATCTATATTGATGCGCAAAAGGACTGCATACTTCACTGCAATCAAAAAGACATTAGGAAGAATTTCCTGTCAATGTATCAGTTGTTTACCTCTGAAAAAGAAAATTCAAACACAATGCGGTTCTTTTCCTTTTATTTTTTTCACGGTTACAGAGAGTACCCTACAATTTTCAATAAGACCGATTTTTTTTTGCATTTTCTTGGGGCTCAATCATTGGGAAGATTGCCACCAAATTTCAGAACTGATAACAAAGTAGTTTTTAAGATGTTTGAATTTTTCTGAAGTTATATATATTTTTTTTTTGGTTTCGATCTCATTTTGAAGCATTTTTCCACTCTTAAATTGAATTCATTGATAATATTTTTGAGCGCAATCAACTCTTTTAATGTGAAATGTTTATTAATATCAATTTTCATTACTAAAAAATCATTTCTGCTTGATTATGCTTTGAGTTTTTTGAGTTCTCATAATTATATAACTAAGATTAATTTCCAAGCCAGTTTTTGTTTTGAAAAATAATTTATGTAACTTAGAAGCCTTTTCATTAATTTTTTTCCGGTTGAGAAAATGTCCTGGCCAAAACTTTCTCATGTTACTATAAGAAACAATGTTTAGAAGAGATGGAATACTACTGAAAATGCACTTGCGTAGCTAGTCCTAGGTGGGTCCGGTATCAAAATTTCTCAGGTGTCCTTTTTTGAAGCTACTTAATTGCTTAGGATATTTTGATTACACGTGTTGGAGCCCCTGAAGCTTGATAGCCCCGTATCATTGATACGGCGGTAGCTACGCCCCTGTTCCAGATATTATTTTTTAAAGTACAGGATGTGGTAGTAAAGTGTTTTTAATTAATTCCAGTCTGAAATCAGTATTATTTGTTTAAAATTAGTTCAGACTTTTGCTTGAGCATTTTTTTTTCAGATGTGTTCAAATACTTTTTGATCTTATTAAAAGAAAATCTGAACAATTAACTGAATTTATTTAAGATATATATTTTTCGCTTGGAAGACATGAAGATTCAATCATAAAAGAGTTCCTACTCCAACATAATTTCATCCATAAAATGTTCGCTACTTTTCTGTTATTTGTGTTATCACTATAACCATTACACACAATTACAAAAAGAAAAAAAATTATCTCGCAATTCGTACCAGCCCGACATTGATAACAAAATTTATGTATTTGATTGCTTGATTGATAGAATTTCTCGCTAATTTTTTAGTTCATTGTTCTTAAATATTTGAATTCGTTAGTGCAATGAGCCATAACTGAGCTACCCAGAAAGGTCTGGTGGGCCACATGCGGCCCGCATGTTGAGTATTGCTGATCTACGAAGTTAATTGAATATTTTCCACGAAAAAGGAATTGGAAATATTCAGAATTTTGAGCAGCAATTATTTAAAGAAGCATAAAAATTTTAATAAAAGTTGAAACCTTTTCAGAACACATAGCTGTGTTGTACGCCAGTATACGGTTGCAACAATTGCATTGTGATTATGGTTGTGAAAACTTTTTCCAAACTTTCTTTATTATAAGGAAAGTAAGGCTAAAAAAATTTTTTTATTCAGAGTCAAATTTTTACTGGAAAATAATGCTTATTCTTTGATTATCCTTTTATTTTTAAAAATCCCTTTCCATTTGCTTATTTTCCAGATTATGTTATTTGAATAACTTATTTTAAAAAAGAAAGTTTAAAATCATAAAAACATTTCAAGTTTTATTTACCAAACCGTTACGAAAAAATCATCAAACTCTTTACAAGAATTTAATCCAACGTAAGTTTTTCAGTCATAAATCAATTTCAACAGCAGTCATAAATCGCAATATTATTGCCATCATATATAATTGTAGTGGTACACCGCCCGCCCAACCCCTAGGGGTTAACCGTACCTAATAGCGCATGAATGCGATTCTTTCGCCGCAATAGCTTTCAAACCAATTTATGCATGTTGACAGAACTACTCTACTTTTGATGAATTTATTTCCGCAGCCAATCTGTGTCTAACAGAATTTCGATTCATTCCTTAAACATTTGTTTTTTCTCCGTCAGCGCCGAAGCTATCGGTGGAGAAAAAACGAGCTTTCTTTTTTATGATGCTCCGTTTTGAAAGTATTGCACGATCGTTTTGATGTACGTTGAATATTCAAAGCTAAGAATGAGTCACATTTAATGAGAGGACTTTGTGCAGAATTGTTTTTATGGCAGAGAATCGAAAGGGAAAAATAGCATTTAAATAAAAACGCACCAGGTGTAGACTGAGCGATTTAATTTATCTTGCCTTGTCTTTTTTGCCCTTGAGAATTGCTCCAAGGCTAACAACCCCTGGTTTAATCGTCACTTTCTGAACACAATATTCAGAAAAAAATTTACTAACTCTCTAATTTTCTCAAATTTAAGAAATTGCCTTCGTTGAATTGAACTGTTGAGCTCAAATATTGTATATCTTAAGCAAATGCCTAGCGGTCAAGATCACAGACTTGTGGCTGGAGTGTCAAGAGTTCAAACATAGTGCCGCTGAAGATCGGTAGAGTAGAGACCGTTGTGCGTTAGATCTTTCAGGGCTCAAACGTCCTTTCATTGGTGAGGTGTGTAAGTTGGGAGAGGGGATGCCAGCTCAGGTGTCGTCCTCGTCACTTGAACATAGTTCAAAATTACGAGGTCCGTAGCCAATTGCCCTCGTGCAGATTTACAGTGCGATGTCAACAAACACTCACTCACTAAAGAAATGTACACTCATCGAGTATGTGTCCTCAAATGCAGGCGCATTGAGCTATAATGTAGTCCTTCGCTTAAGTTTGATGAAATTTTATTTGCAACCTGAAGTTTAATTGTATTATATTGTTTATAGATAAGCTTCATGACACATTAACAGACTTTCTGATTTTCCACCCTTTTGTTCTTATCGGGAATTCCCAGGAACTAAGTATAATTCCAGGAAATACAAAAAGCATGGAATTCTTACTATTTCCCAAGATCCCATGTTCCTATGGTTCAAAATAATTGTTAACGATATAGGTAAATTTGCATTTCGAACTGTAACTGTCATTAAGTTTTTTTGTATTTCTCTCTCTCAACATAACTAATCTAAAATTTATAAAATAATATCCAGTCAAAATAAGGTTTTCTTTTCTTGATTTAGGTTAGCAATTAAATATTCTCAGCATAATTCTGTCAAAATGAATGAATTTAACCAGTTTTACCAAATTATTTGATTATTAATAAGTAAATACACTAAGTATAAAGTAAAAAAATCTAAATTCTTCGACCAAGTGTTACATTATAAGTAGAAATAAAACAAATCAATAAATGGGTCTTTTTGCATACACAATGACAGGGTTTATAAATGTAGAACAGATATTAACTTTGACATGTGTGTTATAAGTAAACACACTGTCAGTTGAAACTTTAAAAATGTTAAAGCTATTGGCTTATATAAATATGAACTCCTGAATAATCAAAATAGTTATTCCAAGCCATCAAGAATGATAAAAGTTTTCTGTAGCCAAAATGAAATTGATTTTTAATCCCTTAACTCAAAAGCCCTAGAATACTCGTGTGTGTGCATGTTGACAATACCTACATTATTACTAATAATATACGATCATATAATGAAAACCTATCACAGGGGTGACGAACCAGCGGCACGCGTGCCTCGGTAGAGTTGTAACTGTGGCACGCGAGGATTTATTAACAAATTTTGAAAATTTTAAAAGATAATAAAAAATATTTTTTTTTAACAATTTTGTTGAAATGCGGAAATTTCACACAGAAAAAAAAACTCCTCAAAATTTTTTTTAAATAAACTTAAATGAGTTACAATAGAAATTTATCGTGTAGAAAATGCACCTGCATTGTTGTGCGAGTTGGCTTTCCAAAGCCCTTTTCACTCACAAGTTGTTGGAATTTGAGGAAGCGTATTTGAATATATCTGGAAAAAACCCCTCTTTACTGCCCAGTGAGTACTTGCTGTTCTAAAATGAAGACAGACTATGTATGTGATTTAGCTTTTTCTTACCGATATTATGGGACATTTAAAATAATTTATATTTAAGAATACGAGAAAAGATGGTATATTTTTTATCTTGGATGGTCATATACCTTCTTTGTGGATAAATTTCTTTTTCCTTGGTTTTGGAGAAAAAATTAACATTCACATTAGTGCAGGAACTATCGACCAAAGTTAATAGTGTTAAGATCTGTGATTGATTTAAAATTCAATGTCCATTTTTGCAGGATTTTTTCAATGTTAGGTTTGGTGATTTTCAAGATAAAAAAAATGTAGGTCTTTTTATAAATCCTTTTCAATTTGTCTGCAAACTGTTAATTGCTACCCATCTGAAATCCAAATCGAATTATTGTATTCAGCTCCATACTACAATGAAAAGCAAATAAAAGGAATTATATCGAATTTTGGAAATTTGTACCAACTAGTAATTTTTCAAAATTGCACGATTTGTTTGTCAGATATTTTTGTAGATTCAAATCAACATACGTTTGTGAACAAATGTTTTCAGTTATGAACACAATAAACCCACACAGAATCCAAATATCTCTCAAAATTAACTTTTAAGGTATCCGACTACGTTCGGAACCGTGATTTTAAAAAGGTGCATAAATGGATAATTTTCATGATATTTAGTGTCACTTAGATTATAATACATGTATAAAATTGTTTTAAGGACATTTTGACAAAAAAAATTATTTAAATACAATATTTTGGCAAAAAATTAACTTAGAATAACCTTTTTTCAAAATGTTCTCTTTTTGTGAAAAATAGTTCTATTATAATAATATTTTGCCTGTATATAAGCTCAGACCTCTGTACAGAGGCTCGACTAAGAGTTTTGAAAAATTCACATTATTTTCAGAGTTACAACCATTTAAAATAATTATCGGTGTTTTTTTCGTAAAATTTCTCCCCTCTGTTGTCGTAAAACATGGATAAACCCACTTCTAAGTTATATATTTCAAAAATTCTAGTTGGGCCTCTGTACAGGGGTCTGAGTTACATACAGGCAAAATATTATTATAATAGAAGCATTTTTCACAAAAGGAGAACATTTTGAAAAAAGGTTATTCTATGTTAATTTTTTGTCAAAATATTGTACTTAAATAATTTTTTATTGTAATACTATTCTTAAAACAATTTTATATACGTTTTCTAATCTAAGTGACACTTAATATCATAAATATTATCCATTTATACGCTTTTGCAAAATCACGGTTCCGAACGTGGTCGGATACCTTAAAATTATATAGAATATAACCATTTTTATAAATACTCAGACGACACTTAACAGGGATATTCTTTTAAATCCACTCTTCCAAGATATATATTGTATTATAAAAAAATTGTATAATATTGTATTGTATTATAAATATTGTATTTAAATAAATTTTTTGTGTCAAGATGTCCTTAAAACCATTTTATACATGTATTCTAATCTAAGTGACACTAAATATCATGAAAATTATCCATTTATGCGCTTTTTTAAAATCACGGCTCCGAACGTAGTCGGATACTTTAACTGATTAACAATAAAAATTTAAGTTTGTGCTTTGGTCTCATTTATTACATTGTTTTTAAATTTCAATTACTTAGACTTGCACTAAAAATGTGCTCTTTTTGCGTAAAAGTTACATATTAAGCTTATAAGTAACACATTTTTACCTTTACATTTGTTAGAAAGTTGGAAGTGTCACTCTTAATTATTTTTTCATCTGAAAGTGGCACCCTCTTCCTAAAAAGATTGGCCATCTCTGACCTATCATTTAAAATTCACGATAATAATCTATTCTCCCAATAAAGTTTAAAATTCAGCAATTAACAAGAAATTGCGAATTTTGGATAGAATTAAAATGATTTACGATTATTAGAAATATTAAAGATTTACGGATTTTAAGATTATAAATAATGATAGATTTTTGAGGTGTATTTTCATCTCATAAAATAGAGAGATTGTCTTTTTTTCTTATTGTTGTGTGAAAGTGGTTTGAAGAGATTACTCGTAGATTTTTACATAAATTTCAATCCCAAATGTTAAAAATAATTAGAATATTTATAGTAACTATATATATATATATATATATAATGTGTGTATTAAACAATAATAATTTTCATAATTTTTAAAACTCCAAACGAAATGGAACTTCTCTTTTAACAAATATATTTTTAATTCTTCAATTAATTACGCAAATTTTTCTATCACTTAATCTGAATTATAAATTTGAGAAGTATTTTAATAAAGTTTTATCTTTCTATTTTACTTGTCTTTATTTATAATATATATTTTCAAATCAAAAAAGCTAAATTAGTCTTTCACACAAAAAAATATATATATTTTTAAATCAAAAAAGCTAAATTAGCCTTTCCAAAGAACATATATATATATATATATGTTATAATGGTACCTAAAACTGTAAAAAAGGGTCAAAATTCTGCATTATTTACTGTTTCATCCGATATTTCAAAATCAATTTTTTTTTAATTTCAAGTTTTGAGAAAAATGTGATCGGTATTGAAGGTCTACTGTTCATTATTATGTTGAAGAAATTAGCTTGTCAAAATTCTTGTCATAATATTCTTTTATTAGTATTAAGAATAGATTTTTTGTAACCTATGAACATCAAAGCTGAATTTGCACCACTATCTAAACAATTACTTAAATTTTTATACTAAATACTTATAGTTAAAAGAAGTTTTAAATTAGTTAAGTTTTAAAAAAATATTATACATCTTTTTGGGGGGGGGCGAATGCTATATCACTAGTTAATCCATTAAAATTTACAACAAAAAAGATGCCTGGCATAATTTCGAAAGTAACCGAGACTTATGCAGTCAAATAATAATTTCACTCGCATCGAAAGCACTCCACAAATAGAACTCAGCATATTTTAAGACGATTTGTTAACTTATTTCAATTTAAAATCGATGATTTGTTTCTATTGCTTTTTTTACAAATATTATTTTAAGTGAATGAGTTACATCATTCTCAATATACTAACTCATGAACTTAATGCTTTTAACAAATCAATGGCAAAATAACCTTAATACAATTTAATAATTCTGTATTGACTAAACAGTTTAATAATTTATATAAATAAATGCAGATATATTTTAAAAAAGGAATGCAATATATTTTTACTAATTAAAACATATTTTAAAATCAAGCCATAATCGAGCATCAATATGTTAATACTGATAAACTTAAAAGTGAATTCTGCATTTCATTTGTCCACTTCTACTACTGAAGATCTGCAAAAGAAAATAATGTGTTTGGAAAAAAACATGAAAAACAGTCTATATAATTATAGAATCAACATATTTATTCGTTCAATTACTTGCATAAATGACTTAACATTTTTATTTTTTATCCATTCTGATAAAGAAATGGTCATATTCCAAGGGGTCTTTTCTGATGTACAAGATGTTTTGGCTATTGAATTTACCACTGCCGAAACTATTTCCGGTAAGGAGATTCACTACCTCAGTAAGCTGAAAAAGTGAAAAAATTATCTCAATGTATAACGTTTTCTGAAGAATAAAAAATATGTCCTCTAAAATAAGCTATTAAAAAATCAAACAATTAATAATTACCAGAGCAATTATGGGCTATACAATCTTTGATAAAAGAAGGCTCAGATTTAGTGGTTGGAACTGTTATCTTGTTTTATTGATATTATAAAAGAAAAAAAAAGTTTCATTATCTATTTAAATTATTTTAAAGTTCGTCATATCGTAACGTCTCTAACGGGATAGTATAAAAAGTTTGGATTCTAGACCAAAATAACGGACATTTTATTTCATACAATTTATGTTATAAATATCTGAAAATATTAAACATTTCAATTTTTTAAATATGGTTTAAGTTTTAGTCAATAATTCATTTACAATCATTTTAAATATTTGATGTACTACATTACTTTTAATCATAAAATTAAATACATAAAATACTTTACTATCAAACTAAAAATAAATTCTTTGAAATATTATACTTGGAAAACAGACTAGAAATTTAGCAATAATTAGAAATTTTCAATTGACTAAAGATAACTACACTTTCTTCATTAGTGAAAATTAAAGAAATCATTTAGATATCAGTCATTAGATATATTCCAACCCATTCCAATATTTCTAGAAGGAAAATTGTTCCTGGAATTCCCAATATGTTATGAAAAAGTGAAAATTGTTTACCAACTTTGAAATATTTATTGATGAGGAATTTTCACTTAACACTCAAGTTTAAAGCAAAGGGCACCAATTACATACAATTAACTCTTTTTTACATGGTCTATATGTTCCTTAGAAAACCGTGCAAAAAAAACGCGTAAAAAGGACATGAGACAGATGGTAAATTTGGGGGAATGTTTCACAACTTTAAAAAATCGTGTAAGATGATTAATAAAAATTAATCATTAAAAACAAATATTTAATTAAATTTTACCTATTATATACTTAAAGTTATAATCAATCGGGGAAAAAATCAAGGGTTTTGGGGAGGGGGAGTGAGGACCACTAGGACACCCCCCTTGTGTGCGCCACTGATAATAAATAATGAAAGTAGGGGAGACCTGTGTACCCCTAGGGTCACTTTTTTTCAATGCCAAAAACAGAGCCACTGGCCTCTAAAAATGTGAAACTGATATGCCTTCATCAATGAGTTAATATAAGTACTTAAATTCTGTGAAATAAATTGTTTTTAAAAAAATTCACAAATGGCACTCGGTACAGTTTTTAAAAAAATTCATAAATGGCACTCGGTACAGTTTTTAAAAAAATTCACAAATGGCACTCGGTACAGTTTTTAAAAAAATTCACAAATGTCCCTAGGTACAATGATTCATTGTACCTAGGGTCAGCAGCTGCTGTACCTAGGGCCTTTCCCTGGAACTTAGATTTTGCTCTGCAATCAATAGAAAACAAACATACACACTTGAATTTAATAAAAGAATCAATATTAGCTAACATATTGATTTATCATGCAACTATTTAATTTGTAGTGCGCCAAATTATTAATGAATTACACGTTTTTCATTAAACATAAAATTTAAAAAACTGGTAACAGAAGTGAGCTGCATACATTGTCGCTCTGAAGCACCGACAGATTGTGGTTTGGGCAATTTGAACACAATATTGCTGTTGTCAATTTCATAAGTTTCTTCTTTATCATAAAGAAACTTATTTGACGAGCAATATTCTTGTGAAAATTTAACACTATAGTGTTCTTTAACATCTATTATTTCTGCTACATAAAAATGTTCAGATTTTTCGCCTTGTATTTTTGTTAAACAAAAATCGCACCCCCCTTTTCAATAGTATTTCTATTTCTTACATCAGCTACTGTAGAATTTGCATCATCAGTGGAATGAGAATCTTCAATATCTGATAATTCTTTGCATGAAGTTACCTTAATTTCAAACTCAGGTTTTTTCACAAGTTTTCTTTTTCTTGCTTTTTTTTGGCAATTTTAATAACACGATATTTTTGATTCCTTCATTTTCTGGAGTGTCAGTCAAGATTCTACCTCTCCCTGGTTTTCGGCCACCTTTGTTGGATTTACTTCGAGAATTATACTTATTAGAAATTATTTAGAATTATGCTTCTGTTTTTAAAATTATAAAGAATTTTTTATTAAATGAATTCTTATGTTTGTGTAAACAAAATAATAATCTTGAATAATAACAATAATGGTAGTAAACATATTTTTTAGAAATCAAGCATACTGAAAGTTTCAGAAAATATACACTCCTCTCATTTAAATAACATCCAATTATAATAAAAAACTTGACTAAATCAAAATGGTTCAGATAATTAAGGCCATTTTCCTCCTTAGATTATAAAAACTTTTTTTTAATGAAATAATAACAAAGAATATTGATAGCAATTGTACCTAGGTACAAGGCAACTATGTGGCCTTAGGTACAAGACTAGGTAATTTCATACAAAATGTCTTCTGCAGAAAAACCCAGATGGAAAGGGGATTTATTTAAAATCTTATTTAGTACTTAGTCATACATAAAATTATGTACAAGAATTCAAAGAAAAATATTTGACTTATCGTTGTACAACAATAAAAAGAAATGAACAGCAAAATTTTACTTTAGACCATGTAAAATTGTTTTTCATTTATAACTTGCCGCAGCTTTCTTTTGCAAAACTTCAAAATGAATGCCAAAGTAGGAATTGGTGTTGTCACTCACCCAACTGAGTTATAAAACTTAGAACTAAGTATTATTCAAATAAAATAGGGTGGCCCTAGGTACACAGGTCTCCCCTACATAAATTTATTTAATATAACTGACATTTCAAGAGAAAAAAATCTTACATATCCCTTTGTTAGTGTAATGACATAGGTATTATTTATTTTAAAAAATTTATAATTTAATATATCATGTTAAGGTATGTGACTACCTTCGGAGCTTTTTATTTTCTCAAAATGTAAACTTTAAACTAAATAAACACTTTTCCATTTGAAATGGGGCATAAAGCTAGGAATTCAAATACAATTTCCACAAAATTAAAAATAATTTTGGATACATTGGGAATTTTGAGTGAAATTTTAGTGAAAAATTGCAGTTACTGTAAACCTCGTATTGAAAATTCTACTTAATATATTCGAATAATATTTAGACAGTACATAAATAACATCATTATATCTGTGTTTAAAGTTTTTAGATTTGAAATACTTTAGAAAGTTTTTGAAATATGTAAATTTTTATGAAAGAACTCAATTTTTTACAAAAAACTAATGTTATTTTCTCACAAAAAGTACAATACAAAAATATATACACGGAAATTAAAGTATAATGTATAATATAGATAAATCTAAATAAGACATTTTTTGAAAATTCCAACTCAATATCTTAAAGAAATCCTGTAATAAAATATTTTTACCGTGAAGCAAAAAATTGAAAAACATAAGTTTCTCAGAAAATGTATTTAAAGATTTTAATACAATATAAAAAAAATTTCTACTTATTGTACAGTTTTTAAACTCACTGTATTTATAGCTCAAGCTCTCTTTAGCTTCATTTTAAACTAATTTGTACTTTTTTTTATCCTTTTCCAGTTTTCTGGAGAGTTTTATAGACTATAACAATTATCGCTTTTCGTGAAATTTTGATGAAAAATTGCTTGGTGTGGTGTGGTAGTTAGGAGAGGGGGGTGCCAGCTCAGGTGTCGTCCACGTCGCTTGACCATGGTTCAAAATTACGTGGTCCGTCGCCAAAAGCCCTCGTGTAGCTGAACAGTGCGACGTTAATATTCAATCAATCAATCAATTTGATGAAAAATTGCAGTTACGATCGCTTAAACAAAATTCTACTAGATGTATTAAAGTAATATTTATGCAGTACATAAATAGCATTTTTATATGTATTATGAATTAAAATATTTGTAATACTTTTGAAAGTTTCTTAAATATGCCAAATTTTATGCAAAAACTTGATTTTTTTAAAAAATTAATGATTTTTTTTTCTTTTGATAAAAAAAGCAAGCAATGAAGTACTTAAATATATACACAGAGATAAGATTTTGATTCACAACACAGATAGAATTAAATAAAAAACTTGTTTTGAAAATTTCAATTCAATATCTTAAAAATATTTTGTGTAGAGATCTACTTCCGGTTTTGTAAACTTCATTTCCTGTTTACTAATTATACTATAATTTTACTTCTAAATGTCGTAGAAACAAAAACAGAGTTTTTGGAATCTTAATGCATGGGCTATAAAATAAAAGTATAAAAGAAATTTCGAAAGTGTTCACCAGAATGGCGAAATTTGGGGAGTCACACCCAAAACACACACTCCAAACGCCGTAACACTCAAAATAATTTTTTTCATTCTTTATATGCAAGCGTATAAAATATACTGCTTTAAACATATTTACCTCGACATTCAACCTGGCATCAAAAGAACGAAAATATCCGCTAAAAATGAGTTTTTTATCAAAATTGAAATTAATTTGCACTCTTTGGCCGAGAAGGGATTCCAAGCCTTCCCTTTGGATATTCGCAAAAAGTATGCCCTAGGAAAGAAAATAAAAGGGAAAAAGAAATAAATGAATTATCAAATTCTGTATAAATAAAGGAATCCGTTCACGGGTTTTTATACTTACTGTTTCCATGACGAACCCAACAGAAGCACCTAATTAGAAGACGATCTTCACCGATAATGCTACCTTACCGATCAGCAGTTCTACCCGATCCTTTTTAAGAGTAATCAAACAGCTTTTCTCTCTCCCACCGAAATGATGTCTCACTCACCGCTCAAATCTTCCTCTGCAATGGAGGTCTGCGCATCTCACGGTATAAACAACCTGTGACGTCCCATTCGCAGAAACGGTGGTTTTATCGCTAGATCTCCTTCAGAAATGTCTTTTGGGATTTAATATTTTAAATTAATACACGTATATATTCCTTTTAATGTGATGTCTAATTTTTCTTTCTACCGGGATATTACATTTGTAGTTATTTTCTGAAATCTCGCACCGACCATCTCCCTTTTTTTTGTTGAAGCATTGTTACAGCTTAATCAGTGAGCTCATAAAGTGCGTTCTTTTGTTTAAAAAATAGGATTGGCTCAACATTTACGAGAATGGCAGATAAGGTATCTGACTACGTTCGAAACCGTGATTTTGCAAAGCGCATAAATGGATAATTTTCGTGATATTTAGTGTCACTTAGATTAGAATATATGCATAAAATTGTTTTAAGGACATTTTGACAAAAAAAATTTATTTAAATATAATATTTTGGCAAAAAATTAGCTTAGAATAACATTTTTTCAAAATGTTCTCCTTTTGTGAAAAATGCGTCTATTATAATAATGTTTTGCCTGTATATAGCTCAGATCTCTCTACAGAGGCTCAACTAGAATTTTTGAGATATATAACTTAGAAGTGAGTTTATTCATATTTTTCGACAACAGAGGAAAGTAATTTTAAGAAAAAAACGCCAATAATTATTTTAATTGGTGGTAACTCTGAAAATAATCTGAATTTTTCAAAAATTCTAGTTGAGCCTCTGTAGAGAGATCTGAGCTATATACAGGCAACATATTATTATAATAGAAGTACTTTTCACAAAAGGAGAATATTTGAAAAATAGATTATTGTAAGTTAATTTTTTGTCAAAATATTATATTTAAATAAATTTTTTTTGTCAAAATGTCCTTAAAACAATTTTATGCATGTATTCTAATTTAAGTGACACTAAATATCATGAAAATTATCCATTTATGCACTTTTTTAAAATCACGGTTCCGAACTTAGTCGGATACCTTAAAGATAATTCACGATATTGATGATGTCATCAAATTTCATACGTGCGCAAGACCTATTTAAAAATTCCAGATCTTTTTAATTAATAAACGCATAATTTCGTGAAACTGAAAGCTTAACCTCCAAAAATCAAATAAAAAAAAAACGCTTTTATCCTCTTTTTTTATACGGATTTCTTTTAAAATGTAAAATTATGAAGATATTAGTGTTTCCAAATTGTATGAATTTCCAAATATCTATTATAAATAATAAGCTCGCAAAAAATGAACTTCGAAAGTAATTGAATAATTATAATATAGAAACGAGTAGAGGTATTTAACTAAAAACCAAATGTATTAAATTATAATTGTTCAAACTGTGGGGTACGATTCCCTAGGAGGGGAGGACAAGGGGGGCAATAAATATTGAAAAGTCTAAAATATAATATTTAAAATAAGTATTAATTGACTGAAAAGAAGCAAAACAAAATGCATTCTGGTGTAATATAAACCACAGTATTTACTCGAATCTAAGCCGCACTGCTTTCCCAGTGTTATTGCTACTGAAAATCAGGTGCGTCTTAGAATCGGAGCAAAACATTTGTTGGATGGGGAAATTGAGTTTGCACCCCATTCAAAAGGAAAAATGTAAACCTCCATTCTGGCCACTTGCATCAATGACTTAACCCGTTCCGCAATTTATCTCCAGTATTCAGTCTATCCTAAACATCGTTGTCTGCTCGTATTTAGGTAATTTGTCTTTGTTTTTGTATATGCTTTCTTTTAATCACATAAACATCAAAGATATTGATAATAGCATGAAGACGAGTTCACTATGACGTAAGTATGGGTGCAATTTTATATTCAGAAAAAAAAAAAACGGAAACAGAACAGCAGCCATTGAAAATTTGACATGGATGAAACAAATATACGTCAATGACGTAAGCAAAATTATTTAATCTTAGCTTGTAAATGTCAAAAGTCTTTAATAATTCTTTTACATTCTTCTACAACAGTATAGAAGATATGTATATCATTCTATTCTTTTTATACCTTTTAAAAAAATGTTGCGTAACAAATGCATTCCGTATCTCAGAAGACGATACCGTGTGGGAAAAGGACGACGTTTGCACCAATTCCGAAGTCAGCTGTGACAATGGGAGTGACGAATCATTTTCGAGACATGATACTTACGATTCAAGTAATTATAGGTCCATGTACGTTTTAAAGGTTTTTAATACTAGTAAAGTAAATTAATTATTTACTTATTATTTCCCACTAAATTTTTTTTTAATTTCTTAAGTATCGGATATCGATGAACCTTTTACACATTTTTTTAAAAAAAATTTCTCAAAAGTGTATAGAGAATGGGGAGCTGCTTAGAATCCATGACGGCTTAGATTCGAGTAAATGTGGTAAATACAGATTTACACTGATATAATATACTTATATATGTAACAAACATTCACAGTGTTTTTGATAATTATTTTATCGATGCTAAATTTAAAAAAATCTTGATAACTACTAGTGTCTCCCAACGGCTTGTCATATACAAAATTTAATACATATCTTGATAGTTTGTATGGTTTATAGTGTATGTGTGGAAATATAAGTGGTAGACTTTTTATAATTTTTTCCCTAGATGGATGGGATTTCGAAACTTAAAAATTCAGTTCAAGTAAAACATTTCAGCTTGTCATTTTTTGAGTACAAGGACCTTTAGAATTTTCTTAATACAAGAGTATAATAAAAAAGTAAACGATAATGTAATAAAATATAATAAAAAAATTCTTCCCTTTATTGAATTTATATATGTATGTGTTATATTTTTGTTTGCCATATAATCAATTTGAGAATCTTCATACGACTTTGAAACGCGTGACAGTTTTAGGAAGAACAAAGTTTACGCACCAAGTTATGAAAATGTAAACTTAGAATTAAAATACTTTATAATGCACAGACCCTAAAAAAATAGATAATTTTTCAATGTCAAAGAATTGTTTTACACATAGCTGAAATTACTTATAAAACCTTCTGAAAATAACATGTGCAAATAAAAACCTCTGGCTATCTTGTCCTAAGTGGGCCCTGTATCTAAAATCTTCAAGGGCCCATTTTTTTGTAATGGGACCAGGGGCGTAGCTACCGCCGTATCGATGATATGGGGCCCCCAAGCTATAGGGGCCCCGACACGTGTAAGCAAAAAGTCGTAAAATGTTATCAATATTATAGATCTTTTTTTACTCTTAAAAAGTCGTCTATCACTGTTTTCAAACGGTTAAAATTTTTCCATGGACTTTACATTTTTGTTCCCACGATAAGAAATCTTTTTAATAGCAGACGCCGTTTTGCTCAAAATAATGAGAAAAAAAAGGAGTGGTATAAATTTAGAAAAGCGATTTTCTTAAAATGATTTGTTACTGCATATGTAATTCTACATATGTTAGTCTTGTAGTAACAGGTATTGATGGATGAAGGAAGGCAGATGAGCTTGGGTATGTTATTTCTCTTTCTACGAGAACTTCGTTGGGACTAGTGTATTTAGTTCTATTTGTCAGAAAAATAATTTATGTCTATATTTTTAAGTTCTTATTAGAAGTCTTTTATCCTGTTGTATCTGGCAATTAATGATGAATCCGATGATGGACTTAATGATTTGTTTCAGAATTGTAAAGACAGCTAGTATAAATGTAATATAGTAACGGAGTGAGCGGAATAAAGATGTTTAATATTTTCATCTTCTGAAATGGACGTAAATTTATTTAACTTATTTAATCATAATCATAATTTATTTTACTTAATCATAGTGCAGTAATTAACATCATTGTCTCATTTGCGTGTGTTAAAAAATAATTAATTCATTTTTTATCAGGCACTTTTCTAGCAGATTATCTGGAAAGTGGGCAGTTTTGTTTAGTCTTATGTCCTGCGTCAAAAATTATAGATGTTCCATAACTTAATAAAAAATTCAGATAAAGTTTTGAAATTTTACAGTATGTTTAGAATGATTCAAGGTGTCACATGAGCCAATAAAAAATATATCGATATTTTGATGATTTTTAGGGTACCATTTCGCCTTAAATTCTGCTTTTCATTTTACTCTGATAATTCTATTTCTTTCGTTGTGATTAGTTGAGAGGTGCACTGTTCAAACAATGAGCGAAAATAGAGAATACCCTAGTGGCGCTTAAAACTAAAAATTAAACACAAAGAAAACGTTACAAGGAAATCTCCAAAAATATCATCTTTTTTTCAGCAATCAACAAGTACAACTTATTTGAATTGTATAAAGGTAAGATTTTTTTTTCATTATTCCCTTACACACTGTATAATAGAGTTAATTATTTAATCTGACTTTTTAAGTCTCATACGGTTGAAACGTTTCATGAAACGCGTGTAAAAACTCGCAAAATAGATACTATATTTGTATGGTAAAAAAGGAGTTGTATTCCAAGTTCTTTCAAGCCATGTATTATGAAATTAAGAATGTATTTTAAAAATTGCATGTATTTATCATGAATCTTAAATTTATACCTGTTTCAGTAATTAAAATAAAATCAAGAGCGCATACATATTGTCCTATATGATATGATAATATTTGAAATAATAAACTATTCGCCTCTACTTGTATATAAATAAGGTGAGCAGTTTTCTTACAATGAAAAGGAGGACGAAATTTTTAAGAAAAAATTACAACGGAAATATATGAAACATTTTATTAATTCAAACAAAAATACACTAATTACGCTTGCGTCTCTTTTAATTATTTACTTAAACGCGTATTTTTTCATTGAATGATTTTTTTTGTTATCAATATATCATTTTTTAATTTATCGGAAATTTTGGAGCAAAAAATATCCTTTATATCCAATGTCATGGCAAGTGCTGCAGCTAAAATATCAATATTCCATCTTGATTTCTCACTTGTCCAAAAATCATTACCAATTGAAAAAACTCTTTCAACTGCAGCATTAGTTCCAGGTCAGCACAACGTAAATTCAACAAGAATAACTCAATTTTCATATGGAAAATGTTCATTTTTAAAATGGTTAAGTATTTCCACCCAATCTTTTATCAATTTTAGCATGCTGATTTACCAATTGTTCCAATTTATTAGAATTTAAAGACACATTCAGTCATCTAATTTTTTCAAACACAATTGTCATCGATTTTAATATCGGGCATTTCTTTCGATAAAAAAACACAATTTTCTATATCTGCACAATTTACTTGCGATGAAGTGAAAAAACACCATTGACACATCTGTTACTTCCCGTATTATTTGTTTCAGACCATTCTTCGATCTATTGGAAACATGTTTGTGGTTCACCTCTGAATAGAGATTAACAGATCAGTTTTAAAATATCGAAAAGGAGGACAAATTGGTGGAAACTTTTCGAGGAAGGACAGAAAGGAAAACAATCGCGTAGTTTTAAAACTATATATAAAAGGGTCGTGTAAAATTAGGTTGATATACTTTTATATATTTTTGCTTAAAATCCTTTATTTGTTATCATAAGGCCATCCAGTTGAGGATATTATTTTGCAGTGGTTTAAAGACTTTTTTAAAAAAGAAAATCAGTATTATAATATAGCTTAAACTATTTAAAGCTACAAAAATTTCTCGTGGGGAGAATCTAAAAAAATTAAATTTTTATGATTGGTACTTGTGTTCAAATATTTTGAGGAAGTGATTAAGGCAAATAGTAGAACAAAATTAAGACTACACAGTACTTTAAAAATGACAAAAAATCAATTATTTTATTTATTTATTTATTGCATTTCCCTGTGACTTTTATAATTGGAAAGCATGTTCCTAAATTTAAGATTTGATAGCGAATCAGTTTTTTAAGATATTTGAAGTTTACTGAGTTTGTTTCAGTTTCGGTTTCATTTTAAAGCTATTTTTCCGTTCTTAAAAAAATTAATAAAAAATATTTTTGAGCACAATAAATTCTTTCAGCTTAAAAGGTTAGTGACTTTAATTTTAACTACTAAAATCATTTCTGTGTATGTTTTGAGTTTTTTGAGTGCTCATAGTTACACAAAAATAGTATAGGAATGGAGCTGGCGACGATTTCTAAAAATGTTCGGTATTGAAAACAAGATTATTCAAAGTGGTCAGAGCATAATAAGTGAGGAGATGGTTTAAAATCCTTACGCTTTATTACGTTAACTAAACACTCGAATTTTTTTACCGGGATATTAAAAAAACAAATTTTTTCCTATACAATTATCTGATCTTTTACTGTAATCGAGTTATAATGTAAAAGAGCAAGAGCAAAATAGTACACAAAAGAAGTGTTAGGTTAGAGTTAAGCGGGAAACAAACCAAAACATATTCACGTGCTCTCCTCATCACGTGATCATGACGTCACATGAATCAACCTCATCGCCTTTTATTTTTAACAAGTATTCACGATCTGATTTCTTCATCGAATAAACTAACCTTGGAACTGTTGGACGGTATGAACAGCATGAAAAAAGTCATACATCTAAAGAAAAATCAATTTATCTATATTTCATCAAACCGAAATCTTTTCGTTTTTATATTTATTTATTTTTTTTTTCAGGAAGGATGCGTAATTCTCCTTTGAGTATTAGTACCACAACCAGAAGAAATAATTTTATCGTATTTTATTTTAACTGATAAATAATTCTCTGAAAACGTAACGAACTTTTGGGGTCAATTTTGAAATACATAAACAACCCTTTCATTATATAATGCCTCTATAACAAATTTTGACTAAGTGGTTGTTTAAAAATATACTTTATTTTTTATTGATTTTTAGTAGCATAATCAATTGTTATATAACCATATTTTATTCTGTTTAATATATTATTATATGAATTATTAATTTTCGTCAGAAACATACGCCACAATTTAAACTTAACTCAGTGTCGCAAAAGCCCTTGAAGACCAAGGTCTACTGTGCCCATATTAGTATGCGTGACCTTGGGCTCTGAGCAGATGTTCCGATCAGGTGGTCAGTCTGACGAAAAACCCCAGTGTTAAGTTCCCAAGCAAGCTTGGTACTCATTTATCGACCCACTGAAGGGATGAAAAGCTCCTCCCACCCGGGGTTTGAACCTCGGACCTGTGATATGGAAGCGCAATGCGCTACCACTCAGCCACTGGGCTTCACAATTTAAACAGTCACAGTTAAATTTGTTGTTGTTGCTTATGCCACCTGATCGACAGTCAAGGTCCACGCAATTCATCGCGGCAAAAGGGCAAGATTTTTACGCATGTCGTTAGACTTAGCTTTGAGAACCATGCAGGTGACAGTACGATTTTGCTCTGTTCCACTCCAATTTTGACTGAGAACACCCTAGGAGGGGTTAGGAGCTTCCAACCTCTCTTCCCCTTCCACCAACCTCACAAGAGGACTTGCGGTTCGATGGCTATTTTGAGTACCCCCAAGCCGTGAAGGCACTATACATTTACAAACATCCGAGCCTTCTCCGGGATTCGAACCCAGGCCCTACGGCATCACAGACTGTCACTAACCACTATACTCACAGCTACATTTAAATGTAGTAAACAATTGGGATATTTAAACACATTACATAATTCAAACAATCTGACATTTTGCTTTGAAAGGCTTTTAACTGTAGAAACTGGAACGAATAAAAGTTATGAATTTCAATGAAAATTATACAGGGTGTCCCGAAACCCAATGTCCAACGGGCACGTTGTGAAAGGGAAGGTAATATCAGTTATGGGGAAAATATACGTAACCAAAAATTCCCTGTCACTTGGTTAAGTGACAACTAGCATATTTTTAAAATTGGGGGAAACTGACACCCTCCATCTCATTATTAGGTACTGTGACCCCAAATTTCCCAATTTTACAATGATTTTTTTTCACTAACATGAATTTACATTACCGTGCTGTTAATCACAATCACAAGTGTAGCAAAAACACTTTGCTGGCTTAGATAAAACCAATGTAGTTTGTTTGAGCTAGAATTTGAGAAAATGTCACCTAACTTTGACTCTCCATAAAAAAAAATATATTGCAGAGAACCCCAAGCAAGTTGCTCAAAAGATGACCCATTTAGATAAGATTCCAAAATTGCACACCACTTATTCTTTTCGATGCATAACAACCATAGCGGATTTTTTTTTATATTTTCAGTACATTTTCATTTTATGTTGTTGTTTCTAATGCCACCTGTCTGACGTTGTCAGATCGAGGCCCACGAAATTCATCGTGGCAAGGGGCTAGAGGTACGCCTGTCGTTGGCCTTGAGCACCATACAGGTGACCGTACGAATTAGCTCGGTGAAATTCCCCGAAGGGACGATAAATGCGACGCCACCTATCTCCACATCCACAATTTAGGCATGGAACTGAAAGGAAGGGAAATGTTCTCCAGTCCCCTGCACTCGTGATTCAACCCACAAGAGTTTCGGACCCACTGATTTAACGCGAGCACGTACTCCGTATGTACTTGAAGGGTATTTGGTGGCATCGGGCATCAAGCCCAGGCCTTCCGATCTGGAGTCCGATGCTCTAACCACTAGGCTACCCACGACCCCTTCTTCATTTTATAAACACCTCTGTTGACACCCTCCATTGCAACATTTGGCACTGTGACAACAAATTTCACAATTTTACAGTGTTTTTTTTCATTAACGTGATCTTTCATAGCCGTGCTATTGATCGCAGTTACAAATAGAGCAAAACACTTTGCTCTACCTTAGTTAAAATTAACGTAGTTTGACTCGATTTGAGAAAATGACGTCACTTAACTTTGACTCTCCACAAAATGAAAAACATTACATACTATCTGGGCAAGTTATTCCAAAAGAAGGTCCATTTAGTTAAGTCAAAAAAGACTGTATGAGAAATGCTTTCCTATATCCCTCGAAAAACCATAGAACATAAAAGCTAAAAACTATAACACTAAAATAATTTTGGTAAGTTTCTATTTTTTCTTGTAATCTTGGTTTTCCATCCATAGTTTTTCCTGTGAGTATTGATTTGATGATTATTTGCTACTTCCTTCATCGTATTACTTCTTTTCTAGTTTGAATGTAAAACATTCCTTCTTTCCTATTATGTAATTTTTTTTAATTAATAGAAAAGCTTTATTTTCTTTAAAGCTTTGTGTTATTTTCAACACGCTTTTATTAGTTTCACCTGTATGTAACGGAATCTTTGAACTCCATTTCTACCCATTTGGAAAGGTCAGATTAATTCGAAATTTTGCACACTTGTCTAGGACCGATAGCAATATAGTAATAATTTATTGTATTCCACTGCTCATCAGGATTAAAGATTTCCCATTTCCAGATTTGGCGACTACAAGAATAAGTTACAATACTAAAGCGAAAACGCTCATGGTTAATACAAATACAGTAGAACGTCGTTTATCCGTACGTTTATTATCCGGAGCGTCAAATATCCGAACCAGTTTTTTTTAACTGCATGTACTGTATATGAAAATGCATGAAATAAGCTGTGACCAGATTCAGAAGGCAAAAAAGACTCCAATAACGACCACAGGGAGGAGAATATCGACTTTATCCAATCAATCCCAGGATTTCAAGAATGCGATGAAGATGTAGAAACACCTGGATGGCATGCGATGTAGAAGACTGTGGATTTCAAATGCTAAATGAGGACGAGATTGTGACTTCCGTGCAAGAAGAATCCCACCCTGTCGACGATGAAACAGTTGAAGATGAGGACAACAACAATGAAAGTAGCAAGGCTAACGCGTTTTCTGTGTTAGAGACAGCTATGGAGTGGTACGAACAACAATCAGAGTGCTGTCCTACTCAAATACTGCTGCTTAAGAGAATCAGAGACCTTGCAGCGAAAAAACGGTGTACAATGGTACAGCGACCTTTATTTTCCACAATAAAGGTGAAGTTGCGACATTTTGCACCTATTTGCTTTTTCTTCAAGCACGTTTCTCGTATGTGATGATTTTCAATTTCGTATAGTGTCCGGTTTCATATACTGCATGGATCGCATTCGGTTTTTGGTTATCCGAACGGTGTCCTGTCCCAATTGATTCGGATAAACGACGTTTTACTGTATAACAAACAAAAATAGGTGTTCTTTATATGTGAATAGATCGAACTAGAGGAAATGAAAAATAAATTATAGTTTTAAAAAAACTAAAAAACATGCTTTTTCAGTGTGAATCGAACTAAAAAGTAAAAAAAAAAAAAAAATTCTTAAGATAAGAATAAAATGATTAACGAGAAAATTATAATGTCATTTGGGAAAAAAGCGTGGGGTGCTCTATATTAATTGTTATAATTTCTTACTAGTTCTATTCCGAAATGCAGTGAGTGTAAAAATGTAGTACAAAGCACACTTCACAGGCTTTTACCACAATGACATTAATTTACTCATTAATCATTTTATTCTTATATTAATTTTGAGAAATATATTCACTTTCACTTCAAAAAAATTCACTTGCTACTTCTCAAAAACTATGTTCATAAATCTAAATTTTTAAACTAAATATCATTAATCATTTTTTAAACCATGTAAAAACCTAAGTGCCAAGCCCCAATATTCCGTTTATGGAACATGTTATAAATCATATATAAAATTTCTTTTTTTTTTAAATTTTTTTCGTTATAGTTCTTATATTTGAGTTTTAATATTAGTAAGTATTTTCTATCCCAGTGCGGTATTTAAAAGGTTAATTTATCTTAGTGCTAGTGATGTCTATCTCGTCCATGTACTGTTTAAAATTAGGAAATAGTCAAAAGCCAGTTTTGTTTTGAATTTTAAGTAAGCGTAATGTTCTTAATTGTACAAAATATTAAAAGAGCATACTTGAATAACTTCTTTGCTACCTTTCATATGTAATACACACTTTCATACACATTCATGCATGCTCGTTACAGTGCTCTCACCTATATTTTATTCAAAAATGAGAAAGAATGCAGTCAATCCACAACCATTTCCATCACATGGCAGCAAACCTGACACGTGACTAAAACACTTCACGGGACTTCAGTAACATGTGAATACAGTAACACGTGACTTCAGCAACACAACACTTCAGAAACGCATCGGAAGAAGAGATGTACTACGTAGTTTCTTCACAGAAACTGAGAAACCAGAGACTAAGGACGTAAGGCTTTGTAACGTCACGTTTCGAAAACAACAACAACATCTGGTGTCGGTTTCTTTGTAGATTCGACGCCCACACGTGCAATTTCCGATCCAGCGCAACCCCTGTTTGACCCCCCCGAGGAATCTAGCGACCCGACCGGAAGATGAGAGGAGAGATGCTTTGAACTTGCACGGGAGCGGTAACCAACGAAACCTCCTCTCACAAAATAGTGGACTCTAACAATCTAATTAATTTTTAATAACTTTAATGTATCATTTTGTAAATAATTTTCAATAGTTGTGACGTAATAAATTCCATATTTTAATTCACCAAGAATACGCTACCGTTATTCTTTCAAACGTTACAGCTTAGAGTTTTGGTGGCAGCGCTTTGGGATAAAAGTTAGCATTCAGGACCCGTGAGAGGAGGAAAATTTTGGATTTTTACGGACGGTCCGCAACGCAGGGAGAAAAAGAGATCTTCGGAAGCCGTGCTGCAAGTAAATTCAGCTTCGGAGAAAGAGAGCGTCCTGCTCATAAAAGATCAAACTGATCTATAGTGTTAACGGCTAGTGTCCGAAGGGAAAGCGATTTTCGGAAGCCGTGCTGCAAGTAAATTCAGCTTCGGAGAAAGAGAGCGTCCTGCTCATAGAAGATCAAACTGATCTATAGTGTTAACGGCTAGTGTCCGAAGGAAAGCGATTTTCGGAAGCCGTGCTGCAAGTAAATTCAGCTTCGGAGAAAAAGAGCGTCCTGCTCAAAGATCAAACTGATCTATAGTGTTAACGGCGAGAGTGTCCGAAGGAAAGCGATTTTCGGAAGCCGTGCTGCAAGTAAATTCAGCTTCGGAGAAAGGGAGCGTCCTGCTCATAGAAGATCAAACTGATCTACATCTACAGTGTTAACGGCGAGAGTGTCCGAAGGAAAAGCGATTTTCGGAAGCCGTACCACTAGTGCACATAATTTGCTTCTGACAGCAAGCTGAGTACTTCAAATGGGTGAGTACTGTTATATTTTTGAGTTGCAAACTGCATATTGTATTAGGAATTTTGGTTAAAGTGTTCTTTAGAAATTTTGAAATACTTAGTGTTTTTTCTTGCATGGGAACAGTGTTATTTTGTTTCTAGAGAATTGTAATTGTATTTCAAGCATTGTGTGCAATTTTAGCTTAAGATTTATTGTGTTTTAAGTCTCTTGAATGATTTTGATTATTTTTAGTGTTAAGTTTTTCTTTGTGTATTTCTGTGTATGCATGGGACCAGTGTTATTGTATTAATAGAGAATAGTAACAATAGTGCAAAATTTAGCGTGACATTTATTTGATATTGTTTAAAAAAATGGCTTTCCTTGGTAAAGGGAAAAAGCAAGACATGTTGCAACTTGCTGAGGAATTAGGAATAAATGCCACTTTAAATATGACTGTCCCTAGCATAAAATTGCAATCACTAACAGTGAAGGTTATGAAGAGGAATTTGTTAAAAATCTGTATGAGACTATCATTGCAAACGGAAAAAGATTGGAAGAGTTAGAAAGGGCTGAAAAAATGAGATTGGAGGAGTTAGTGAGGGAGCAGGCATTAAAAGAGAAAGAATTACAGCTGAAATTTGATTTAGAAAGGTTTAAAATAGAATCCGGATTTAGGGTAAACGATGAATCAAACGATTCTACAAATGCATGTTCTGTAACCTCTAATTTAAACTTAAAAAAATTGATCCCAAATTTCGATCCTAAGCAGTCAGATATTAGTTTATATCTAGTGATCTTTGAACGCCAGGCTAAAAGGGCGTCAATAGAAAAAGAAAGAGTGGGTGGGGCAATTATTGGGTTTGTTACCCCTAGAGATCGTGCAATTTATTGCTCGCGAACCGGAGGAACAAGCCGAAAATTACGATTATGTAAAGAAATTATTACTTAAAAGATTCAAGTTAAGTCCGGAGGTCTTTCGGCAAAAATTTGTCCAACACCAGAAAAAATCCGATAGCACCTGGAAGGATTTCACTTTTGAAATTACGAATTATCTAGATGAGTGGCTGATTGGCTTAGAAATAAATACCTTTCAAGATCTTAAAGATCTAATGGTGGTAGATCAATTAAAAAACGCGCCAATGCTAGTATGAAAGATCATTTTTTAGATAATTGGGCAAACCTTAAATCAGCTACTCAAATAGCAGAACTCTTTGATAATTATGAGGACGTCCGAAAGGTAAATTCGAAACCCATGGATAGGTGGGGCAGAAATGATAAAATTTTGACATACTCAGGGATCAAGGAAAAGAAAATAGATTTGGGAAAACTTCCCCCAGATTAGGAGCTTCTGTTCCGGAGAGTACTAGAGAGAGAACTTTTGAAAAACGCGTGATACAAAGATGTTATCATTGCAATATGCCTGGACATATAAAAGCCGGTTGCCCTAAATTAATAAAAAACAAAACGACGGAAACTCTCAATAATATTGAAGGAAATGAAAACCCGGATTTTCTTAATTCATATACAACAAAAGGGCTCTGTGAATGGTCACGAGATAGACATTCTTAGAGATACGGGAGCGACAATAGATTTAGTATGTGCAAAATACATAAATCCTTCTTCTTTCTCTGGTGAAAATGTTTGGGTAAAACAACCGTTAAGCCCAGAATTAGTTTGTTTACCTTTGGCGGTCGTGGAAATTTCCGGAAATTTTGGAACGGTGCAGACTAAGGCAGCGGTTTGTGGAAATCACTTAAATCAACACGGTCGATATTTGCTTGGAAATAAAACGGCCGAGCTAATAAAAGGAAATTTAGGCTATAATTTCCTGCCAGTCGAAATATTGAATGCTGTCCAAACAAGGTCTCAAGTCAAAGCGGCTAGAGAAGAAAGGGGAATAGATAGTGGTGATGCTAAAAAAGGGGAAGATGAGGTTATAATTGTTTCTTCGGATGCAGAGGACGAAATTTTAATACCTGCACTCCAGGAATATGTTCCGGAATTAGCGCTGCTAAGGGTTACGCGAGAAAATTTAATCAATGCTCAAAAAAATAGCGAGGAGATTAAACCCTTATACGAACAGGCAGCCAGTCAAGTGCAGGTTACCAATCAGGTTTATTCGCTAGAGAAGGAATTATTGGTCAAAAATCGTGAAGATAAGTTAGGTAACGTGGTGAAGTTAATAGTAGTGCCGGAAGGGTTGCGCGACCCTATTAAATCGTTGTGTCATGAGGGAACATCTGCACACCTGGGAATTACGAAATCCAAAGACAAATTAAACCGATATTTTTATTGGCCGAATTGCTATAGAGATATGGAACAGTTTGTAAAAACTTGCGATCAGTGTCAGAGGGCTGGGAAGCCCAATGATAAAAAGAAAGCTCCACTAAAATTGGTCCCTGTTATTCAGGAGGTTTTTACTAAGCTAAATATTGATGCATGTGGGCCTCTCCCGATCACATCTAAAGGGAATCGATATCTTATCACGGCCATTTGCATGTCTTCAAAATTCCTGAAGCTATTCCGGTGTCTGATATTAGTTCCGTTAGTGTCACAGATGCGCTGTTAAACATCTTTAGTCGGATGGGGTTTCCCCGTGAAATACAATGTGACCAGGGTACTTCTTTTACTAGTGCTCTGACTACCGAGTTTTTTGAAAGATTCGGAATACTTGTCAGGCATAGTTCTGTGTATCATCCACAGAGTAACCCTGTTGAGCGATTTCATCGAACGTTGAAACGACTCTTACGAGTCTTATGTTTAGATGCAGGCTCGAATGGGACAAACATCTTCCGTCAATTCTTTTAGCGTTACGAACTGTATCTCACGAAAGTACAGGGTATACACCGTCAGAGTTGGTGTATGGGAAAAATTTGCGAACCCCAGAGACGTTAGTAATGGAACATTGGATGGAACCGGAAGAAGAGGGTGATCTCGTCACTGAATATATGTTTAAGTTAATAAATAGATTAAAAAGATGTCAAGAAGTAGCTATAAATAAAATGGAGGAAATGCAAGTTAAGCGGAAAACTTGGTATGACAAAAACGCAGTAAAACGTGAATTTAAGGATGGAGATTTAGTCCTAGTGTTAGCTACATCCAGAGCAAATAAATTAGCAGTGCAGTGGATAGGTCCTGGGACAATTTTAAATAAAATTTCGGAAACGAACTATTTAGTCGAAATCCCCGGCAGACGCGAAACATCTCAAATCTATCATATAAATATGCTAAAACCATATTACAAAAGGCCAGAACACGTTAACGTAATTATTAATGATGAAACAAAAAACTCTCTCGCAGACCAGGAGTTAGAAATCCCATACTTAGAAAACAATTCTCTCATTTATGATTTCGAGGACGTAATCCAGGCTAGCGAGTTGAACAAACACCTTCACGACAAACAAATGGATCGACTGCGCGAATTATTAAATAAATACTCTAAATGTTTTTCAAACAATCCCGGTTTAACTAATCTGGTTGAACACGAAATCCAGTTAGTTAGCGATCAACCAGTTAGGACGAAGCCCTATCGAATGTCGCACCGACAAAATGAAATCTTAAAAAACGAAATTAACCGAATGTTAAAATTAGGAATCATAGAGGTAGGAGAATTGGATTACATGTCTCCTATGATTTTAGTTGAGATAGCTGGGAAAGAACCTCGTCCATGTATAGATTACAGGAAATTAAACGGGATCATTAGAACGGAATATTTTCCTCTTCCGAATATCGAAGAACGCGTAGAAAAAGTATCGGCGGCTAAATTTATTACCGTCTTTGACTTATCTAAAGGATATTGGCAAATACCTTTGAGTAAAACAGCACAGCGATACGCAGCCTTCTGTACTAGCTTTGGTACATACCGACCCCTAAGGATGAGTTTCGGATTAAAGAATGCTCCATATTTCTTTAGTAAACTCATGGCTGAATTACTTAACGGACTAGAGGATTTCGTTGTCCCGTATCTAGACGATATCGCAATTTTCTCAGATACTTGGGAGTCGCATATTAAACATATGGAAACGGTTCTGCAGAGAATAAAGAGAGCTAAGTTAACGATAAAACCTTCAAAGTGTAAGTTTGCGCAACAAAATGTCAAATTTTTGGGTCACATTGTGGGTCAGGGTTTTCGCACTCCTTCCGAGATCAAAGTTCAGGCTGTTCTAGAGTTCCCTACCCCTCGCACGAAAACCCAAATACGTGCTTTCTTAGGTATAGCGGGTTATTACCAAAATATATAAATCTGTTCTCGGTAATTGCTGCTCCGTTGACGGATGCGTTGAAGGGAAGAGCAAAGAAGGGAGAAATTAAGTGGACGACCGAGTGTGAAAACGCATTTCGAGAACTAAAAGGGAAACTAATTGATAAGCCCGTCTTGTACGCGCCAAATTTTGAACGAGAATTCATTGTTCAAACGGACGCTTCGAACGCAGGTATGGGAGCAGTTTTAACCCAATTAACTGAACAAGGTGAGGAGCATCCCATCGTTTACCTGAGTAAGAAATTTTCAGAGGTAGAGAAGCGTTATTGTACGACGGAGAAGGAATGTGCTAGTATTGTTTTCGCAATTAAAAGGTTACATTATTACTTAGATGGAAATTCATTTTTAGTTATGACCGATCACAACCCGTTGGTGTGGTTGAATAGAAATGTTAGTTCTAACCCTAGATTGATGCGATGGGCTTTGGCTTTGCAACCATATAATTTTAGAATTGTACATCGGTCGGGTAAAAGTCACAAAAATGCAGATAGTCTCAGCAGATCGGTGATAGATAATTAGGGATTGTTAATAATGTTCTCTTGCTCATGAATAATAATTGTTGCTTATGTTTTTTTAGTTAAAGGTTAATAATTGTATTAAATTTTATTTATTTACTAGTACTGTATATCATATCGAATGGCGATGCGTGTCAAAAGATAAAGCCATGAAAAGCAAATGTATTAATATGCTTAATTTTGTGTACAGGGTTTTAAAATATACATGAGTATTTAGGTTACTCAAGAGACATATTGTGAAAAATATTTTGTGTGTAAGGTTGTACACTTCGCATATCATATCAACATGTCGTTAGTATAATTTTATTTAAGTATTGTGGCGAAGAATATTTTATGTGCAAGGTCTTACACTAGCATTTGATATACCATGTTAGTATAATTGATACTAGGCATTGTGATAGGAGTGTTTGTATTTTTATTTAATGTATTGTATGTTTTCTTACATTGATTACATTGCTATTTCGTGATATAGATTTGTGTAAGTTCCCTAGCAAGAACACTCACTCACTAGAAATAAGTAATTCCAAATTTAGTTCAGCGTTTTCTTTAGTAATTAAAATTGCAGCTCAGAAATATAGTGGTGCTTGATGAAGGGATGTGTCGGTAATCTGTCAGTTGTCTCATCGTCATCCCATTAAACTTTTCTCAACGGAAAAGTTCCATAAGAGAGGGCGAGAGCTGTAACGTCACGTTTCGAAAACAACAACAACATCTGGTGTCGGTTTCTTTGTAGATTCGACGCCCACACGTGCAATTTCCGATCCAGCGCAACCCCTGTTTGACCCCCCCGAGGAATCTAGCGACCCGACCGGAAGATGAGAGGAGAGATGCTTTGAACTTGCACGGGAGCGGTAACCAACGAAACCTCCTCTCACAAAATAGTGGACTCTAACAATCTAATTAATTTTAATAACTTTAATGTATCATTTTGTAAATAATTTTCAATAGTTGTGACGTAATAAATTCCATATTTTAATTCACCAAGAATACGCTACCGTTATTCTTTCAAACGTTACAGCTTGTTAAAAGGCCAGAGTGGGTGGTACAACGTGCACGTAATTAGTAGTTAAATGTAATGCTACTTTATATTTCTTTGTAATTGTGTTTAGTGTGTGTTTTGTCTTAAATTCTGTTAAGGTTTTTGCTGTTGTTGTTAAAATAAATATTTTTATTTGTTAGCTTTTAGTTTTATTCAGCTATAACTTACAATACCACCTTCATATATATATAGACATGTATATGGTTCCCAATATGAATCAAAATATAGTAAAATTAGTCTGTATTGTATCTGTCAAATTTCAATACGCAGATATTATTAATTTTTCTTTAAATATACAATACACAAGAAATTATTTGTGGTAAAAAATATTTTTAACATTCCATTGCCTTGTGCACGCTAATTTTTTTTAGACTTACAATTTCAATTTGCGAACGAAGTTATTTGTTTGAATTATGAAATTGGAAAGAGTGTGTGTGTGTTTGTCTTTTGAATTTGTTTTAAACTGAAACACCTTCTGGTTGTATTTAATGCTTACTCTAACGTTAAAATAAAAGTAACTCAATGTTTGTAAAGGTCATTTTATCATTCTTTAAAATGTCTTGCAGGAATTGAAGCTTTGCAAAAGGAACTGTATTTTCAAATATAAAATGAAGGCAGTGCACTTGTTTTTCCAGCGGTGTGAAGGGAGATGCATGTAATTAGCCTTGTAAATAAGTATATAGATTAAATCGGGATTTGCATTTGAAATGTTCCTGGGTTCTCGTTTCATATTGTTTATCTCTCTCAAGAACTTACTCCTTTAAGACAAATAAAATACTTTATTGATGTCCCGCAAAAGATAAAAACATTTTTTTTCCTTTCTCTGAAATTTCAAAGTTAATTACTTTGATCTTCAATTTTTGGGTAGTTATATGTAAGTTTTTGTTCTTAAACACTGTACTTTTTATTGATATCGAAATGTTTATTTTCCCCTTTTTGAAAATATGCCTTTATTCACACACACATAAATAGAACTTGTCATTCCTTTTCCTGTGGTCTTTTTTTAATATATAACATAATAAAATCAGTTTGCCTTTGAATTCCAGGTTGTGAAGATTTTTTTTGTTTTATTACTTTAATTGCCTTTCAAATACATTATTTAGTAAATGGTTCAGTAACTTGCATTCATCGAAAGTATTTAACTGAAAGTATAACTCAATACCAAGATGTAATTTGTAATTTAATGATTGTGTTTTATATTTTTTGAATTTTTCTCTAATTACTAATGCAATAACATTTCTAAGCCATTAAGAATTTTAAAATCTAATTCCGAGAGATGTCTATTATGCACAGTGCTCTCCTATCTGGAATAGTTTGAATTACCCTTTTATCTGTCGTAATTAAATGTCATTTGTATTTTCTGAAAATGAACATTCTTTAGCAAAAACGACTTAAAAAATTTAATTACATGGAGAAGAGGTTGAAATAAATTGTGTGGAACATTTCATGTCCCAAGATAATCTTAACTAGAGATACCTTTTTGTAATAGCGAACCTATTGATAAAAGGATTTCAATATGAATAGTTATCGACAAAATATTCCTAACTCTCTTCCCAATATTTTTATTGGTTTAATAATGTTCTATATTTGGTCAAATCAGAAAACAAATGTCTTTGAATGCAAATTGCTGGTATGCAAATGACATGTATACCAAAGTCATTGCATTTTACACCAAAAATTAATTTTAAAATTTTAATCCTCTTCTAGATTGAAAATAAATCATCTTTATTCTCTTTGTATTAAATGTTGATTACTTTCTAGGCAAAATTAAATGAAGATAAATGAAGTTTTGCAACCATGTATTGTATTAGAGGAAGTTAACTTGAAATCTCATTGCATTTAAAACTATGCAGAGTTTTTTTGAAGATTTACTATTCTTTGATATTTATAACTGTTATGCAATTTTGTTACTAAGACTGAAAATGTATAAGGGTTATATTAATGTTGAACTATAAGGCAACAAGAAGGCTAACAACGAGGGACCTCTTAATTTTGAGCCTTGGTCAAGTGACGAGGATAACACCTGAGAAGGAAACCCCCTCTCCAAGCAACATCAACACGCCAACAGGAGGACTTTGAGCTCTACAGATTTAACGTGAATCAAATCCCCCTGCACGGCAGATCTTCAGTGGCACCAGAACTCGAACCCGCGACACACCGGCCATGAGTTTGTAACCATAACCACTAAGCTACCACGTCCACAACGAAACTGGGACGTTTCAAAGTAATAATGTTTTTACTTACAATTCCTTAGCATAAATGTGTATACATATATAGTAACTGAAAGACGCGCGGAATTTTCCATAGAAATAAATGTTCGTAATATTACAACTCTTGATGTAAAGCTAAAGTATAGAAATTTAAAATAACCCTTAAAAAATATACTTGAAAAAATAATCTGGTATCGAAGAAATTAAAACTGTAATTTCGACTCTGTTTTTTAAAAGATTATCCAGCAATTTATTTTGAGTCTCTAACTTGTTCTAAATATAATTTTTAAAACAGGCACTTTCAACCAAAACCTCTTTCTGGTTGAAGAGTTTGTAGGAAACTTTTGGGAGTATTTGTTTAATGTTTGTAATAATTAGGCCTTTTCTAAGAAATGTCAGCTTTAATTTTTTTTTTTTGTAATAATGCTCAATAGCATGCATATTTTTTGGCAAAATATATATATATATATACAATCGAACCTCTATATTGCGAATTTTTCTATATAGCGAACTTTTTCCTGGAATCTTGAACATTTCACGATTTTCTTCGTAAAATAACCTCTCTATAGCGAAGTGCATTTTCTATATAACGAACTTTTTCTTTTGTGATTCAGTATTTGTTCTCCCTTTTTTTAAAGTATTTCTGAAAAAATTTCAAGTTATTCTCTCTTTAACACATTTTATGGTGGTCAGGAATCTTGAATTGCTCTTGAATTTACTCGCCGAGAGCAATAGAGTTCTGGACGTTTCATCCAAGAAATGCAACCTTTAACGCTTATTGCCCTTTTCACTAGAAACATCTTCGATATCCTCTTTCACCCTCAGTGGAGTCGTCCCGTTTCCCCATGTTCTATTTATAAAATAATGTATGTTTAATATTACGTGTATGTTTTAAATTATAAAATGTCTTTAAATTCATTAATTTTAGTATAGAATTATTTTCTTAACATTGAAAATACAGTGAATTTTTCGACATTCTTTTTTCTTGTTTTCCTTGCAGTTTTTCTTTCTTGATGGTAAGATATATAAAATAAACATATATTAATTAAAAAAAGGTGTGAATAATTACTTTTTTGATTTTATAGTGTTTCTGAATTTAGAATATTTGTTTTATGTGGTTTATAAAGTATATTGAAAAATGAACCTCTATATAACGAATTTTCCATATAACGAACTTTTTCCGCGAGTTAGCGACTTCGTTATATAGAGGTCCGACTGTATATAGAAAGTTTCTTTTAAGTACACAGGTTTTAAAATGAAGATAAAATCACAAAATTCAAAACAATATAGTGATGTGAAATTCAAAATATCTTTTAGTTGTCAATTCAACTGTTGTGTAACACAGGCTCAATATAGTTGTAATCATGTTATTTACTTAGTAATTGATATAAATAAAAGTGTCAATGACAAGTGTTTAATGTTATTATGTTTTTTGCAAGTTATGGGAGAACTTGTAAGGGACACAATAAAATACCGCAATATATGGGGTAACTCGTGATACAGATTCTTGATAATCCCAACAAAGGAGTATTTTAAATGCATCTTCACTATCCGGTGGAGAAATCGAAACATTTAAGAAAGAAATACCGTAAAATCCGGCGTATAACGCGCACTTTTAACTCAAAAAATAGGATCGAAATTTACAGGTGCACGGTATCCTCTGGGCGTAATAATAATAGCTTTAAAAATAAAAAAAATTAAGACTTCTACAAATATCGAAATACTATTCGTTTAAAAGAAATCTGACATACCTTATGAACTTAAAAAGTTGTATATAGTTCTAGAAGTTTACATATTTTTTTATAGCCTGGAATAATACCTCGAATAAATGGCTTCAAAACGTGAGAGCATTGCATTCGTACATTTCAGTTTCTTCATAAAAAGGAGGTATATTCGCCGTAGAGCGCGCGTCTCAAAACTGCAGTTTTAAAGTATAAGTGCGCGTGATTTTACGTCGGATAATTATCTTGTTTGATACTGTGCAAACGATAATTTTTGTACCAATTTATTTCTATTCAATAAATTGCTGTATGTAACGTTATCCTCTTATTTTATGTTTGTTATTCTAGTTGCTGTTCTGAGTGTTACGTGGTTTGCTTTGGTTAAAAAAATGATGGAAGAAAGATTTGCAATACTATTTGGAATTAAATAACTCGGACCTTGGAATGAGGAAATATACTACAATATACACAATAAAACCTGTACAGTACTTCACTGTAACTAAAAGGATTTCTATCAATAAACAGTTTTTAATATAGCTCAGTAATCTATGAAATATTCTCTGTCAATATTTTGGGGATTGTGGATACGCGACTCTAGAAAGTTTCATGAAAAAACGTAATTTGTGAAACAGATTTATTTTATGACTCATTGAAATCTTATTATTTAGGGTTGATATTGGATACAGAAGCTGTAAATATCCTTTTTGCATCAATGGAACCAAATTTTGGTTGGAATAGAGCTTAGGCTTCGCTCATGATGCTGTCTATCTCTTCCCTATAGAAGTTGGTTATGGAACTTCATAAGGGCTGTTAACAAAGAAAATTGAAATTAAGTTTGATTTTTGGTCCCAGTTTAGTATTGTGACCTCCATGGTACTATGCTCATTGAAAATGAAGTTTGTTTTTTTAAAAAAAAAAAAGCTTTCAAAATCCAGGAAGAGAGCATATAATTTAGAAAGTTAATTTGAAAAATACCACAGATCAAATGTTTTATATTTAAATTGTGGAAATATTTTAAAATGTATTAATCAGAAAATATTTTGTAAATTATTTGTATAATTTATTTTGATATCCTAAAAATATTTGTATTTGAATCTACACACAAATATTTTTCCCATTGTAAATTACGTTCGAATAATTTGTCACCTGAATGGGTGTTTTTTTTTTCTTTTAAGAGCCTGAATATTTTTCTATTTGTTATGTTTTGTTTGAAAAATTCATCATTTTTTATCTTTTCTTTTTACTTAATTTTATTTTATTTGAAGAAAATTAACTATGCAGAAGCTTGGAGATTCATTCATTTTAATTTATTTATATTAGTATGGAAATAGAAATGCCTTTAGTTAGTGAATGGTTTCCAAATTTTGAATGTATTCAAAATGTGTTTAATGGGTTTTTTTTCTAATTTCAAAATAAAAAAAAATGAAATATTTATAAAAGTTGATTGTCCTTCAAAATACTTTGTGGAAACTAAAGTTTGTATAAATGGTTTTGGTTTGCTTATATTTTTATAAATTTTTTAACAATAATTTGTAAAAGTTTTAAGTGTGTTAAAGAAAAACATTCAATAAATAAAAACTTCTTTAGCTGAATAATAATATGGAATAAATTTAGAAAATTGTTTAACAAACACTTAAAAATCTGTAATGCTTATTGTATGTAATGTAAATCTTTAGCACAAAATACTTTATCAAAAAGTACAATCATCTACATTAGCCACATGTTGTTTAAGCAGAATAAATAAAATGATTTAAAATTGTCAGATGTATGAACAATGAATGGTATTGAAATTCCTCAACCTTCGACACACTTCTAAAATTGATCTAACGGGATCTTCTACAGATTTTAATTGCTCTAATTGAATGCATTCCCGTAAAATATATAACGCTTTCAGAGTCAATATATTTTATTAAATCACTTAGGAAAAATATACCTCCTGAATTTTAATCTTTACATGACCAGTTACCACAAAGGAAAAAAAATCTACATCGGTATCAGAGTAATTATGTTACATAAATCAAAAAATATACAAATACAAATCAAATATATACGAATCAAATGATTTGTCAAAATCAAACAGATACAATTAAATATCGGAATAAATTTTTGTCTTAAGCACGCTTTGGAAACATTTTCAATTCGTCTGTCATCATCTTCCTGTAATACAATCATAGATACATAATCTTATTAAATAGCAATCTCAAATGCAAATAACCCTTACACTTTCATTGAAAATACAATATATTTCTTTCAATTTAAATAATCAAACTTTGAAGGATTTTTGAGCCCCGGAGTACATGATGTAATCAATTTAAAAAGTTTGGAAAGATTTCAAAAATTTTAAGAAATAGGAAAGCTCTGAAACTCACATTTTGTTGAAAATAATAATTGGAAGGCTACATACAACACATACACCTTTAAAAAATTTCCCATGTTATCTTCTCAGCTAGATTGGCAAGCGCAGTTTCCTGTTACCATTGCAAAATGCATCAATCAGATTTGCTCTTAATCAGAGGAGAGAGACCCTTTGATTTTCCAAATTGATGCATTGTTTAATAAAATAAATGCATATTCTTTAACAATATTTACAATTTCCAATTCACTTCAGAAATTTAAGAAATTACGTAACTGATGTATATCAACTGAAAATTTAATATTAGATCATGTTTCTTTAGCCTTAATTTACAAGAAATCATTGTTCGACAACACTAATGTCGGAGGTTTAACGTTATGAAATAATTTTATATTACGTGTAGGTATCATATATTCATACAATTTTGCAAAAAATCAAACAGTCCATTACATAAATATTTCTAAGGGATACCCCCTTGAGATCGGTAGTTGCTCAGATCTTCTGGAATATATGTATAAATCTCATTTTAAATAAGGGATTTGTCTGGTCATTTGGCAATAATTACGTTCAAAAAGTCGAAGAATGAACCAGAAAACAATTATATTTATTTACCAGTTCCTCACAATATACTTAAAACGAAGAATTCCTTTAGAAAATATTGGGGCAGGGGATAAATGCAAATGACGTAGAACTTTTAATAGGAATCCAATTTTTAAGATTCAGTGGCACCAGGACTCGAACCCGCGTCCCGCTGGCCACAAGTCTGTTACCTTGACCACTAGGCTACCAGGGCCACAGTATGACTTGTGACCCATGATACAACTCGTCATTTCATGATTGTAAGTGTTTTAAACGTTTCGAATTTTTCTCTTGTTAATAATGCAATAACACATTTCTAAACCATGAAGAACTTTAAAAAATAATGGCTTGAGGTGTCTCCATTATGCGCACTGCTCCTCTGTTTGAAATATTTTGAACTTCCCTTTAAACTGTCGTAATTAAAAGTAGTTTATAATGTCTGAAAATGACAATTCTTTGGCTTTAACAATCTTTGCGCTCTGTGAGTGAGTGTAGGGTTTAGTGGCGCAAGAGCCAAATTTGGCTATACTGCGCCACACGTTTGTTAAAAGAATAAAACCATGTAAAAATACACATGAAAAATATAATTACATAAAAATAATTATTATATATGTGCATGCCTGCACGCATATATATAAAAAAATAAAGTTAAAGTTAAAACATTTGAAAAAGTCAAATTAAATATAAAAATCTAATTCTTCTGATAAAAGCAAATAGGTTTTGGTGGGGTATTTCTCCCACCAAGTCAGGTAAAGTTAAATGTGATGAATTAAAAAAGGTGATGCGATAATTATTAAAAACAGGACAATGTATTAAAATGTGATGAACAGTGTAAGAGACATGGCATGAAGGACATTCAGGAGCACGTTCTCCAAACAACAAATGCCTGTGTGTGAAGCGAGTATGTCCAATGCGAAGACGAGTCAATTTGACATCAGTTCTTCGCATTGGCATCACAGGCCATGCTCCTATGACAGGTTTCACAGAGTGCAGTTTGTTATCCAACTGCTGACTCCATGATTCCTGCCAGATCTTAAAAATATGATGCATGATGACGCGCTTCATATCCGATAGCGGAACAGCTAGCGGCAGATGCGTCGTCGCTGACTTTGCCGCGCTGTCTGCTTGCTCGTTGCCTATGATTCCTACGTGACTTGGTAGCCAGCAAAACACGATATCGAAACCCTTGCTGTAGAGTCGACTCGTAATGTCGAGTATTGTACATACCACTGGATGGCAGCGATCGTGGTAGTTTTCAAGCGCTTCGAGTACACTCATGCTGTCAGTATAGATGCAGTATTTACGGGGCATAGTGGAGTCGATTAATTGAAGTGCACGGTAAATGGCGACAGCTTCGGCAGTGAAAATGCTGCAAGAAGTGTCGAGCCTATAACCGTGCATAATATCTTCAATCACGACTCCACAGCCAACGTAATCTGCACGTTTCGAACCATCAGTGTAGATGGCCGAATAACGACCTATACTGACTGCGGTGGTAGGCGAAGACGCGTTGAAAGACGACAGGCGCTACAGTGGATTTACTGTAAGTGGCAAAAGGGTTGATATAATGGAATCGTGGCGTATTCCAAGGTTGGAACTTTGCGCTCTGAATGAGAGATGTTTTTGGATAGATTTTTAAGATTGTTGTATGCAGCATTTTGTTTGCATCTCTTACAAAAAAGTATCCTGCGCAGTCTGTTTTTACCTCTAAAGTAAATAATTATAACACCATTTTTTCCCATACACAGTCAGAAAACTCTCTGTTAAATGTGGATATCTTGTATTAAATGAGTATGTCTTCCATAAAATACTCCTGACCAATATACAAAGAATATAGCATATAAAACAAAGCTATTTGGATATAATATAAAAGAAAAGAGTTTCAAAATAATAGCCTTAATCATATTTACTCGATTAAAGAACACATCAAAACGATGTACAAAATAAAGCTGTGGCTCCTTTCCCTCAAACTTTCAATGGGAATGACCCAGAAGTTTTTGACCTTCTCATATTTCAAAAGCAACTTCTTGATGATTGGATTGATTAATTGCTTACTAACATAGTATTTCGTTGCAACGCAAGTGGATGGGATACGAACCTCTTATCATACATAAATCGTATAAAATTAAAAGTATTGCTTTCTGTCTTTGCGACGGGGACTTATAGACTTCATCTACCATATTTTATTGCTCCTATATAACATGTGGTATTTTCTTTCATAACCCACACTTTACATCCAAGAACTAACTTCCTATATTTTTAAGCAAGAATAACATTTCGAGAAATAATTAAAAGCAATCATAAAAAATATTATGCAAGCTGTTTTAGTTTTCTTTAATATTACTTTAAAAAAATCTGCAAATAATAATTTAAATATGGTAATTTGTAAATATTCAATATTTAACAAGTAAAGTATTTCAAAATTCGAAATTTCTATGCTTTATGAATACAAACTTAATTTTAAGGGCTGAAAATATTAAAGAATTCTTAGAATACTTGGAGGAACAATAGTGAATCCGAAGTAGGAATTACTCAAAATTCACTGTCAAAAGTGATTAATAACTGTCGTACACTCAAAACGAATGACAATTACAAACTTTGTGAAAAATATTTTCAGTTTATCTGTGATTTTTTAAATTAATAACATAACTATTAAAATTGACTAATGATGTTAAACTTCCAAAATAATAACATATTTTGTTTTAATAAGGAATCTGATCTTTTAAGGATAGCATTATAATTTTTAAGAAATAGAGAACACTTACTTCATATAATATCTTCAAAATCCGGATGATTAAAACAATTGACTATTATTACTTCTATAACCTCCATTTCATCCGTCATTGTAACATCCTTTAAATAAAATATAAATTAACTTATTTCTAAAGAGAAAATAACTTTCTCATTTCACACTCAAAAAAATTCTTTTTTAACACACAAGATTGTACTTTTTAATTTTATCTAAAATTAATCAGAGGTTTAGAGAGAGCTTTATATTTCTATAATTTTACTTCTTTAAATTTAAGAATTATTCTCATTTTAGCATCAAAACAATGTTAATGTTTTGTTTTAGTTGCTCAGTTTTAACCATTACATAGAACTTTTTAATCGTTTCAAATTAAACTTTGATGGATTAGTAAACATTTTCTCTCTCTCAGTTCATTTTCATTTCAATACTAAATAATAATTGATACTATTGACAATTATGGTCACAATTTTAATACTTCATTTTAACCCCTTAACCGGTCAATTTTTTTACATAAAATGTTTTAAAAAGGGGCGCATTTTTATTGCGTTTAATTAAACATAATTAATGGAATGAGAAAAAAAATTTAATTTTGTAAACTCAAATTTTAAAGATTTTACACTATTTTTTATTTTACAATTGTGGAATACAAAACACCCTTAATGTTCGGTTTGTATGTATACTTTGCATGTATGCTAAGACGAATGTGTTTCTTGTAACTTCAAAAAAAAATTCTTGTCCGTACCTTTTCAAATGGTGGAGAGCTTTTTGTGTGCGTGTGCAAAAAGCACTTACATACAATTTGAGAAGCATGGAGACATAGTTCTCAAACTGTTTCCGAATTTAACTCAGATTTTCACAAGACAACAAGACAGTGTTAAAATTATTTGTTTTATCCAAAATTTATAAGAAAAGAACTGGACCGGTCAGTATGCACAAGTATTGCATACAGTAGAACAAAAATTAAAAAATCAAAATTCCTGCCTTTTATTTAAAAAAAAATTCCTTCTTTAAAATGAAGATGTCAAATGAAAAGCATTTCAGTACCATGGACAAATTATATCCCCTTTTAAAAATAATAGTACCAAACAATATCACTATAAGATTTAAAAATATGCACAAATCAAAGAAAGAAGAAAATATCAGTGCCCGTACAACGAACGGGTAAACCAGTTGTGGCCAGCTTTCCGTATCCTGTATGATGTACGGGCAAACCAATTAAGAGGTTAAATAAACTATTTCAGTAAATATCAAAACTTAATCAAACTTCTTACATTATCTTATAGAGAACGTCCTTCATTCAACATCATGATTTAAAATAATTGAAATTAAGAAAATTATCCATAGTATTGTCCGTATTTTACTTCACGTATTTTTTCCCCTCTTACCTTATTTTCTTTAAAAAATGTTCGTAGCATTTTGACATTACATTGTGCAATTAAATAAAAAAATATTGCCTAATTTTTTTATCAATATATCATTAAATTACAAACAAGTTGTAAAAACAAAACTAGTTGACAGGCCGATTATTCTTCACATAACTTTTTGGAATGCTTACATTTTCTATGTGCCTTTTATTTTTATTATTAGCAAAGGATCATTCTCGGCTATGTAAATGAATTAATTGAAGAAATATGAACAAAAGTAGAAATTGAGCTTTTTAAAATTATATAACATATAGAAAAAATATTTAGATTTTGAAATAAGAGGAAGAGGCCATTCTCTCTCTCTCTCTCGATCAGATATCTTTTTTAACAAGATCAAAGTAGTTATTCGCATATTCCGAATTCGTTACGAAAAATCGGTACTTTTTAATCATTGTCATTTCCATATGAAAAAGCACATGAATATTCTTAGTGTAATCAATATAGATATTACCATAAAAAAGCAAGAAAAATTTCCATTTTTATTTATTAATGTGAAATAGAGTTTTAATAACTTCATTTGATTATTTAAGGGCCAAAAAATAAAAAAAGATTTTAGAATCAGAAAAAAAAATATTTGTATACTTACTGAAGAATCGCTAAGATCTGTAATAAAATAAAAATAGGAATTAGCTTTATAAAAACAATGAAATTTAAAACATTTAAGTCACAACACAAAATACAACACTATAAGTCAATTTATTTTCAAACATTCAATAATTTTTTAAGCAATAGTGAAAAATTTCAGATAAAATTACGATGCTACTTTGAAAATAAAATTGATATTTGTAGATTAAATTTTGTCGAATATACATATAAAAACAGGAAGCATTAAAGGACTAATTATACATAAATTTAATTTCATATTTTTTCGAATTTTTTTCACAATGTATTAAATAGTGGTCTAAAACAAAATAGTATAACGCTTAATTCAAATCATAGATATGCTTAAACACACACATAGCTATATATATGAATATATATGGTTGTAAAATATTGATGACTATATCAGCTCAAATACTTCTTAATCTTGTAAAATATTTCAAACCGAATAATATTAATAAAACAAACAAACAAAAAATTTAAGAGAACTACTCTGAATAAAGTTTGATTAATATGAGTTACGATTGAAAAGGAAAGAAATGCGGAATCATTTCAATAATACTGGAAATAAAGAGGTTTAAACAACTGTTAGAACCAGACGCATACGCGAAGACCTTAGAATTAGACCCAGTACAATTTCTTTCTAGTAAAATATATAAAAATAAACGTATTACTAGAATTATTTCTATCAAATTGTTTATCAATTATCAGTAGTCCTAGACCTTGCTCGAGATATGAATACAATGACTGTGCCTTTGTGTCCTCTTTCATATGGTGACTGCAGTGAATATCTTGAACTTGACGAGAAAATTGATGAGAGTAGAATACCCATAACCCAAGTCAGAGCCGTTGCTTGTGAATATCCCTGCAACCCAGCGTTTGTCAAACTGTGGGGCGTGATAACTCTACGAGGGGGGCACTAGCATATTGAAAGGTCGAAAACGAAAGGTTAGTTTAAAAAAAATTATTAATTTATAGAAAGAAACACAAAATACTTTCCAACATAATAAAATATTAAAAAAAACGCATTTTCACTGATATAATACACTGATAATGTATCAGTACACTGCACGATGTATTTGATAATTAATTTAACAATACAAAGTTAAGAACACAAGTTTAATAATTTCTAGTGACCCCATGAGTTTGTCATCTATAAATTCTTACAAATTTAACACTTATCTTGAAAATTTGAACGGTTTATAGTTAATCCCTTAACTACCGATTAAAAATTACGTGATTTGCTCCCCAATGCCACGTAGGTGCCCGTATGGGATGTATTTGGGGGATGAATATCAATAAATAAATAAGACCTTCTCTGAAATAAATAAATCCATTGCAAACACTGTCGAAGTTTTTTTCTTGCATTACAAAGCCTTTGGAATATTTTTATGTATAACAGCGCTCAGAGAAGATCGTGCTTCGGAAAGTCTTATATATACGTACGGGCAACGCTTTGGCTGAGTGAAGCATTTCTATTCGCCAGTGACGCTTAAGAGGTCAAAACCGTATATTGTATCTTTAGCGACAAAGTATATTATTATTGAATTCAATACATTGTTATTGTATTGAGGGGAATGCGATGAAAATTATGATTGAATATTGGGTTGTAAGTATTGAAAGTTGAAGCACTGCTGTAACCACTGGATGCATGTTTACATCGATAAATCTATAATTGGGTGATGTACTGAAGCTGGTGCACGAATTTATTGTAACCATTTTGCATTTTATACGGCCGTGGGAAGAGATGCTACCAATTTTGATGGGGCTATATTTATTGCTCTGAATCAATTAAGCGATTGGAAGAGTAATTTCCGATGGGCTGTTGTTTTGTCTGATAGCAAAGACGCTTTACAGACTATCTATAAAAATAAAGATTGCATTTCCGAAAGAAATTATAAATATAGACGGACTTTCAACACTTTGGCTGACTCAATTGCTTTACAGTAGAATCCTGCTCATTGTGGCATCGAGGGAAATGAAACAGCCAATTTTCCTGGCAAAGAAGGGAACAACTGTACTACAAACCATTTATAACCATATGACTTTTAATTCTAATTAAATTAAAAAGAAGGTTTGCCTCCTACCTATTAAATAAATCGAGGGGGAAGGTCTGGGAAAGACCCACTAGTTTAAAGTCAGCTATTTTAGGTTTTACTCGTCATGAGGGCCGTGGCCTTATTTCGTCTTTAGACTAGGCGCTATTGTTTAAATGCCTATCTTAATAATTCGACTTAAGGAATCTTCAGTCTGTACTCTTCGTAACACCGGACAGTCCATGGATAGGGACGAAACCTATGCACTATTATCTTTTAATTCTATTGTTCTTCTGTATTAGGTTGCAAAATCAAGACTCATGAATTAGTTACCAAATATCTGGCATTTGCATAAAAAATAATATTTCTGGATTAAAGTTTGTCGTTATATATATATATATATATATATATATATATATATATATATATATAAAAGTGAAACATTAAGGGAATGATTATAAATAAATTAAAATTCATTATTTTTGGAATTTTTCCATCATGAATTAAAAACTGGTCTAAAAAATAATAAATCTTAATTTAAATCATATGGACTTAAAACACATAGCTACATATATAAATGTATATGGCTGAGAACTATTGATAGCTATATCAGCTCAAATACTTCTTAATACTGTCAATAATTTAAAACCTAATAATAGTAACAAAATTCAACGTTAAATAAAATTTAAAAGAACTAATCTGAATAAAGTTTAATTATGGGTGCTAAGATTAAAAAGGACAGAAATGATGAATCATTCCTATAATACTCGAATAAAGAGGTTTAAGCAACTATTAGAACTAGAAGCATACGCGGACACCTTAGAATTACACCCAGCGCAATTCCTTTCTCTAGTAAAATATACAAAAATAAACATATTACTATAGAATTATTTCTATAAAATTGCTTATCAATTATCAGAAGACATAGACCTGGTTCGAGAAATTAATGCAATGATTGTGCCTTTGTATCCTCTTGAATACAGTGACTTTAGTGTATATCTTGAACTTGACGAGAAAATTTATAAGAGTGAGATAACCACTGCTCAGATCAGAGTCGTTGCTTGTGAAAGTATTGAGAGACCCATGTTTACATCGATGGATTCATGATTGAGTGAGGTACAGAAGCTGGTGCAGGAGTGTATTGCATACATTTTGCATTCTATAACGCAGTGGGAAGAGATACTACCAATTTTGGTGGGGCTATATATTTATTGCTCTGAATCAATTAAGCACTCGGAAGAGTAATTTTCAAAGGAATGTTGTTTTGTTTGATAGCAAAGACGCTTTACAGGCTATCTGTACAAATAAATTTCGCATTTCAGAACGAATTTATAAATGTAGACGGATTTTCAACACTCTGGCTGTCACAATTGTTTTGCAGCAGAATCATGCTCATTGTGGCATCGAAAGAAATGAAACAGACAATTTTCCTGGCAAAGAAGGGAAAGACTATACTACAAACCACAAATAACCATATGACTTTTAATTCTAATTAAATTAAAAAGAAAGTTTGCCTCCTAACTATTAAATAAATTTAGGGGAATATTAGGGAATCATTTTAGGTTTTACTCATCATGAGGGCCGTGGCGTTGTTCTGTCTTTAGACTGGGCGCTATTGGTTAAATGCCTATCTTAATAATTCGACTTAAGGAATCTCCAGTCTGTACTCTTCGTAAATCCGGACAGTCCATGGATAGGGAGCATATTGACGAAACCAATGCACTATTATCTGTTAATTCTATTGTTCTCCTGTATTAGGTTACAAAATCAAGACTCATGGATTAGCTGCCAAATATCTGGCATTTGCATAAATAAATAAATCATTCCTACTTACGTTCGTTAGCACCTTCATCAGATGATAAAATTGATTGTTGCTATTCTTCGGATCGCTACAAAGGAAACGTTTTTTACAATTAAATTTTCTTTAAGTATTGCTGATTGTTTACGTACGAGAATAATTAAATTCGAATACATAGAGGTTTCTAAAAAATTATGAGAAATAATTCATATATTTGTTTGTATTTAAAAATTTTCAATTCAACCAGTAAAACTTTTTAAAGAAATATTATTTTAAAGAGTTTCGCACACAATATTTGAAATGAGAACTTTTTTAAAGTATTTTATAGTTAACAAAAATGGCATATTTAAATTTGAAATTTTTAGGCTTCATAAAAAGGTATATGTTTTTAAAAATTTTAAATAATATTATAGGATAAAATATATATTACTTTTAAAAATATACAATGGGTCATTAAAGAATGTTCTTAGATAATTAGGGAAAAAAATGAATCCTAAAAAGAAATAACTTAAAAGTTTGTTTTTAAAACAGATTAAGCTTTTTAACACTCAAATAGTAAAAAATTTAATTATAAATATTCAGTGAAACACTCTTTTTGTTTTCTTCAATGATTTTATAAAAAAAAATAAAAATAAAAATTTGACTTAAAAACATGAAAATCATGACAATTTTATTTTAATAATAATATTTTTAAAGGAAAATATTAGATATTTACGAAATGGAATTCTTACTTTGTATCTCCAACAGTTTCGTCCTTTTCTTCAGATACTACCAAATTGTTATCCCTGTAATTATTTGAAATTTCCTTTCCTAAGAGATAAATTAAATTCTAAACATAAAAATTTCTAAAAGAGATAAATAAAGTTTCTAAATAGAAATAGCCTTATTTTTCTTTCAAAATATTTCGCTTCAAACACACGACTGTCATCTAAATTTATTTCAAAAACAATTTGGCTTAGACTTGCAACTTTTAAACTTTCGATTATTACTTTCGAGAATTATCCTTATCCAGGCATCAAAAAGTAATGTTAATGTAATATTTTAGTTCAGGGGTTTAAATTGCTATTTAACACTTTTGTATTCCTAGAAATTAAATTTAAAAGATAATATTTCAGTTGATCAGATTTTTTTGTTCACTTTAAAATTTTGTAATAAACATATTGGATACTGTCAATTAATCACAATTTTGATATTTCATAACTTTAATTAACGGTTTTGTTTCATATTAAAACTTTTAAAACGTAACAATATTATCTATAACAGATCGTCTTTCACGGTGCGTCTTTATGCTCGATATAAGTTAAATTATAGAAAATTGTCCACATTACTGAGTTCCGTTTTTCTTCTTATCACTTATTCTTCAAAAATATGTCTGTTATAAATGTGCACAGGTACTTATATCGTTCAAATGTGGTTTCATAAAATAATGTAACTTAATCTTTTATATCAAGATGGTATTAAATATATCAACCAAGTCATGACAACAAAACCAGATTACAGCTCAAGGCTTACCCACCAAACTTTTTTCTGTTCCTAAGAATAAAATCGACGCTCAAGGGGAAGCATCACGGATCGGCAAAGGTGGTTCAACACGCCGTGACGAGTGAACTATGCAACATTCCGGTCCAGGAGTTCCTGGAGGCGTACGAAAACTGGAAACCTCGTTGGCAGCAGTGTATAGATGCGGAAGGTTTCTACTTTGAGAAATTCTAATCGTATGTACTATTGTTATGAATATTTTTTAAAAAAAAATTGGTCCTATTACTTTTAGAACACATACTGTATTTAGAGAGAAAAAGAGGAGCTTTTGTCAAATATCTTTTTTCGACAATATAAGGGCGGGCGAGTGTTTGTTAACGTCACAAGATTAGATCGACAGTTAAGAAGGTCCCATTCGTTCGGAAAATCGATACATTTTGCTCATTTCCATAGCCGTATAAGAAATAAATATTGTTAGAGCATTAGTAGTCAACACACAAAGTAAGTATTAGTAAATAGTATTAAATTGCAGATATAGTGTCTTAAACTACAGTGAAAATTTCCGTTCACATTATCCAAATACTAAATAGTTTTGCTTTTACTAAATAAGAATATTTAAGAGTCAGATAAGTAAAAACGTTTCAAAGTCAGAAAAAATCGGTATTTATAAGATACTTTTAAAACATATACATACCTGTGAGGATTGAGAAACTATAATAAAATAAAAATAAGAATTAGTTTTGTGAACAATGAAATTCAAAATATTAAAATCACAACACAAAAATACAATTTTATCATGTAATCCAAATCTTATTTCAAATTTTCAATAATTCTTTGGAAATAGAGTGACATGTTTTTGAAATAACTAACAGGTTACTTTCACTAGAACAGATCCTTTGACTGCTTTTTTTTTAGATTAAAATCAGTAATATAATTTTTTGTAATCATAAAACAGTAAAAGATTAATTACAAGTCAATACATTTTAGTTACCGTAAAATCCAGCGTACGACGCGCACTTTTAACACAATATAAGATTGAAATTTACTGGTATGTATTATACGCCGGGTACAAAAATGAGAGCTTTAAAAATAGAAAAAAACAGATATCAGCATAGAAAAATTAGACTTATATATATATACATCGAAATAGTGTTTACTTAAAAGGAATAACATCCCTCTAATGAACTTAAAGGGTTGTAGTTCTAGAAGTATAAATTTTTTTCTAAAGCTTGGAAAATAATATCTCGAATAAATGACTTCAAAACATAAGAATATTGCACATGTATATTTCAGGTTTCTTTGTAGAAAAGGGGTTGGGCATTATACGGCGAATACACCTAAAAATTAAGAAAAACAGCTTGCAGTACAGTTACGCGTTGTACACCGGATTTTTTATGATATTTTATAGACATTTTCCTTATGAATTTCATGCTGGTCCAAAAAGGAATAATAAAGCTTAATATAAATCATATGAAACTTTAAACAAATATATACGTATATTTATGTCTAAAAAAATAATGATAACCTTCTCAATTTAGTTACTTCTTGATATTAAATAACTCTTAATACTCCAAATGAATTAATTAACAAAAACAACTCAAGAAAAATTTCTAAATTTATTCAATTAATAAATGTAATAAAACATAAAAAAATAATAAAATTAATATAAATAAAATATCTAATATAACTTCCATTTTGTAAAAATAACTATGAATATATCAATAGAATTAATTCTACTTGCGTCTGGTGATCTCTGTTTAATTAGAGATGTTAGTATGACAAAGTTGAAATACATATGAATAAAAAAATTTAGTTTCGATTAAAAATATTCACAGAGTGTGAATTATATATTTTCTTGTTGACAGTCACAAAAATATTGTAATATCAAAATTTCATACATACACAGAAAGTAAGATGTTTTTCTTCGCGTGATTTCTTTTTTATCACAAAAGAGGCGGGGGCGGGGACTTTCTGAAGCTAATATAACCGATTGAATATATTCCTCGATTTATATAAAAGGGCAAATATAGTTTTTTTTTCTTAAGTGCGCAAATCTAATTAAATTATTAAATTCAACTTTGATTACTTAAATTTGTGTTATTTTAATTATCAATGAAAGGAAAAAGTAAAGAATAAAAATATTCTTGTTTGTTAACTCTAAATTTATCTAAAAATAATGCTTAACATTGCTAGATGTTAAATCAAACAGCATTTCAATAATACTGGATGCATCGCATTAAATTAACCTAATGTTAGAGAAATGTGCAATGTATTAAGTCTATATAACAAGCTTATTTTATTTTTTTCAATGTTAATTTGTGAGTCAACAATTATTTAAATATATTAATTAGGATAGTTTTCTTGCTAAAGCTAATGTATAAAATTCAGCCATTTTAATTTAATTTAATTTTAATTATTTATAAATTGAAAAGTTACAAACTATTATTTTTATCCTGCTGTTGATATCAAACTTTCCCAAAAATCTGGCATTATTGAGAATTTTTTACATTTTACATATGATTTTTTTGTATTTTCCTTTTTATTACATTTTTTTTTTTTTAATTCTCATATATATTGTCTTTTAAATCTGAGTGAATTTTTAGTTCGTGATTTTTGCCATATTCCCAATCCATGTAGGATAGAACAAAACAAAATAAAAAAAAATAAGAATCCAATTTAAATCATTATATTTGATTCACAGAAGCAGAACTTACAACTTGACTCTATTGTATTATCTGGTCCCTTTGATTTCTTCAATTAAAATTAAAGTTTGACTTCCATGACCATGACTCTCATCTACATGATCATATAGCCGTAGATTCTTAAGAGAATAAATAAGGCAGGTTATATTAGCTCCTTTCGTTGAATTTGAATGACAGATTGGGGATGGAAATAAATATTAAAAGTTTTAAGGAATGAATTGAAATGAAAAAAAAAAATCATAAATATTTTAAATAACAAACTCAGTTTCATTAAAAAAAACTCACCATTATAAATAACAACTAAAAAACTTAAAGAATTTTCTTTAGTCCAGTCCAGAGAAATTTATATTACATAAAAATTGAGAACAGGGGATAATTCTAAGAAATACACAATCTTGAAGTTCTCTAATGATCTTATGATGGGAGTGCTAGAAATCCTTGTGCTGGGAAAAATAGGGTTTTGTGTGCTTAACATAACCCTATTTTAAGACTGTCAAATGATATTTAGTAACACAATTTGTATTATAAGCATGCATAAATTAATCACATAAAATTAATGACTAATTAGAAATGCAGTGCGTTAAAAAGTTATTAGACCTTTGACAAATAAGTGATTTCTAAAAAAGAAATCACGATATGCAATTTTAGTGTGTGAATTTAAAATGAATCGTGTTAATCTTTCTTTATTAACTGAAACTTTAAAATTAGCTTTTAAGTTCCAAAATGAACTCGAACCAAAAATAAATATTTCATAATTTTCCAAATTAAAGTTAAGTTATTGATTGTACGAGTTAAGATTCAAAAGGAGAGAAATTATGAATATTTCCAATAACACTCGAATATAGAGGTTTATAGAACCAAAACCAAACGCGAAGATCTTAGAATTAAACCCTGTACAGTTTCCTTTTAGTAAAATATATAACAATAAACATATTGCTAGAATTATGTCTATCAAATTGCTTATGTATTATCAGTAGACCTAGACCTTGTTCGAGAAAGGAATGCACAATGACTGTGCCTTTGTATCCTTGAATACAGTGACACACTTCTGTGTATATCTTGAGAACTTGACGACATAATTTATAAGAGTAAAATACCCACTGTCCAGATCAGAATCGTTGCTTGTGACAGTTATGAGAGAACATATCTCAGTAACCTCTGAACCCATGTTTACCTCGATAGATCCATGATTGAGTGAGGTACTGGAGCTGGTGCAGAAATGTGTTCAATACATTTTGCATTCTACAAGGAAGTGGGAAGAGATACTACCAATTTTGATGGGGCTATAAATTTATTGCTCTGAATCAATTAAGCACTCGGAAGAGTAATTTTCAAAGGAATGTTGTTTTGTTTGATAGCAAAGACACTTTACAGGCTATCTGTACAAATAAATTTCGCATTTCAGAACGAATTTATAAATGTAGACGGATTTTCAACACTCTGGCTGTCACAATTGTTTTGCAGCAGAATCATGCTCATTGTGGCATCGAAAGAAATGAAACAGACAATTTTCCTGGCAAAGAAGGGAAAGACTATACTACAAACCACAAATAACCATATGACTTTTAATTCTAATTAAATTAAAAAAGAAAGTTTGCCTCCTAACTATTAAATAAATTTAGGGAATATTAGGGAATCATTTTAGGTTTTACTCATCATGAGGGCCGTGGCGTTGTTCTGTCTTTAGACTGGGCGCTATTGGTTAAATGCCTACCTTAATAATTCGACTTATGGAATCTCCAGTCTGTACTCTTCGTAAATCCGGACAGTCCATGGATAGGGAGCATATTGACGAAACCAATGCACTATTATCTGTTAATTCTATTGTTCTCCTGTATTAGGTTACAAAATCAAGACTCATGGATTAGCTGCCAAATATCTGGCATTTGCATAAATAAATAAATCATTCCTACTTACGTTCGTTAGCACCTTCATCAGATGATAAAATTGGATTGTTGCTATTCTTCGGATCGCTACAAAGGAAACGTTTTCTACAATTAAATTTTCTATAAGTATTGCTGATTATTTACGTGCAAGAATCATTAAATTCGAATACATAGAGGTTTCTAAAAAATTATGAGAATTAATTTATATATTTGTTTGTATTTAAAAATTTTCAATTCAACCAGTAAAACTTTTTAAAGAAATATTATTTTAAAGAGCTTCGCACACAATATTTGAAATGAGAACTTTTTTAAAGTATTTTATAGTTAACAAAAATGGCATATTTAAATTTGAAATTTTTAGGCTTCATAAAAAGGCATACGTTTTTAAAAAATTTAAATAATGTTACAGGATAAAATATATATTACTTTTAAAAAGAAACAATGCGCATTAAAGAATGTTCTTAAAATATTAGGGGAAAAATGAATCAAAAAAAGAAATAATTTAAAAGTTTGTTCTTAAAAGATATTGGTCTTTTTAACACTCAAATGGTAAAAACTTTAATTATAAATATTCAGTGAAACACTCTTTTTGTTTTCTTCAATGATTTTATAAAAAATAAAGTAACATAACTTAGATGCAACTGCTAAAAATAAAAATTTGACTTAAAAAACTTGAAAATCATGACAATTGTATTTTAATAATAATATTTTTAAAGGAAAATAGTAAATATTTACGAAATGAAATTCTTACTTTGTATTTCCAACAGTTTTGTCCTTTTCTTCAGATACTACCATTTTCTTGTCCAATATTTTGTTCATTAATTTTTTCTTTGCCTAAGAGATAGAAATTAATTTCTAAGGATTAAAAATTGCTATAAGAGATAAAAAAAAATTTCTAAATAAAAATAACTTTATTTTTCTTTCAAAATATTTCGCTTCAAACATGACTGTAATTTAAATTTATTTCAAAAACAATTTGGCTTAGACTTGCAACTTTTTAAACTTTCGATTATTGCTTTCGAGAATTATCTCTCGATCCAGGCATCAAACAGTAATGTTAATGTAATATTTTAGCTCAGTGGTTTAAATTTTTATTTAACACTTTTATATTGCTAGAAATTAAATTTAAAAAGATAATCTTTCAGTTGATCAGACTTTTTTTTTTTGTTCACTTTAAAATTTTGTAATAAACAATATTGGCTACTGTCAGTTAATCACAATTTTAATTAACTGTTTTATTTCGTATCAAAACTTTCTGAAACATAACAATATTATCTATAACAGATCGTCCTTCACGGTACGTCTTTATTCTCGATATAAGATAAATTATAGAAAATTGTCCACATTACTGATTTCCGGTTTTTTCTTCTTATCACTTATTCTTCAAAAATATGTCTGTTATAAATGTGCATGTACTTATGTCGTTCAAATTTGATTTCATAAAATAAAGTTACTTCATTTTTATATATCAAGATAGCATTAAATACCAATCAAGTCATAATATAAACCAAGACGACACACAGCTCGAGTCATCTTCAAATAGGTTTTAAATACTCACATTGTTATGTGCTTCCATTTTTATAATTATGTATATTAACAGATAGCCTGAAGCATTCTCAAATATATAGAGAAACTACAGGGAGAAACGAGTTAAACAAACTTACGCTTATAAAAATTTAAACGTAGAATAGATTTGGTAAAAATTCAGAAAAAGGAACTTTTGTCAAATAACTTCTTTCTACAAGATCATAGCAGGTGGGTGTTTGTTAACGTCGCACTTAAATCAACTCGAGGGATATTAGTGCCGGGTCTTGTGATTTTCAACCAAGGTCAAGTGACGAGGACGACACCTGAGCTGGCATCCCTCTCATAAATTCCACACCACGTCCACGGAAAGAATTTGAGCCATGACTGCTTCAAAGTGCATCAGCATCTCTACACGGTGAGTCTTCAGTTACACTAGGTTTCGACAACGGAACTTGAGAATAATCTCCACGAGCTCGTGACCATGACAAATCGGCCGCCACGGGCTTAAGTTCAGAGAGGAATTGAGAAGGTTATCTTTAGTTCCAAGAAACCAGTACTTTTTGCTTAATGTCATTGTTAGTGCAATCAATGTACATATTGCCTTGAGCTAGCAAAGAGCCTTTCCATATATATTAACTAAATACTTAAAAACTCTGTCTAAAAAAATAAGCAACAAACAGTAAAATTAGCATAACTCGAGAAGAAAGATTACAGCCTTATTAGCGTCTTATCTTTAATGTCTCATTCTATTTTTTTACTTTCAGAGACAACTCTGACCACGGTCGACAGGGGAAACTTATTTTCTGTCCACACTCGTAATAGTTTAAGAGTTAGAAAATTTTAAAAATTTTATAATTAAAAAAATAGATATGTAAAAAATATTTTAACACTTACACGCGTGCATATTGATGAAACTACAGGAACTGTAATAAAAAAATAATGTTATAAACAACGAAATTGAAAACAATAAAATCATAGCATAAAATGCAATTTTATGATATAAGTCTAATTTTATTTCGAACTCGCAATATTTTTTAACATCGGAGGGATATGTCTTCCATTAAAACTAACACGTTACTTTGACAGTAAATTTGATGCCCCTTTAGATTAATTCTTATAATATACATAGTAATATAAAGATGAAACAATAAAGATGGGATATACATAAATAAAAATTGATTTAATCTGTGACTAGTTCATGCTGAATTAAATACTGACGTAGGAGGAAATAAAGCAAATCTTAATTTAAATCATATGAAACTTATACAAAGCTACATATATGAATATACATGGTTCGAAAACATTTTGCTAGCTATATCACACACACAGTTAAAGTATTTTTTCTTGATACGCAAAATATTTAAAACCTCAAAAGAACAATTTTTATATAAATAACTTTCAAAAAGGATTTCTAATTTAATCTGATTATAATTAAGAAATATTAACAACATAAGAAAAATAAATAATTAATTAAATTATACTGAATGAAATACTTAATGTATTTTTCTGTGTAAGAAAACAATCACGAACATGTTTATAGAATTAATTAGCTGTTATACCCGTCCTTCGCACGGAAGAATTGAAAAATTAAACAATACAGATTGAAGGATAAAAAAGTTTTTATTGAGTTAATTTTACGTGAATTACAAGTCAAACAAAAAAAAGCTTTTTGCATATCTCAGCTGAACAAAAAAAAAACCTGTTTGTTAAATTTTGTCAGTAGATCTAAGATCTGATATATAAAAAAGGGATTTTTTTTTATCTATAATTTCCCGTAACTCTCTTGTGAGTCGATTTTTGAAAACACCTTCCTAAGCTGATCTCTGCTCAGCAATAGTACATTGCTACAAATTTTGTGTAATGAACGCTTAAAATAGTATAAATAACTTATATCTGGATGTATAATACGTTAATGTTGCTTTTTGTTGCATTTATTTTATGTTAAAATTGTAATCAGCCTCACACTCCTCCTGCTCAAGCTTTCGCATTTCCTGGCACCTGGCGTAAACAAAACAAAATGCAAAGTTTTGTTTCACACATAAAAGGTAGATATATGCTGTCACTGGCTTTTTTGCAGAGGGCCGAATTTTTTCCTACTTTCTTGACAGTTATCGTTATATTTTGGACCCTTAACACAATATCTATATAAATTATTGCCTATGTGTTATTTTGATGTATAAGCTATATTATTGTAAAGTTTCATTAAAATCCATTCAGTTGTGTTCGTGAAAGACTAACACAAACATCCATACAAACTTTCACGTTTATAATATTAGTAAGGATTCTAGTTACGTTTATCAAAAGCTGCCTTCTGCTTTTCGCTACGTCGACTTCTTTTTGTATTGTTATATATAAGATGAATATCTTTTCCCCTAGAAAAAGGGTTTTAAAAAATAAATTTCACATAATTTTTGCGTATTATTAAAGTGCAATAATCATAGAAAATTTTGCTATATTTAGAAATAACTAAACATAATCATGGGAGATAATAAATAGAATAATGTTTTTAATTTTAAAAAAATTGTTTGAGCAAGGAAAAAAAAAATGTATTACTCTAAAGCAGCGGCTCCCAAACTTTTTCATCTTATGGAACCCCCTAAGACGTAAAGGTGCTTTCGTGGAACCTCTAGAACTAGAAAGTGTTTTCGTAGAACCCCATTCTATACGCATACTTCGAGGAATATATCTCAAAATAATATTTAAAGTAGATCAACATGTATGGGCACTTTATGTAAATTCGATTAAAAAAAGTATTGCGTTCATTATTAAAAAATTATAATCTAATTTTTTAATATAATTTTACTCATTAATAATATTAATTTGCGATTCAAGTGTCACTTATCCATGCATTATGTAATAACTGTGATACGTGCTTTTTTTCACACAAACTGTCCAGTGAGTGAATATTAATGTCGCACTGTGTTGAGCTAGACGAGGATTTTTGATGACTGATCGCGTAATTTTGAACCATGGTCAAGTGACGAGGATGACACCTCAGTTGGCACCCCCTCACAAACTGTCGAAGTCTATGTCTGTTGAGATTAAATGCCACCGCATTACTTATTCAGAGTTTAGTTTCTTTTTTATTTTGTTTTTCTAGTCTCTCACGTCGAGAAATATATTTAGCTTAAACACAATGAATGCTCTGTGAATGGCATTGAATGCTGTATGAGAAAACCTATGAATATTTCGTATGAATTTTCAACCTATAATTTAGATGCTGTTCTTGTTAAATTTAGAGATTATAACATCAGATCTGTTGAGAGATGTGCTGATAAGTTGTTTTTCCCTTTCATTATAGGTGTTTTTATCGCAAATACAAAAAGGTGAATTTTCCATTAGAAAACTATTTAGTTTTGCAAGACATTTTATTAACTAACGAGTGGAGATTATCTCCTGGAAATCGAGACAGTAAACAATAGAATATTTTCAATCTAGTAGGAAGTATATATATTTATAAAGATAAAGAGTTCTAATATTAATGTATTATATCATAATAAAAGTTTAAAATTGTTTTATATTAAAGTTATTATATATATAAAAAAATTTCAGTTTTAGTAAGTAGGACGAGATATAGATACTTGTAACTATATAAACTTGATACAGAACATGAATCCACACATTTTGAATGCATATTTATTTCTTCTCGATTTTTTCATTGTGACTCGTGGAACCTTTGGGTATGCCTCATGGAACCCCAGGGTTCCGCGGAACACAGTTTGGGAACTACTGCTCTAAAGAGTGACGCCCTCATTATTTGAGTTTATGCATGTGTTAACACAGTAAATAATTAATATTTAACTAATATGGGGAGTCTACATTTAGAATTTCCATCCTTCAAAAATATACAATTTGTTTTAAAGACTAATTATATTGCATTATGGGATAAAATGTGACATGAAAGAAAGTTTATAATTATTGGAAGAGTAATAAAAGATCAAAAATTGGAATAATGTTAAAATTCATTATTAAAAGTGATTAAACATAAACTAAAACATAACACAAAATTATTGATAATTATATAATGTTTCTGTGAAACACTTTTATTTCTTCGATGTTTTTATAGCATGATTTACATCCATCTACTAAAACTGACAAATGAGATCTAGCTTTCCAAATAACTGCATATTATGAGAAACTATATTCTTCAAAGGAAACAGAATTTATTTTAAAAAGGAACTCTTATATACCTGCTTTTCCTCTTTCGTCCACGAGCAGGAGGAATAGAATTTGCCGCCGAAACCCCATATCTTGTTGACTAGAAAATAAATTAACACTTCAACTTAACATCTAAACTTAAAAAAACTTAATTTTTAAACTAAAAACATTTCTCTTTCAACGTGAATGTAATTTAAATTTGTTCCAAAAGCTATTTGGATTAGACCTTAAACTTAAATAACTTTCCGTTTTATGCAAGAATTCCCTCATCCTAGCATTCAAAATTAGTGTTATTTTTTTATTTAGTGTTTTAAACCCTCTCAAAGCGTAGTTATTTTATCAAAGTAGGTGTCAAAAAAGCGTAATTTTTTATCTCGTGTTTCAAATCTACATATTAAACCTACATTTTAGAGAAAAACATAAAAAAAAAAGAATTGTAAAAGAGTTTTTATTTTAAAATACCGAATTAGATCATAAAAATATGTACATAAAAATAAAATGGAACAAAAACAGGAACAGCTGGGGCTGCACAGCTAAATAGTCGAAAAAAATGCGTACTCCAGGAAATCGCGGGTTGGACAAGTTTTGCTACATATACGTTGCCAGTGGAAATCGCGGAATGCGCAGCGAGAGGTTTAATTATATAGTCCTTTTATATTAGAAATTAAATTATAAAAGATAGACCTTCCGGATTATCAAATTTTTGTTCGCTTTATTTTTTTCTGTACTAAATTATACTGACTACTGTCAATTAGTCAAACTTTCAATTAATTCATGTACACTCAAGAGCACGGAAAAAGTGCATCAAGAAAGGAGCTTCGGATGGAACACTCATAATGATACAGATGAGACATTCTCTTGATCCGAAAAACAAGAGAATTAAAGAAATACAATGCATAAAATTAGACAAATACAGTTGCAATATATCGTGCAACAAGGTCTGACACTGAAATGAGTAGCCGTCAGTTGTTATCCTGAGGTGATATGCGCACAAATCTTAAAAGGACCTACAAATCATGAGCACATTGACAGGATTGCATCTGACGTTTTAGCTGGTACCAAAAATGTTCTATAGAGTATAAGTCCAGAAGTGGATCGGTTGTGGATGAGATTGAACGTGACGTAAAAAGTCTTCAGCTACTTGAGCTGTATGCGATCGAGCATTATGTTGTTCTAAAATGGCCCTTGGAGCGATTTAGGACAAGTTTCATGCAGGGCCGAAAAAGATCGTCAGCATGTTAACCAGACCATCATAAGATATATCCCCCAAACCATTGCACGTTATGCACACCACACACATAGTCAGTGTTTTAAAATCTGTGTCATTTCACTTCTGTCTAAATTGGCACCATTGTAGATGAAGTTGCTGATGTTTCAGTGTTAAAATTGGTACTCGAAAAGGGCATTTGGATTAAAGATTCGTTACTTCTACTGGAAATTGTCTGCGGAACAACTGGGATCAGTTGTGCTCGATCATGGAACGCGTTACAGTGAGATCCACGAGCGTTTCCCGCATAATCTTTCGATCCTCTCCCCAGTGGCGCAACGGAAAACATTTGCCCCCCCCCCCTGGAAAGTCAGGTTTGGGGCCAACCAAGTTGGATTTTACAAAAATTAAGGTACTTGGCGGCAGTTAGTATTTAGGCCCCAAAGAACCCGGTCCCCCCTGCGATGGGGGGCGGAGGTGTACGTTACGCCACTGCCTCTCACCTCGTCTTCCAGCTTGTTTCAGACTCGGTTCTTCGCGCGTGGGTACCATCTCGTTTTAACCTCTCCCATGTTCGGACAATGCACTCCGAATGATCGACCTTGTGAACAATAAGGGGCACCGATTAGCCTGTGGTTTTCGTGCCAATGATCAGGCTGTCTCAAACTCTATTAATTCTGTAAAAAGTCTTCTCACACATCTACTTCATATTCTCCTATTACTAAAGTCCTCCAAGCGACGGTATGTAATCATTATGTTTATAAATGTTCCCCTCTGCTCCGGCTTACATAGAAAAAATTCCTGACTCCAGCGTCAGTGCGATACATTAATTGAGGAAATATGAATGAGAGTAGAAATTGTGCTTTTTAAAATTACAACTTATAATAAAATTATATAGATTTTTTGAAATGATTAGAAGAAGAGGCTATTCGGTCAGATATATTTTTTACAAGATCAAAGTGGTTATTAGCATATTCCGAATTCGTTACGAAAAATCGATACTTTTTAATCATTGTCATTTCCATACGAAAAAGCACATGAATATTTTTAGCGTAATCAATGTAGATATTACCATAAAAGAACAAGGAAAATTTCCATTTTTATTTATTAATGTGAAATAGAGTTTTACTAACTTCATATAATTTTTTAAGCGTCAAATAATAAAAAAAAATTTCAGAAACAGAAAAAAAATACATATTTTAAAGATATATAAATATATATACTTACAGATGAAGCGCCATGATCTGTAATAAAATAAAAATAAGAATTAGCTTTATGAACAATGAAATTGAAAACTTCAAAGTTATAACACAAAATACAGCACTATATGTAAATTTTTTTTCAAACTTTCTGTAACTTTTTAAAAAATTGTGAACATTTTCAGATAAAATTACAATGCTACTTTGACAGTAAAATTGATATTTCTAAATTAAATTTTGTCGAATAGTTATACACAGCTGGCCATACAAAATTCAACACAAAAAAAGAGCGAGAGATATCACAGCGAAATTTATTTGGCAGGTAACATGTTTTACAATGATTAAAATTGGAGCCTCATGTGACGTGTGAATGATGTGATAATCAGTAGCTGGTGTACCTGCCGTTGTTTGCTATAACCACTGCCACATGCCTCGGCATAGAAATAAAGCTGCTTTAGATCAGTAGTCTTCAAACATTTTCATCTCACGGAACCCCTAGAACTATAAGGTGTTTTCGTGGAACTCCTAGAACTGCAAAGTTCTTTTGTGAAACCCTATTCCACACACACACACTTAGAAAAATATATCTAAAAATATTTAAATATACACTGCTATTTGTAAAAAATGCAACACCATAAAGGAATCATCCGAATTAAATGAACTATGCAGCAAATATCAACTATAGGATGTTACGTAAAATAGTAGTTTCAGAGACACCGCGCATGCGTGGCGCACGCAGCGCCCTCTGAACTGATGCTGAAAGCGTATAATATAGCTGTAGCTGGACGTTGAAAATAGTTAATGATCATTTGTTAGTTTCGAACGTTTAGTGAGATCTAAGTATGCTTCCACGACGAAATAAGGAGAAATTCCAACAACTTACGGAGTTTGAACGGGGAGGATTATCGGCCTTCGAGAAGGAGGATTTTCCTACCGCACAATAGGAGCTCGTGTGCAGCGGAATAGTTCTACAGTGATGCGAGTTTGGAAGCAGTGGACCGATAAGCACCGAACAACTCGAAAAACTGGCAGTGGACGATGGAAGGTGACGCAGAGCGCGAAGATCGACACCTGCTCCGCATAGCGGTGAATGACCGCTTTCGTATTAGACGCTATGCCGGTGAAGGCTGCCTTCCAGATTGCGTTATCGAACGACAAAGTGGCCTAACACTCGGAGTTATGGGTTGGGGTGCGATTTCGTATCATGCACGATCCAATTTACTACAAATTGAGGGTATTCTCAATAGTAACAGGTACGTCCATGAAGTGTTACAGTCCGAAGTCGTTCCCTTCCTTTAAGGCATTCCTGGAGCTATTATTTAGCAGGGTAATGCACGCCCAGATGTAGCAAAGAGGGTTCGAGACTTCTGTTCAGCCCAACACATGCAACTTCTTCCCTGGCCTGTTTATTCACCGAATATGGCGCCTAATTAGCACGTGTGGGATTTGGTTGGTTGGCGTCTCGTTTGTGATCTGCGTCTTGCAGCTTCAAAAGACGAACTTGCTGCGCATACAAGCAACATGGGATTCTCTTCCACAAGCAGACATTCAAAATCTGTTAGACTCCAAGCTACGTCGTATAGCTACACTTATTGCAGCGCGTGGTGGCTACACTAAATACTGATTTCGGACACTTATAATTGTTTTTTGCTTTGAAAATTTCATCATTTATTTGTATTAATACAAGTCGTTTGTGCATTTAATTTAATTTAATTTAATTCTGATGACTCCTTCATGGTGTTGCATTTTTTACAAACAGCCATTTAGATCACAACATGCTATAGGTGCTTTAAGTAAAGGCAATTAAAAGTATATATTGCATTAAATATTTTTTAAAAAATTATTCTTTTAATATAGTTAACTCATTTATAATATTAATTTGTGATCCAAGTATCACCTACCGATGCATTATGTTTAGTAATTGAGATATGTGCTTGAATTTTTTCACACTAACTGCCGAAATATAGGTCTATTGATATCAACTGCAATCGCATTATATATTCTGAGTTTCATTTGTTTCTATACTTAGTTTTTATAGCCACACAAGTTGAGAAATATTTTTCCCTTTCACGCAGAGTTCTTAATGGCATTAAAATGTTTATAGCTATGTGGGAAATCCTGTGTATTTTGCAACATAAAATTTAGGAGCAGTTCTTGCTTAAATTTAGGTTTTTAACATCGAATCTGCTGATGTGTTAACTTGTTCCCTCTCCTTTACTGTAAGTGTTTTTCCCACAAAGAAAACTATTTAGAAACTCATTAGAAAACTATTTAGTTTTGAAAGACATTGTACTAATGAGTATAAAATTATCTTGGGAAACCTAGGTTAGTAAACCATAAAATATTCACAATCTTGTAGGTAGGTTTCTATATATATGTAAGTTGACCAATTTTTTTACAATGAAAATGAGGACGAAAAATTTAAGGAAAAATTAAAATGTAAATATATGAAATGTGTTTTATTAATTCAAAAAAATATTCTAATTACACTTGCATACCTTTTAATTATTTACTTAAACGAGTATTTTTCCAATGAATGAATTTTTTTTTTTTTTTTTTTTTTTGCCAATTATCATTTTCTAATAGAGTCGGACCTCGATTTAACGAACTACCATTTAACGAATTTCTCTCTTTCCCCGATTAATATAAAGACAAAAACCCCTATTTAACGAATAATAAAACCCAATTTAATGAATTTTTTCAAAAACTGAAAATTTATTAGTTTGTGTTGGAAAAAATTGGACTTTTTTTTCGAATGACATCTTTTTTGTCCAGAACTGAAAACAGTTTTGTCTTGTGAGTGAATAATGTCGACAGGAAAGGGTCCAATACGTTATTAGACATTACAAGGGCAGATGAGTCATAAGTAATACCTATAGTGTGAGTTTTGAATAAGACAGGAAACTCTTTTCTTACCTCATCCAACTGCACGTTGCAGGACACATTTTAAAATTTTAAAGATCATGTTACACACATTTGATGATGGACTGCCTATCCGAGTAACTGAAGTTCAGGAATTTGCTGATTTGCCGGAGCCAATGAAGAGTGATTCTGATGCAGAAATTGATAATGAAATTCTTTAAAAAAAAATTTACGCTTTCTAATGTTTTACATCATAGGTTCTCCACGTGGGCGATAATGCCCCCTTGTGGGCGTTTGAGGCTTTTAAGGGGCAGTAAACACGGAGGGACTTCGGCAGATTAACCAAATATATTCTTAAAGAAAAACACGCTGATTATGTACTAATAAAAGAAAACTTTTTGATACTGATTACCTTATGTTGTTTGTATATATTTAAATCATTTCTATATCACGTGTACGAAAATTCACATATTTCGGTAGTTCGGAAAGTGGATGAAAAACTTATAGATTACATTACATTCAGACCTACATGAAACTGAATGCTGTAGTAAATTTTAATTTCTGTAGTGTGCGTGTTGTCTTTGTCTGTCAGCAGTATTAAAAATGTTCCGTCTACTGCATTTATTACGTATATTATCCAAGAAATATAATTAAATACGTTAACCAGACATTAACGTGTGATTCTTTAAAGGCAGAAACTGCTAACTTTTTTTATTTTGAAGGCAATAATTTATTGCGAATTACTTCATATCATCAAAACCTTCTTTCAAAAGCGTCTTTATAAGAGGTAAGCTAAAACTTTTATTCCACTTTTTTAAATAAAGAAATTCAATAGCGTTTCAATTGCAATAATATCTTATCTAAAACTAAAATATATATTACACATTTAAATATATTAGCGGCAATAGCTTTTTCAGATTCGCAAGTAAAAAATCGGAGGTTTTAGAAAAAAATTAAATTAAAAAAATATATTCTATTTGTAATAGAATATTTTTTTAAATTTAATTCTTGTTTTCACCATGTATTATGTACGCTCTTATTTCTCTAGAGTGGGAGAGGGCGGTATCAAAATATTCACTAGAAAAGGGGGCTCCAGTTCAAAAAAGGTTGGGAACCTATGTTTTACATTGATTGGAAACTTTGAAAACGTATCTTATACAGCAGAATGTAAATGACGCAGTATTTTCTTCTATGCACAAAGTCGAAAAAAGAACTTAATCGAGTCCGGAGTCAAAAAGAATTTCCAACTATTAATCAGTATTTTAAAATTTTAAAAAAATAAAGGGTGCAGAAAAATTCACTCTTAGTATTTTTAACTTTAATAAAAAGTTTGTAGCTACTAATACAGTGTAGTTGCTTATTACAGAATTTCCAAAGAGCGAAAAATTTTTACTTCATTTGCACCTCAATGTAACGAATCACCCAGAGTTAACGAACAAAATGTTCGGTCTTGATGCATTCGTTAAATTGAGGTCCGACTGTAAATTGAAAGTTTCGAAGCAAGAAATATCCTTGATATAGAACTTTAAGGTAAGTGCTACAGCTAAAGTATCAGCATTCAATCTTTATTTCTCACGTGTCAAAAAATCATTATCAATTGAAAAAACCCCTTTCAACTGCTGCATTACTTCCATGGCAGCACAATGTAAATTCAAGAATAATTAAATTTTCACATTGAATGTGTTCATTTTTAGAATGGTTAAATATTTCCACCCATCTTTTATCAATTTCAGCATGCTGATTTTCCCAATGTTCTAGTTTATCAGAATTTAAATATACATTCAGTCTTCGAACAGTCTTTCTTCAAACAGACGATTGCTATCGAATTTAATATCAGGCATTTATTTCGATAAAAACTCAACACCATTAAAAACTTATTTCCAGTGATATTCCTTTCAGACCATTCTTTGACATATTGGAAACATGTTTGGTAAAAATTCTGCACTTCTTTGGTAAACTTTTCTATTATACCTTCTCTAAGTTTGACAGTTTTATTTTTACTATTAAAGGAATAAATTTTTCTTCAAATCGGGATTTTTATTGAAGGACAAAATCATTCAAAATAAGAATAACTTGTAAAGCTGAAATATGTTCACCCTCAATCTTTTGAATTGTTCTGTGGAAAATAGATGCCTGCTTATTTACAAAATGTATAAATATCTTCGATAATTCATACTGTACCGGCACATGGCGCGTAACAGTTCGACCTGGGATCTCTGAATATAGAGATTAACAGACAAGTTTTAAAATATTGAAAAAGGAGGACACTTTTCAAGGAAGGACAGAGCCTATAAAAGAAGGACTGTTCTTCCTAAAAGGGGATGATTGATCACCTTAATATATATATAAAGATAAAAGTTTAATATTCTTTTATTATATTATAATAAAAGTTTAAAAAAAGTATTACTAAAAATTTTTTATGCATAAATACAATTTTAAGTTTCTTAATTATAGTGAGGAGCTCTAAATTCTTGAGGGTATACGAACTACATAGAGAATAGAATCCATTTTACGCACATGTTTTTAAATTTCTTTTTCAAAATTTTTTTTTTTTTTGACTCGTGGAACTTTTGGATATGCTTCGTGGAACTCCAGGGTTCTCCGTGGAACACATCTTGAAGACCACTGCTTTAGATGTATCCTTGGTGTACAGCAGTCCATGCGCCTACCACGCATTGTCAAAGTTGATCTGGTGTAGCAGTGGGTGGTGTATCCCAGGTCAATCGTAGTGCAAGCATAAATCACACGTTTTTGATTAGCGATAGATCTGGAGAACAGGAAGGCCAAGGACGCAATGCTATCTTATGGGTAAAGAACTCTAGAAAACTGCTTGTCATGTGTGGTCGCGCATTATGCTGTTGGAATATGGCTAATGGCAAGCGCTGAATGCATGGTAAGACGGGCTTTAACATTTCACACATGTACCACTGGCTGTGCAGAGTACCAGTAACGCATACTAGATGTGTGCGGCAGTGAAATCGAATACAACCCAAACCATACCTTCGTGATGTGGCAATTCGATCCATCACTGCCATGAGCACAATCTGCCTGTCGTCACTGGCAACGGCGCAACGAGGTGGGTGTGATTGGCCCGTCGTTTTCTCCTGCATCCAGTGATGACAGATCCGCATCACACACACAGCTGCTTGGTTTCGTCCAACATGTTGACCGATCTCTCTGAGGGATAATCCGCAATCCCTATAGGCTACAATTCTTTCTTGGTCGAATGCAGAAATTTGATAAGAAGACGTTCGATCTTTTCCACAAGCCATAAATTAACAGCTTACACAAAAAAAAAAAAAAAAAATTAAAAAAAAAAAAAAGATGCCGTACTTCGAATCGCCAATTTGTTTTCACGTTATATAGCGCTTGCGAGTGGCGCCATTGTCCTCAGTGATGTGCGTCAGCGCTATAATGCTAATGATTTGCATATTTCATCTTATATGTTTGTGAGGCCAGCAGTGTATATTTATAAACATGAAACATTAAAGGACTGATTATATACATAAATTAAAAATCATATTTTTTTTCGGATTTTTTCATAATACTGGTCCAAAAGAAAACAATAAAACTTAATTTAAATCTTATGGAGCTTAAACACACACATAAAGCTACATATATGAATATATATATAGCTGAAAAATATTGATAGTTATATCAGCTCAAATACTGCTTACTATTGTAAAAAATTTAAAACTGAATATTATTATCAAAATAAAATATTAACTAAAATTTGAGAGAACTAATCTGAATAAAGTTTAATTATGGGAGCTAAGATTAAAAAGGAGAGAAATGATGAATCATTCCAATAATACTCGAATAAAGAGGTTTAAGCAACTATTAGAACTAGAAGCATACGCGGAGACCTTAGAATTACACCCAGCGCAATTCCTTTCTAGTAAATTATACAAAAATAAACATATTACTATAGAATTATTTCTATAAGATTGCTTATCAATTATCAGAAGACATAGACCTGGTTCGAGAAATGAATGCAATGATTGTGCCTTTGTATCCTCTTGAATGCAGTGACTTTAGTGTATATCTTGAACTTGACGAGAAAATTTATAAGAGTGAGATACCCACTGCCCAGATCAGAGTCGTTGCTTGTGAAAGTATTGAGAGACCCATGTTTACATCGATGGATTCATGATTGAGTGAGGTACTGGAGCTGGTGCAGGAGTGTATTGCATACATTTTGCATTCCATAACGCAGTGGGAAGAGATACTACCAATTTTGGTGGGGCTATATATTTATTGCTCTGAATCAATTAAGCACTCGGAAGAGTAATTTTCAAAGGAATGTTGTTTTGTTTGATAGCAAAGACGCTTTACAGGCTATCTGTACAAATAAATTTCGCATTTCAGAACGAATTTATAAATGTAGACGGATTTTCAACACTCTGGCTGTCACAATTGTTTTGCAGCAGAATCATGCTCATTGTGGCATCGAAAGAAATGAAACAGACAATTTTCCTGGCAAAGAAGGGAAAGACTATACTACAAACCACAAATAACCATATGACTTTTAATTCTAATTAAATTAAAAAGAAAGTTTGCCTCCTAACTATTAAATAAATTTAGGGGAATATTAGGGAATCATTTTAGGTTTTACTCATCATGAGGGCCGTGGCGTTGTTCTGTCTTTAGACTGGGCGCTATTGGTTAAATGCCTACCTTAATAATTCGACTTATGGAATCTCCAGTCTGTACTCTTCGTAAATCCGGACAGTCCATGGATAGGAGCATATTGACGAAACCAATGCACTATTATCTGTTAATTCTATTGTTCTCCTGTATTAGGTTACAAAATCAAGACTCATGGATTAGCTGCCAAATATCTGGCATTTGCATAAATAAATAAATCATTCCTACTTACGTTCGTTAGCACCTTCATCAGATGATAAAATTGGATTGTTGCTATTCTTCGGATTGCTACAAAGGAAACGTTTTTTACAATTAAATTTTCTTTAAGTATTGCTGATTGTTTACGTACGAGAATAATTAAATTCGAATACATAGAGGTTTCTAAAAAATTATGAGAAATAATTCATATATTTGTTTGTATTTAAAAATTTTCAATTCAACCAGTAAAACTTTTTAAAGAAATATTATTTTAAAGAGTTTCGCACACAATATTTGAAATGAGAACTTTTTTAAAGTATTTTATAGTTAACAAAAATGGCATATTTAAATTTGAAATTTTTAGGCTTCATAAAAAGGTATATGTTTTTAAAAATTTTAAATAATATTATAGGATAAAATATATATTACTTTTAAAAATATACAATGGGTCATTAAAGAATGTTCTTAGAATATTAGGGAAAAAATGAATCCTAAAAAGAAATAACTTAAAAGTTTGTTTTTAAAACAGATTAAGCTTTTTAACACTCAAATAGTAAAAAATTTAATTATAAATATTCAGTGAAACACTCTTTTTGTTTTCTTCAATGATTTTATAAAAAATAAAATAAAAATAAAAATTTGACTTAAAAACATGAAAATCATGACAATTTTATTTTAATAATAATATTTTTAAAGGAAAATATTAGATATTTACGAAATGGAATTCTTACTTTGTATCTCCAACAGTTTCGTCCTTTTCTTCAGATACTACCAAATTGTTATCCCTGTAATTATTTGAAATTTCCTTTTCCTAAGAGATAAATTAAATTCTAAACATAAAAAATTTCTAAAAGAGATAAATAAAGTTTCTAAATAGAAATAGCCTTATTTTTCTTTCAAAATATTTCGCTTCAAACACACGACTGTCATCTAAATTTATTTCAAAAACAATTTGGCTTAGACTTGCAACTTTTTAAACTTTCGATTATTACTTTCGAGAATTATCCTTATCCAGGCATCAAAAAGTAATGTTAATGTAATATTTTAGTTCAGGGGTTTAAATTGCTATTTAACACACTTTTGTATTCCTAGAAATTAAATTTAAAAAGATAATATTTCAGTTGATCAGATTTTTTTGTTCACTTTAAAATTTTGTAATAAACATATTGGATACTGTCAATTAATCACAATTTTGATATTTCATAACTTTAATTAACGGTTTTGTTTCATATTAAAACTTTTTAAAACGTAACAATATTATCTATAACAGATCGTCTTTCACGGTGCGTCTTTATGCTCGATATAAGTTAAATTATAGAAAATTGTCCACATTACTGAATTCCCGTTTTTTCTTCTTATCACTTATTCTTCAAAAATATGTCTGTTATAAATGTGCACAGGTACTTATATCGTTCAAATGTGGTTTCATAAAATAATGTAACTTAATCTTTTATATCAAGATGGTATTAAATATATCAACCAAGTCATGACAACAAAACCAGATTACAGCTCAAGGCTTACCCACCAAACTTTTTTCTGTTCCTAAGAATAAAATCGACGCTCAAAGGGAAGCATCACGGATCGGCAAAGGTGGTTCAACACGCCGTGACCAGTGAACTATACAGCATTCCGGTCCAGGAGTTCCTGGAGGCGTACGAAAACTAGAAACCTCGTTGACAGCAGTGTATAGATGCGAAAGGTTGCTACTTTGAGAAATTCTAATCGTAGGTACTATTGTTATGAATAATTTTTTTGAAAAAAAAATAGGTCCTATTACTTTTAGAACACACTCTGTATTTACAGAGAAAACTTTTGTCGAATATTTTTTTTCGACAATATAAGGGCGGGCGAGTGTTTGTGTTAACGTCACAAGATTAGATCGAGAATTAACAAGGTATTAGTAAATAGTATATTAAATTGCAGGTATATTATCTTAAAGTACAGTCAAAATTTCCGTTCACATTGACCAAATACTAAATAGTTATACTTTTACGAAATACGAATATTTAAGAGTCACATAAGTAAAAACGTTTCAAAGTCAGAAAAAAATAAGTATTTATAAGATATTTTTAAGACATATACATACCTGTGAGGATTGAGAAGCTATAATAAAATTTAAAAAAAATTAGTTTTGTGAACAATGAAATTCAAAATATTAAAATCACAACACAAAATGCAATTTTATCATGTAATCCAAATCTTATTTCAAATTTTCAATAATTCTTTGGAAAAAGAGTGACATGTTTTCTGAAATAACTAACAGGTTACTTTGACTAGAACATGTCCTTTGACTGCTTTTTTTAGATTAAAATCAGTAATATAATTTTTTGTAATCATAAAACAGTAAAAGATTAATTACAAGTCTATAGATATTGGTTACCGTAAAAACCAGCGTATAACGCGCACTTTTAACACAAAATATAAGATCGAAATTTACTAGTACGTATTATACGCCGGGTACAAAAAGCTTTAAAAATAGAAAAAAACAGATATGAGCGTAGAAAAAAATTAGATTTCTATATATATCGAAATAGTGTTTACTTAAAAGGAATAACATTCCTCTCTAATGAACTTAAAGGGTTGTAGTTCTAGAAGTAGAATTTTTTTTCTAACGCTTGGAAAATAATATCTCGAATAAATGACTTCAAAACATAAGAATATTGCACATGTATATTTCAGGTTTCTTTGTAAAAAAGGGGTTGGGCATTATACGGCGAATACACCTAAAAATTAAGAAAAACAGCTTGGAGTACAGTTACGCGTTGTACACCGGATTTTATGATATTTTTCAGACATTTTCCTTATGAATTTCATGCTGGTCTAGAAGGAATTAATAAAGCTTAATATAAATCATATGAAACTTTAAAGAAATATATACGTATATTTATGTCTAAAAAATAATGATAACCTTCCCAATTTAGTTACTTCTTGATATCAAATAACTCTTAATACTCCAAATGAATAACTTAACAAAAACAACTCAAGAAAAATTTCTAAATTTATTCAATTAATAAATGTAATAAAACATAAAAAATAATAAAATTAATATAAATAAAATATCTAATATAATTTCCATTTTGTAAAATAACTATGAATATATCAATAGAATTAATTCTACTTGCGTCTGGTGATCTCTGTTTAATTAGGAGATGTTAGTATGACAAAGTTGAAATACATATGAATAAAAAAATTTAGTTTGGATTAAAAAATATTCACAGAGTGTGAATTATATACTTTCTTGTTGACAGTCACAAAAATATTGTAATATCAAAATTTCATACATACACAGAAAGTAAGATGTTTTTCTTCGCGTGATTTTTTTTATCACAAAAGAGGCGGGGGCGGGGACTTTCTGAAGCTAATATAACCAGACTGAATATATTCTTCGATTTACATAAAAGGGCAAATATAGTTTTTCATACGTGCGCAAATCTAATTAAATTATTAAATCCAACTTCGATTACCTAAATTTGTTTTATTTTAATTATTAATGAAAGGAAAAAGTAAAGAATAAATATATTCTTGTTTGTTAACTCTAAATTTATCTAAAAATAATGCTTAACATTGCTAGATGTTAAATCAAACAGCATTTCAATAATACTGGATGCATCCCATTAATTTAACCTACTGTTAGAGAAATGTGCAATGTATTAAGTCTATATAACAAGCTTATTTTATTTTTTCAATGTTAATTTGTGAGTCAACAATTATTTAAATATATTAATTAGGATAGTTTTCTTGCTGAAGCTAATGTATTAAATTCAGCCATTTTAATTTAATTTAATTTTAATTATTTATAAATTGAAAAGTTACAAACTATTATTTTTATCCTGCTGTTGATATCAAACTTTCCTAAAAATCTGGCATTATTGAGAATTTTTTACATTTTATATATGATTTTTTTGTATTTTCCTTTTTATTACATTTTTCTACTTCGCATATATATTGTCTTTTAAATCTGAGTGAATTTTTAGTTCGAGATTTTTTTATATTTTCAATCCATTTAGGATAGAACAAAACAAAAAAAATATTTTTTTTAAAGTATATAAAATTGTTTTTGAGCATTTCAGAGAATCAACATCAAAAACACACACAAAAAAAAAACGAAATGAATGTATGCAAGTTAAAAAATTATATGTGATTTTCATCTCTATGTTCGACGTTACGCAGATATCCCTGATACGAAGAATAGCGTTAAGTTATTCGATGAATTTATCAAGGAACTAATAAGAATCCAATTTAAATCATTATATTTGATTCACAGAAGCAGAACTTACAACTTGACTCTATTGTATTATCTGGTCCCTTTGATTTCTTCAATTAAAATTAAAGTTTGACTTCCATGACCATGACTCTCATCTACATGATCATATAGCCGTAGATTCTTAAGAGAATAAATAAGGCAGGGGTTATATTAGCTCCTTTCATTGAATTTGAATGACAGATTGGTGATGGAAATAAATATTAAAAGTTTTAAGGAATGAATTGAAATGAAAAAAATCATAAATATTTTAAATAACAAACTCAGTTTCATTAAAAAAAACTCACCATTATAAATAACAACTAAAAAACTTAAAGAATTTTCTTTAGTCCAGTCCAGAGAAATTAATATTACATAAAAATTGAACAGGGGATAATTCTAAAAAATACACAATCTTGAAGTTCTCTACTGATCTTATGATGGGAGTGCTAGAAATCCTTGTGCTGGGAAAAATAGGGTTTTGTGTGCTTAACATAACCCTATTTTAAGACTGTCAAATGATATTTAGTAACACAATTTGTATTATAAGCATGCATAAATTAATCACATAAAATTAATGACTAATTAGAAATGCAGTGCGTTAAAAAGTTATTAGACCTTTGACAAATAAGTGATTTCTAAAAAAGAAATCACGATATGCAATTTTAGTGTGTGAATTTAAAATGAATCGTGTTAATCTTTCTTTATTAACTGAAACTTTAAAATTAGCTTTTAAGTTCCAAAATGAACTCGAACCAAAAATAAATATTTCATAATTTTCCAAATTAAAGTTGTATTATAATTTCGTAATACTCACTCGTTGAATTTGTTTTATAACGTAAGAAGATGACGTCGTCGTCGTCTTCGTTTAAAGGCTCAATCGGTGCTCGAGAACTTACAGGTACGTCAGTAGGATCGGTTGATGGATCAAACAAATAAACTCTTGTAATTATATGTGGATCGACTATTGAATATTCATCTGGAAATTAAAAATATCTATCTATTAATCATTTAAAAAATTAATCATTAAAAATTTATGCATATATGTTTTTTGAAAAAAAGTCATAGTTTCCTAGCAGAAATTTAAAAATATGTAAAACAACTGGAAAAAATTACTTAGGTTATGATGGTTAGGATTTAGGTTTTGAGAAACTTTTATATAATATGTGAAAAGTATTAAACATCTTTTTTTTTATATAAAATTTGCAATATTCCGTAATTTTATTCCACGCTTTAATATTTTCCCTCTGTTTAATAAACAAATCTTTAAAGGGAAGCATTTTTTTCGATTCAAACATCTTTAGTACTATATATTGAAATATTTTAAAACGCATAGTTCATAAAAATATTCTATGATACCCATTCTTTAATTAAAAGAATGATTTTTAAATTTAAATTCTTGAGAAATTTCGAACATAATAGGGTTGATTTGAAGCTCAGTTAAATGACGAAGACGACACTTGAGCTGGAACCCACCTCTCCCAAATTTCACACCACGAAAACAGGGGAATTTTCAACCTCGAGAGATTTAACATTCATCAACCTCCCTACATGGTGGGTCTTTAGAGCAGTGCTTCTCAAACTTTATATATTTGCGACCCAATAGTCAATCATAATTTTCATCGCGCCCTCCCTCCATACAATTGCAATGTATTGAATTCATCAACACTATACTTGGATGCTAAAGCTACAAAACAACTTTAAAATCTTAAGGGCTACCGGCGTATATAAACATCTCACTCAGCCAAAGCGTTAATCGTCCCGGACGTATATATATATGTTTTTCCGAAGTACGATCTTTTCTGTGCACTGCTATCCATAAAATTATTTCGAAAGCTTTGGAATGCAGTAAAAGGTCCTTAACAGTGTATGCGAAAGATTTACTTATTTCAGAGGATTTGTTTATTTATTCCTTTCCTCCCCCTTCCCCAATACATCCCAATCGAGTGCCTACGTGGAAAAGGGTGGCATTGGGGAGCGAACCGCGTAACTTTTAATCGGCAGTTAAGGGATTAATAATAAACCGCACAAATTATCCAGATAAGTGTTAATTTTCGCATAGAATTTTACATATGACATGCCCATGGGGTCCGTGGTAATTATTAAACTTATTCTTTTAACTTAGTACTGTTAAACTAATTATAAAATACATTGCGCAGCACTGATGCATTTATGAGTGTATTATATCAGAGTGTAAATGTGTACTTTGTTTACTTCCAGTAAATTAATATTTTTTTAAAATAATCTTACGTTTTCGACATTTCAATTTGCTCGCACCCCCTCCCTCCTCGTAGAGTTATCACGCCCACCCAGGGGAGTGCGCTCCACAGTTTGAGAAACGCTGCTTTAGAGGCACTAAGTTCCAAGCTCACTTCTCTACAACCACAGCCATGAGATCAAGACCATGACCACTCGGCTAACCCGTTCGATTTAAGGTATCCGACTACGTTCGGAACCGTGATTTAAAAAAAAAAGCGCATAAATGGATAACTTTCATGATATTTAGTGTCACTTAGATTAAAATACATGTATAAAATTGTTTTAAGGACATTTTGACAAAATAATTTATTTAAACATAATATTTTTGGCAAAAAATTTACTTAGAATAATCTTTTTTCCAAATGTTCTCCTTTTGTGAAAAATGGTTCTATTATAATAATGCTTTGCCTGTATATAGCTCAGACCTCTCTACAGAGGATAAACTAAAATTTTTGAAAAATTCACATTATTTTCAGAGTTATCACCAATTGAAATAATTGTTGGCGTTTTTTTCTTAAAATTGCTCCCCTCTGTTGTCGTAAAATATGAATAAACCCACTTCTAAGTTATATATTTCAAAAATTCTAGTTGAGCCTCTGTACAGAGGTCTGAGCTATATACAGGCAAAGTGTTATTACAATAGAAGCATTTTTCACAAAAGGAGAATATTTTGAAAATTGGTCATTCTATGTTCATTTTTTGTCAAAATATTGTACTGAAATAATTTTGTATTGTAATAATGTTCTTAAGACAATTTTATATACATTTTCTAATCTAAGTGACACCAAATGTCATAAATATTATCCATTTATACACTTTTACAAAATCACGTTAACAGAGGACGAAAAGCAGGACTATCACAAGCCAGCAGAGCTCACCTATTTGAAGCCCTGAATCTCTTTCGTGCACTTAGCCGTTGACATGTAACATATCCAGATTTTTAGGAAAAAGGAGACATCCTCGTCAATTCACAATTATTTTTTCTCTCGGCTAGTAGCCAATAAATGATGAATAAATTTTTTCATAAGTACATTTGCCTTTTTTCCCCCATGCTTTTTGAATGTGGAATGTAAACGTCAGAAAGGCGTGGTAAAAAACGACTAATTCCCCTCATTCTCCTCAAAAAGTGTTCCCAATATTAGACAATCCAATTTTTTTTCCAAGTTAGATTTTTTGCTCAAAAATGCCAATGTTCTGTTTTTAAAAACGGTTTGAAACGTCATTACGATCCAACAACAAACATGAGTTTAAGAAAAGTAGCAGAAATAGAAAATTAAATATTTGTACGAAAAACCTTATGTTCATTCAGTTTCCAAGTACAGAATAGTACAGCTAATTAATAAGTATACTGCAAAAGTTATAAAGCAAAATTATAGTTATATCTAAGCCGTTATTTCAAAATTTCTTTGCATAATTTTTACATTTTTTTCTAATATTTGTTTAATTGGTCATTTATTCAATATTCAAAACTGTTCTAACTTAATTATATAAGTATGTGTTAATATGATATTTCATATGTGCTGAAATTTAGAATTCAAAACTTCATTTCATAATTTTCGAAAATAAAGTTATATTATAATTTCTTTACAGACTATGTGTGTGAAAGCACTCACTCGGTGCCGGTGCTGGTATGCTGCATACATACTGTACTTCATCGTTTGAAGCCTCGGTTGGTGCACCATAACTTGAAGGTTCGTCGTTTGAAGCCTCGGTTGGTGCACCAGAACTTGAAGGTCCGTCGTTTCGTAGAATACTCAATAACGGGCAATTAACATAAACTCTTTCAAATAGATCGCCTTCTACGTATTGAGCTGGAAATTAAAAATATTAATCTATTAATTATTTAAAAGTATAAATACATCTACGTATTTTTTGTAAGAGAAGTCACACCTTCATAACGTAAGTTCAATAATCTATAAAACAACCGGAAAAATCTTTTAACTTATGATTTATATTAGGAGAAACTTCTATATGCGATAACTGAAATAAACTAAAGGTTCTCGAGCTCAGAGTTCATTCATCCCCGCACCAAAGAACTTTCTCATATATAAAATTTTATTTAGAAATATAATTAGAGCAATTTATATCAGCTATGCAAAAATAAATCAAAGCAATTTAATTATTGCGTTTTTCCGTTCTTATTTATCTAGATTTCATAATAAGTCTCTAATATAATAAATGAGCCTCAATTTTATTTAAAAGTTATAATGTAGATAGGAACGTAAAAAAAAAGATAGAAAGAAAGGGAAAAAAAATTTCAGTGCAGACATTTTCTTGTACATCATAGTTTTTCGAGATAGGTTAAAGGGCTTTAATATTAAAAATGAAATAATTATTAAATATAACATAAGAATAAAAAAAATGTATCAATTTTATAAGTATCACCAAATACAATGAAAAAAAATTAAAACATATATTTATTGACAGCTATTGGTTTAGTTATTGTAAGAATACTTGACAAAGAAAAAGTTAGTTTCATTAAAAGATGCTCACGCATAGACTCGACCACACACATTTCATATAAAATTACACAAATATTGTAGTGATTAAAATTTTAAACACATATGAAAAGAAACAAAACATTGTCAATTTTTTCTTTGTAATTTTAAGTATAAATTTTTCTAATAAAACATTTCTTCAGCTAAAATAACCAATCAGGAAGTCTAAAGAAACTGTAAATATCTTGTCCACATTTAATTTAGTCTTAGATAAACCCATATCGTAAAAAAATAAACATAAAGCTGTTTTTTTCTAAACTTAATTTTTGTATAAACGAAGAAAAGAATGCAAAAATATACTCAATAAAATAAAACTAATTTAACTCAGATGTTTAAGCTTTGTTTTATTATAACTTTCCATAAATGAAGAAATTTATATAGATTGTACTTATTTTTCCTGTTCATTTTTTTAAATAATAAATTTAACTAAATACTACTATTTATGCTGAATTCCATACTGGTTTACATTTGACGTATGAATTTCTTACATTTCTAACTTTTGTTACATATATATTTTTTCAATCTCTTCTTATTTTCTCTTTAATTAATTTTTTTTCTTCTCAATCCATATTCAAAAACAACATTAAAATTAAAACGTAATAAAAAAAACTTTTTTGATCATTCAATTAATCAACATCAAAATCATAGAATAAAAAATGACTTGGTATATAAAGTATTAATTAATTCAATTTTTAATCCTTGTTATCTATATCATTATAACGACATTTCTCACACACACACACATACCAAGCAAATCAAAATATTCCGTAAATTGATAACGGAACTCTTCAGAATGTCAAATTGAATACATTTTTGTGCAGTTCACAAAACTGTGTGTGAAACATGTTTTATTTTTATGATGTAATATCTAATGTTAATTAATATATATATATATATATATATATATTCATTTCATAATTTTCGAAATTTATAAGTTATATAATAATTTCGTGATAGACTTTGTGTGGGAAAGCACTCACTCGGTAACAATATTTCTAAGCTGAACAAATACTTGACTTCCTCCTCTTCATTTGATGGCTCAGTCAGTTGACTAGAACTTGAAGCTGGATCAGTTGACAATGGAGCTGTAAATTAGAAATAGTAATCTATTAATCACATTTAACCCTCTCGCTGTGCATCCCGCGATTTCCACGGGTATCCAATTTTCCGACTGTGCTGCTCTTGTTTTTCTTTTCATTTACGTTTTTCTGTTCATATATTTTGATGATCTAATTCTATATATTTTAAAATAAAAACTATTTTACACAAAATTTTGTTGTATTTTTTAACTCTAAAATGTAGTTTTAATATAAAGATTTTAAATACGTAATGAAGCCATACGCAGTTTTTGAACCTACTTCGATAAAATAACAACCTATCGAGAGGGTTAAAAAAACGTTAAAACATGTTTTTTGAGGGAAAAAAAACGTCACAGATTCATAGCAGAAGTTCAATAATCGGAAAAGCAACTGAAAAACATCTTAATATCCTTTGATTTATGTTTGTAGAAACGTTGTGGCCGTGGTAGCCTAGTGGTCAAGGTATCGGATCGTGGCTGGCTTGTCACGAGTTCGAGCCTAGTACCACTGCAGACCCACCATGTAGGATAGCGATTCACGTTAAATCTGTCGAGATCTCAAACGTCCTTCCATTGGTGTGGTGGGGTAGTTAAGAGAGGGGAAGCGTGCCAGCTCAGGTGCCGTCCTCGTCACTTGACCATGTTTCAAAATTAAGAGGTCCATCGCCAAAAGCCATCGTGTAGCAGAACAGTGCGACGTTAATATTCACTCACTCTGTAGAAACTTTGTCTGATAATTGAAATTAATTAAACGCACTTGATCTCAGTGTTTAATGAATACTACACTATGGAACTTTATCATTCTCAGGGCATATTTATTTCTTTAAATTATATCAAATTTTATTAAGTAATATAATTAAAACAATTTACAAAAGACGCATGCATTAGTCACTAAAATATAATACTAGATTGACATTACTACAAATTTTTTTTTTAAAAAAAAAAGTTGCAATGTAAAAGGAAAAACTCTTTAAATGCAGATATTATCATTGTAATATGTCCTAGTTTTCCAAGATTGGTTTAATGGCTTTAATTAAAAAAATTGTTGTCAAATATACCTTATGAATAAAAAAATCAATCATTTTTATAATTTTCACAAAATACAATGAATAAAAATGAAAGCATTCATTTATTTACACATATTGGTTTAGCTGTTGTAAGAATATATGACAAAGAAAAAGCTAGTTTCATTAAAAGATGCTCACACACACGACTCTAACACACAGTTTAAGTAACAATCCCATAAATAGTGTAATGATTAAAACTTTAAACTTATATGAAAAAAAGTCATTTATTTATTTTTTGTATTTTTAAATATAAATTTTTCTGATGATATATTTCCACTGCTAAAATAACGAAACAGGAAGTCTATAGAAACTGTAAAAAACTTGTCGATTTAGTTTAGCCTTAGATATTTATAAATGTATATCCTAAAAAAATAAACATAAAGTTGTTTTTCTATGCTTAATTTTCGTATAAATGGAGAACATAAAGATAAATGTACTCAATTAAATATACATGAGCTTAATTCAGCCTCTTAAACTTTTTTTATAACTTACCACAAATGAAAAAATTTATTAAGAGATTGTAATTATTCTTCATGTTCATTAATAATAAATTTATCTAAATACTCCTATTTATGCTGAATTCCACACTGGTTTACATTTGACATATGGATTTCTCATCTTTCTAACTTTTGTTATATATATATTATAAATTTCTTATTTTCTATTTAATTAAGTTTTTTTTCTCTATCCTTATCCAAAACCAACATTAAAATAATAACGTAACTAAAAAAAAATTTTGAACATTCAATTAATCAGTATCAAAGACAAAGAATAAAAGATGATTTTGTGTATAAAGTATTAATTATTTCAATTTTTAATCTTTGTTATCTGTGACATTATAACAACACATCTGATAATAAGCAAATCACAGTTTATAATACTATTTTGAGCATTTCACAAAGTGTTTTTTTCTGATGTAATAACTAAAGTTTCTTGAAAATAATGGTTATTTTCCTCACTCAAATGTTTCACTACTTTACAACATTTCATCTAGTAATGGAGGAACAATGACCAATGGACTTTTCATGGAAAAGCTAGAATTCTGTTATTTTCCTCACTCAAATGTTTCACTACTTTACAACATTTCATCTAGTAATGGAGGAACAATGACCAATCGACTTTTCATGGAAAAGCTAGAATTCTGTAAAGTATACATTTTATATTGCTAAATTTGAGTTGTTATTTGGCAACGAAATTAAAAAAAAATTTTAAAAATTAAACACTTCAAAATGTCTATATATTTTAAATAAGTCAACTTGTCTTCGTTTAAGAATTAGGTAATTTGTATAAATCTATATATATATATAAATATATATATATATATATATATATATATATATATATATATATAAGACGCATTTGTTGTCTGTTCCCTCATAACTCAAGATCAAGACAACCAAATAACGAGAAATTTGGTACGCGTGCACAAAATTACACCAGGAAGGTTCTTAAATAGGTTTGGCGTTCCTAATTCTTTCCTAATTTTTTAAAATTTAATTTTTAAGTGATTTTCCTGTGTTATGACGATATATCATGTCACGTTTCTCAGTAAGTGGACAATTTATACTTAACATGATGTTTTTCAATATTATTACATATTTTTACTGCAGCTATGTTAATCGGTTGGAATATTTATTCAATTTTTCTATTCTTTGATATTTAATAAGGTTTATTTTCGAATAAATCATTTTTGTAAGGATTCAACTAAAATTTTGTTTTGTTGTTTTGGCAACATTTAGGTATTATGGCGGTATGCTTATGTGTGTGATTTTGCTTAAAAATTAGAACTTACGAAAACTTCTTATTGATAATGGTATTTCAGTTCTTATTACTATGATTAACATAAGTATTGTATTTCCGTTTTTGTTATCTGTTTTAGATAGTATGAAATTAATAATATTTTACAATTTTATGTGTCTTTATTTTAACCTTTAAGGGTATACTATTGGCTTCATTGTATAAAATTGCCTTGCAGAAAATCAAACTTGCTTAATTATACTGCCCAAGAGAAAGCAGTGTTGGTAGTAATTACATATCAAACTGGAATAGGCATTAGAGAATGAGCAAAACAGACAAATGGCTTAAATACCTGTTGAGGAAGCAGGTAGTCGTAAGATAAATTATTTTTGGTACTTATGTACTATCCTAACAATCGCCAACGTTCAAAATAACTTGCCAAGTTGGAACCCCGATTTCGCATGTCATATATATGCTGAATTGTGAGTCGTGCTTCGTTTCATATAATGTCGCCAATAGGTAATATATAACCTATGTATAGGTTATATGCAAGTACCTTATTTTTTCAAATTATGCTTTTGCATTGATAAAGTTAGTTCAGTTCTTTTTATGTCAGTTAATGTTAGTATTGTACTTCATTTTTCAATTTATCTTTATTATCGGGATATATATACTTTGGATAATTTTTTTATTTAGTACTTGCGTATTATTGCACAATCGCCAACGTTCAAGACGACAACTCGCCACTTTGGCAATCCCAACTTTGTGTGCGTTGAATTGGCAATCATGTGCTTCATTTTGTATAACGTCACCAATAGGTTGCGATAATACATAAGTACCTCTAATTCTGTACATTACTATAACATTAGACTGGTCGCAACATATACCAATTTGGCGTGATTTCAAAATCATGCAAAAAATGAGTATGTTGAGGACGCAGGTAGTTGTAAGATAAATTATTTTTGTTACTTATGTACTATCCTAACAATCTACAACGTTTAAAATAACTTAACAAGTTGGCAACCTCGATTTCGCATGTCATATTTGCTGAATTGTGAGTGATGTGCTTCGTTTCAGATGTCGCCAATAGGTTGCGGTTATATGTAAGTACCATATTTTTTCAAATTATGCTTTTGCATTAATAGAGTTCAGTTCTTTTTATGTCAGTTAATGTTAGTATTTTACTTAATTTTTCAATTTATTTTTATGCTCAGGACATGTATTCTTTGGATAATTTTTTTATTTAGTATTTACGCATTGGACAATCGCCACCGTTCGAAACAACTCGCCACATTTTTTAAAATTTAATTTTTAAGTGATTTTCCAGTGTTATGACATCATATCATGTCATGTTTCTCAGTAAGTGGACAATTTATACTTTACATGCAGTTTTTCAAGATTATTACATATTTTTACTGTAGCTATGTTAATCACTTGGAATATTTATTCAATTTTTCTATTCTTTGATATTTAATTAGGTTTATTTTTCAAATCATTTTTTTTAAGGATTCAATTAAAATTTTGTTTTGTTGTTTTGGCAACATTTAGGTATTATTGCAGGATGTTTATGTGTGTGATTTTGCTTAAAAATTAGAACTTACAATTTCAGTATTTTTTCGGAAAATTTATTTATTTCTTTAGAATGCGAAGGTTATAATTTCGACAAACTAAAATTTCTTATTGATAATGGTATTTCAGTTCTTATTACTGTGATTAACATAAGTATAGTATTTCCATTTTCGTTATCTGTTTTAGATAGCATGAAATTAATATTTTACAATTTTATGTGTCTTTATTTTAACCTTTAAGGGTATACTATTGGCTTCAGTGTATAAAATTGCCTTGCAGAAAATCAAACTTGCTTAATTATACTGCCCAAGAGAAAGCAGTGTTGGTAGTAATTACATATCAAACTGGAATAGGCATTAGAGAATGAGCAAAACAGACAAATGGCTTAAATACCTGTTGAGGAAGCAGGTAGTCATAAGATAAATTATTTTTGGTACTTATGTACTATCCTAACAATCTCCAATGTTCAAAATAACTTGCCAAGTTGGCAACCCCGATTTAGCATGTCATATATTTGCTGAATTGTGAGTGATGTGCTTGCTTCGTTTCAGATGTCGCCAATAGGTTGCGGTTATATGTAAGTACCATATTTTTTCAAATTATGCTTTTGCATTAATAGAGTTAGTTCAGTTCTTTTTAAGTCAGTTAATATTAGTATTGTACTTAATTATTCAATTTATTTTTATGCTCGCGATATGTATTCTTTGCTTAATTTTTTTATTTAGTATTTACGCATTGCACAATCGCCACTGTTCTAGACAACTCGCCACTTTCGCAATCCCAACTTTTTATGCGTTGAATTGGCAATCATGTGCTTCATTTTGTATAATGTCACCAATAGGTTGCGATAATTCATAAGTACCTTTAATTCTGTACATTACTATAACATTAGACGGGCCGCAACATACCAATTTGGCGTGATTTCAAAACCATGCCAAAAATGAGTATGTTGAGGAAGCAGGTAGTCGTAAGATAAATTATTTTTGTTACTTATTGTACTATCCTAACAATCTCCAACGTTCAAAATAACTTGCCAAGTTGGCAACCCCGATTTCGCATGTCATATATTTGCTGAATTGTGAGTGATGTGCTTAGTTTCAGATAATGTCGCCAATAGGTTGCGGTTATATGTAAGTACCATATTTTTTTAAATTATGCTTTTGCATTGATAGAGTTAGTTCAGTTCTTTTTATGTCATTTAATGTTAGTATTGTACTTCATTTTTCAATTTATTTTTGCGCTCGGGATATATATACTTCGGATAATTTTTTTATTTATTACACTTACGTATTATTGCACAGTCGCCAACGTTCAAGACAACTCGCCACTTTGGCAATCCTAACTTTGTATGCGTTAAATTGGCAAACATGTGCTTCATTTTGTATAATGTCACCAATAGGTTGCGATAATGCATAAGTACCTTTAATTCTGTACATTACTATAACATAAGACTGGCCACAACACCAATTTGGCGTGATTTTAAGATCATGCCAAAAATAAGTAGCCTACCAATATGAAATTATTATGAGTATTATCTTAGCCTGTTTTATCTTTCCCTCCTCTAATCCTTAATTAATTCAATATATAATTTTTGTTTTTTTATATTTTAGTACTTACATTTTTTTTTTTTTTTTTGGCGATTATGTACTGCAAATATTTTTTACATTGCGATGTCTTTGGCAACATTAATCAGTGGTATTTTCCTTAAATATGTTTTTTATCTGTTTTTGACAACTTTTAAAATTTTATTTGATGGTAGTTTGAAAGGCAAATAGCAAACTAAATATTTTACAGTATATATATTATGTTTGTACGAAAATGTTTATACTGATTTAATCAAAATATTGAGTCTTTTATTTTTGATATCTTTTTTAGATTTAATTTTATGTTATAACTAGCTATACCTAGCTAAATGTTGCTGTGGCTCTGTCAGCTTTAAAAGACTGGTACACCATAAAATATGCCATGAAGCTTACAAAAGTAATACACAAGAATTCAAACAAATCTATATCTATTTATATATGCATATGACGCATTTGTTTGTCTGTCTGTTTCCTTATAACTCAAGATCCAGACAACCCAATAACGTGAAATTTGGTACACATTCACAAAATTACATGGGAAGGTTCTTAAACAGGTTTTGTTCCATCCCAACCTCATTCTGGCCACCTCTAGCCAAAAAAGAGTGCTTCATCTGCATGTTCTGAGCCATGGGTTCATTTTTGAGAAAACTTTACTAAACAAAAGCGGTAAGTAATTTGCAATACTTCTTTGTTATATTTACTTTACTGCAAGCAAATACTGCAACAAATATCACATTACTTACTACATTCCATTCCATTCCTTCATTCATAGGAATGCATTGTCAGTTTTGGCTACAGTCATGCCTCTGAGAAAAAGGGGGAGAGTATAGACGCAGACACCATGCTTTTCTCATGGGCAGTTGTATGTCGCCTGCTCTAGAGTGGGCAGACAGGATATTATTTTTGTACACACTCCAAATGGAACTGCCAAAAATGTTATCTATCACATTGCTTTAAGATAAATGTACCCTTTTATTGCATGCAAATAAACAGTTTTGTAAGCTTCTACAGAAAACCTTTTTTTTAAACCCGGGCAAAGCCGGGTACTTGCAGCTAGTCTTCTATAAAATCTTAAAAAAAATCTGTTTAACGAGGTTGGGGGAATTATAATATTGTATCATAATTGAGGGATGACTAATTACTAAAACTAGACAACTTTCTGAAATCTTAAACACTAGCCAATGGGAATGACACTGTTTTCAAATCTGTTAGGAAGCAGTTAACCTGTGACATACAAAAACTTAATTTTAACATATGTATATACATAATTATATGAATTATAACTATTTGATAAAAAGTAACTAAAAGTTTTCTTTGTTGACCTAAATAAGAATTGACTTAAATTCTTTTTTTATATTACTTGTTATAGCTAAACCCGGAAAAAACATGAAATTTTTTTAAACATTAACTTCAGCATTTTTAAAAAAATAACTAGAGATCTCAGACCTATATATAAATTCATATTAACTTTTAGAGAACATACGTTTGGGAGTATACACAAAAAAGTTAAGATTGTTTCTTTCACAGATAAAAAGTTTTGGGGATTAGAAAACTCATATCTTTTCAAAATTAAAAGTCTGAGAAAAACAGATTTAAAGTTTGTAAAGTCAAAAAAAAAAATCTAATAATGCCTGTAAAGCTCTAATTTTAGAATATGTTATTTTCCAACTTAAGTTCTAAACTAAAACACTGTTTTAATTAAATATGATAGAAAAAATATTTTTTTAATTCAAAATATATTTTTGTATAACATTCACATAGCATTTGTTACAATGATAGATTATTCACCATAATCTTAACACAATACTTCCACAAAAGTTTTGAAACGCAAAGCATTTATGTACAAATAAAAAAGGATACAACTTAAGTTTAAAAAAAAACCCAGGTTTGTACATTAATTTTTTTTTTCAGTTTTAAATTAGGGCAATCTAGTAAGTTTGAGTTTTTGTTACGGAACTTCAAAATACAAAAATATAGCACTACAAAATGTTTACTATAATGTGGTTTAGTACATCACGCAAATATTCAGTTTTTCTGCAATACTTGAATTCAGATGCTTCAGTATCAGCTGAGGGCTGATTTTTAGGTACATCATTTTCAATAGTATTCCATCTCTTCGAAATATTGCTTCTCGCAGCAACCTGAGATCGCTTAGGCCATGGCATTTTCTCAACAGGAAAAAATTAATGATAAAGCGTTTAAGTTACGTAAACTACTTTTTAGAAAAAGATTGGCCTTGTGAAATCAGTCTTAATGAAGTAACTATGAGAACTTGAAAAGAAAAAAACTCAAAACATAATCAAACAGAAATGATTCTAGTGATGAAAATTGAAATTAATAACCATTTCACATTGAAAGAGTTGATTGTGCTCAAAAATATTTTAACTAAATCAATTTAAGACTGGGAAAAACATTAAAATGAAACCGAAACAAAAACCTAAGCTCAGAAAACTTCAAGTATCTTAAAAACTAATTTGTTATCAAATCTGAAATTTGGTTTAAAGCTTAGGAATGATATGGATCCCAACAAAATGCAAAAAGAAAAAAAAATGGAATTTTTGAGATTTGTAGGGCACTATGGAGCCCAAACCGAAGCTTTAATTTTCCCCCTTCAATAAACAAATCATTGAAGCTGAGCATATTTTTCGTTTCTAACATTTTTTGTTCTATACATTGAACTATTTTTATATGTATAGTTTATAAAATTATTCTATGTGATATCCATTCTTTTATGGAAAAGAATTGTTTTAAAATTAGATTTTTGAGAAATTTCGAACATAATAGGGTTTATTTCAACTACGGTTAAACAAGGAGGACAACACTTCTGCTGGAACCCCCTCTCCTAATTTCCACATCACTGATTGATTGATTGTTGGTTTTTTGGCACAAGAGCCATGTTTGGCTATACTGCGCCACACATTCGTTAGTATATTAAAATTTTAACCTAATTTTCACACACCACTCCCAATGAAAGAATTTCCAGCCACGACAGATTTAACATTTATCAACCTCCCTACATGGTGGGTCTTTATAGGCAATAGGTTTAAACCACGTGACTCGACAATCCCGGCCATGAGTTCAAGACCATGACAACTCGGATAATACGGTCCACTTAATAGGGAACTAAAAAGCAGGACTACCACAAAGAGAGCAGTTCCTCTATTTGAAGCCTTGATACTCTTTCATGCTTTAATTGTCATAACATATCCAAATTTCTCTGAAAATTGAGACATCCTAGCTAATTCACAAAGTTATTTTTTTTCAGTAAGTCTCCAATAAATTAATTCTCCCCAAAAAGAGTTTCCATTATTCGGTATAATCCAATTCTTTTATTTTCTAAATAAGCTCTTTTTTACAACGATAGGTTATTCACCATAATCTTAACACAATACTTCCACAAAAGTTTTGAAACACAAAGCATTTATGTACAAATAAAAAAGGATACAACTTAAGTTTAGAAAAAACCCAGGTTTGTACATAAATTTTTTTTTCAGTTTTAAATTAGGGCAGTCTAGTAAGTTTGAGTTTTTGTTTCGGAACTTCAAAATACAAAAATATAGCACTACAAAATGTTTACTATAATGTGGTTTAGTACATCACGCAAATATTCAGTTTTTTCTGCAATACTTGAATTCAGATGCTTCAGTATCAGCTGAGGGCTGATTTTTAGGTACGTCATTTTCAATAGTATTCCATCTCTTCGAAATATTGCTTCTCGCAGCAACCTGAGATCGCTTAGGCCATGGCATTTTCTCAACAGGAAAAAATTAATGATAAAGCGTTTAAGTTACGTAAACTACTTTTTAGAAAAAGATTGGCCTTGTGAAATCAGTCTTAATGAAGTAACTATGAGAACTTGAAAAGAAAAAAACTCAAAACATAATCAAACAGAAATGATTCTAGTGATGAAAATTGAAATTAATAACCATTTCACATTGAAAGAGTTGATTGTGCTCAAAAATATTTTAACTAAATCAATTTAAGACTGGGAAAAACTTTAAAATGAAACCGAAACAAAAACCTAAGCTCAGAAAACTTCAAGTATCTTAAAAACTAATTTGTTATCAAATCTGAAATTTGGTGGAAAGCTTAGGAATGATATGGATCCCAACAAAATGCAAAAAGAAAAAAAAATGGAATTTTTGAGATTTGTAGGGCACTATGGAGCCCAAACCGAAGCTTTAATTTTCCCCCTTCAATAAACAAATCATTGAAGCTGAGCATATTTTTCGTTTCTAACATTTTTTGTTTTATACATTGAACTATTTTTATATGTATAGTTTATAAAATTATTCTATGTGATATCCATTCTTTTATGGAAAAGAATTGTTTTAAAATTAGATTTTTGAGAAATTTCGAACATAATAGGGTTTATTTCAACTACGGTTAAACAAGGAGGACAACACTTCTGCTGGAACCCCCTCTCCTAATTTCCACATCACTGATTGATTGATTGTTGGTTTTTTGGCACAAGAGCCATGTTTGGCTATACTGCGCCACACATTCGTTAGTATATTAAAATTTTAACCTAATTTTCACACACCACTCCCAATGAAAGAATTTCCAGCCACGACAGATTTAACATTTATCAACCTCCCTACATGGTGGGTCTTTATAGGCAATAGGTTTAAACCACGTGACTCGACAATCCCGGCCATGAGTTCAAGACCATGACAACTCGGATAATACGGTCCACTTAATAGGGAACTAAAAAGCAGGACTACCACAAAGAGAGCAGTTCCTCTATTTGAAGCCTTGATACTCTTTCATGCTTTAATTGTAATAACATATCCAAATTTCTCTGAAAATTGAGACATCCTAGCTAATTCACAAAGTTATTTTTTTTCAGTAAGTCTCCAATAAATTAATTCTCCCCAAAAAGAGTTTCCATTATTCGGTATAATCCAATTCTTTTATTTTCTAAATAAGCTCTTTTTTACAACGATAGGTTATTCACCATAATCTTAACACAATACTTCCACAAAAGTTTTGAAACACAAAGCATTTATGTACAAATAAAAAAGGATACAACGTAAGTTTAAAAAAAAACCCTGGTTTGTACATAATTTTTTTTTTCAGTTTTAAATTAGGGCAGTCAATAAGTTTGAGTTTTTGTTACGGAACTTCAAAATACAAAAATATAGCACTACAAAATGTTTACTATAATGTGGTTTAGTACATCACGCAAATATTCAGTTTTTTCTGCAATACTTGAATTCAGATGCTTCAGTATCAGCTGAGGGCTGATTTTTAGGTACATCATTTTCAATAGTATTCCATCTCTTCGAAATATTGCTTCTCGCAGCAACCTGAGATCGTTTAGGCCATGGCATTTTCTCAACAGGAAAAAATTAATGATAAAGCATTTAAGTTACGTAAACTACTTTTTAGAAAAAGATTGGCTTTGTGAAATCAGTCTTAATGAAGTAACTATGAGAACTTGAAAAGAAAAAAACTCAAAACATAATCAAACAGAAATGATTCTAGTGATGAAAATTGAAATTAATAACCATTTCACATTGAAAGAGTTGATTGTGCTCAAAAATATTTTAACTAAATCAATTTAAGACTGGGAAAAACTTTAAAATGAAACCGAAACAAAAACCTAAGCTCAGAAAACTTCAAGTATCTTAAAAACTAATTTGTTATCAAATCTGAAATTTGGTGGAAAGCTTAGGAATGATATGGATCCCAACAAAATGCAAAAAGAAAAAAAAATGGAATTTTTGAGATTTGTAGGGCACTATGGAGCCCAAACCGAAGCTTTAATTTTCCCCCTTCAATAAACAAATCATTGAAGCTGAGCATATTTTTCGTTTCTAACATTTTTTGTTCTATACATTGAACTATTTTTATATGTATAGTTTATAAAATTATTCTATGTGATATCCATTCTTTTATGGAAAAGAATTGTTTTAAAATTAGATTTTTGAGAAATTTCGAACATAATAGGGTTTATTTCAACTACGGTTAAACAAGGAGGACAACACTTCTGCTGGAACCCCCTCTCCTAATTTCCACATCACTGATTGATTGATTGTTGGTTTTTTGGCACAAGAGCCATGTTTGGCTATACTGCGCCACACATTCGTTAGTATATTAAAATTTTAACCTAATTTTCACACACCACTCCCAATGAAAGAATTTCCAGCCACGACAGATTTAACATTTATCAACCTCCCTACATGGTGGGTCTTTATAGGCAATAGGTTTAAACCACGTGACTCGACAATCCCGGCCATGAGTTCAAGACCATGACAACTCGGATAATACGGTCCACTTAATAGGGAACTAAAAAGCAGGACTACCACAAAGAGAGCAGTTCCTCTATTTGAAGCCTTGATACTCTTTCATGCTTTAATTGTCATAACATATCCAAATTTCTCTGAAAATTGAGACATCCTAGCTAATTCACAAAGTTATTTTTTTTTCAGTAAGTCTCCAATAAATTAATTCTCCCCAAAAAGAGTTTCCATTATTCGGTATAATCCAATTCTTTTATTTTCTAAATAAGCTCTTTTTACAACGATAGGTTATTCACCATAATCTTAACACAATACTTCCACAAAAGTTTTGAAACACAAAGCATTTATGTACAAATAAAAAGGATACAACGTAAGTTTAAAAAAAACCCTGGTTTGTACATAATTTTTTTTTCAGTTTTAAATTAGGGCAGTCTAGTAAGTTTGAGTTTTTGTTACGGAACTTCAAAATACAAAAATATAGCACTACAAAATGTTTACTATAATGTGGTTTTAGTACATCACGCAAATATTCAGTTTTTTCTGCAATACTTGAATTCAGATGCTTCAGTATCAGCTGAGGGCTGATTTTTAGGTACATCATTTTCAATAGTATTCCATCTCTTCGAAATATTGCTTCTCGCAGCAACCTGAGATCGTTTAGGCCATGGCATTTTCTCAACAGGAAAAAATTAATGATAAAGCATTTAAGTTACGTAAACTACTTTTTAGAAAAAGATTGGCTTTGTGAAATCAGTCTTAATGAAGTAACTATGAGAACTTGAAAAGAAAAAAACTCAAAACATAATCAAACAGAAATGATTCTAGTGATGAAAATTGAAATTAATAACCATTTCACATTGAAAGAGTTGATTGTGCTCAAAAATATTTTAACTAAATCAATTTAAGACTGGGAAAAACATTAAAATGAAACCGAAACAAAAACCTAAGCTCAGAAAACTTCAAGTATCTTAAAAACTAATTTGTTATCAAATCTGAAATTTGGTGGAAAGCTTAGGAATGATATGGATCCCAACAAAATGCAAAAAGAAAAAAAAATGGAATTTTTGAGATTTGTAGGGCACTATGGAGCCCAAACCGAAGCTTTAATTTTCCCCCTTCAATAAACAAATCATTGAAGCTGAGCATATTTTTCGTTTCTAACATTTTTTGTTTTATACATTGAACTATTTTTATATGTATAGTTTATAAAATTATTCTATGTGATATCCATTCTTTTATGGAAAAGAATTGTTTTAAAATTAGATTTTTGAGAAATTTCGAACATAATAGGGTTTATTTCAACTACGGTTAAACAAGGAGGACAACACTTCTGCTGGAACCCCTCTCCTAATTTCCACATCACTGATTGATTGATTGTTGGTTTTTGGCACAAGAGCCATGTTTGGCTATACTGCGCCACACATTCGTTAGTATATTAAAATTTTAACCTAATTTTCACACACCACTCCCAATGAAAGAATTTCCAGCCACGACAGATTTAACATTTATCAACCTCCCTACATGGTGGGTCTTTATAGGCAATAGGTTTAAACCACGTGACTCGACAATCCCGGCCATGAGTTCAAGACCATGACAACTCGGATAATACGGTCCACTTAATAGGGAACTAAAAAGCAGGACTACCACAAAGAGAGCAGTTCCTCTATTTGAAGCCTTGATACTCTTTCATGCTTTAATTGTCATAACATATCCAAATTTCTCTGAAAATTGAGACATCCTAGCTAATTCACAAAGTTTTTTTTTTCAGTAAGTCTCCAATAAATTAATTCTCCCCAAAAAAGAGTTTCCATTATTCGGTATAATCCAATTCTTTTATTTTCTAAATAAGCTCTTTTTTACAACGATAGGTTATTCACCATAATCTTAACACAATACTTCCACAAAAGTTTTGAAACACAAAGCATTTATGTACAAAAAAAAAGGATACAACGTAAGTTTAAAAAAACCCTGGTTTGTACATAATTTTTTTTTTTCAGTTTTAAATTAGGGCAGTCTAGTAAGTTTGAGTTTTTGTTTCGGAACTTCAAAATACAAAAATATAGCACTACAAAATGTTTACTATAATGTGGTTTAGTACATCACGCAAATATTCAGTTTTTTCTGCAATACTTGAATTCAGATGCTTCAGTATCAGCTGAGGGCTGATTTTTAGGTACATCATTTTCAATAGTATTCCATCTCTTCGAAATATTGCTTCTCGCAGCAACCTGAGATCGTTTAGGCCATGGCATTTTCTCAACAGGAAAAAAAATTAATGATAAAGCGTTTAAGTTACGTAAACTACTTTTTAGAAAAAGATTGGCCTTGTGAAATCAGTCTTAATGAAGTAACTATGAGAACTTGAAAAGAAAAAAACTCAAAACATAATCAAACAGAAATGATTCTAGTGATGAAAATTGAAATTAATAACCATTTCACATTGAAAGAGTTGATTGTGCTCAAAAATATTTTAACTAAATCAATTTAAGACTGTAAAAAAAACTTTAAAATGAAACCGAAACAAAACCTAAGCTCAGAAAACTTCAAGTATCTTAAAAACTAATTTGTTATCAAATCTGAAATTTGGTGGAAAGCTTAGGAATGATATGGATCCCAACAAAATGCAAAAGAAAAAAAAAAATGGAATTTTTGAGATTTGTAGGGCACTATGGAGCCCAAACCGAAGCTTTAATTTTCCCCTTCAATAAACAAATCATTGAAGCTGAGCATATTTTTCGTTTCTAACATTTTTTGTTCTATACATTGAACTATTTTTATATGTATAGTTTATAAAATTATTCTATGTGATATCCATTCTTTTATGGAAAAGAATTGTTTTAAAATTAGATTTTTGAGAAATTTCGAACATAATAGGGTTTATTTCAACTACGGTTAAACAAGGAGGACAACACTTCTGCTGGAACCCCTCTCCTAATTTCCACATCACTGATTGATTGATTGTTGGTTTTTGGCACAAGAGCCATGTTTGGCTATACTGCGCCACACATTCGTTAGTATATTAAAATTTTAACCTAATTTTCACACACCACTCCCAATGAAAGAATTTCCAGCCACGACAGATTTAACATTTATCAACCTCCCTACATGGTGGGTCTTTATAGGCAATAGGTTTAAACCACGTGACTCGACAATCCCGGCCATGAGTTCAAGACCATGACAACTCGGATAATACGGTCCACTTAATAGGGAACTAAAAAGCAGGACTACCACAAAGAGAGCAGTTCCTCTATTTGAAGCCTTGATACTCTTTCATGCTTTAATTGTAATAACATATCCAAATTTCTCTGAAAATTGAGACATCCTAGCTAATTCACAAAGTTATTTTTTTCAGTAAGTCTCCAATAAATTAATTCTCCCCAAAAAGAGTTTCCATTATTCGGTATAATCCAATTCTTTTATTTTCTAAATAAGCTCTTTTTTTTTACAACGATAGGTTATTCACCATAATCTTAACACAATACTTCCACAAAAGTTTTGAAACACAAAGCATTTATGTACAAATAAAAAAGGATACAACGTAAGTTTAAAAAAACCCTGGTTTGTACATAATTTTTTTTTCAGTTTTAAATTAGGGCAGTCTAGTAAGTTTGAGTTTTTGTTACGGAACTTCAAAATACAAAAAATATAGCACTACAAAATGTTTACTATAATGTGGTTTAGTACATCACGCAAATATTCAGTTTTTTCTGCAATACTTGAATTCAGATGCTTCAGTATCAGCTGAGGGCTGATTTTTAGGTACATCATTTTCAATAGTATTCCATCTCTTCGAAATATTGCTTCTCGCAGCAACCTGAGATCGTTTAGGCCATGGCATTTTCTCAACAGGAAAAAAATTAATGATAAAGCATTTAAGTTACGTAAACTACTTTTAGAAAAGATTGGCTTTGTGAAATCAGTCTTAATGAAGTAACTATGAGAACTTGAAAAGAAAAAAACTCAAAACATAATCAAACAGAAATGATTCTAGTGATGAAAATTGAAATTAATAACCATTTCACATTGAAAGAGTTGATTGTGCTCAAAAATATTTTAACTAAATCAATTTAAGACTGTAAAAAAAACTTTAAAATGAAACCGAAACAAAAACCTAAGCTCAGAAAACTTCAAGTATCTTAAAAACTAATTTGTTATCAAATCTGAAATTTGGTGGAAAGCTTAGGAATGATATGGATCCCAACAAAATGCAAAAAAAAAAAATGGAATTTTTGAGATTTGTAGGGCACTATGGAGCCCAAACCGAAGCTTTAATTTTCCCCCTTCAATAAACAAATCATTGAAGCTGAGCATATTTTTCGTTTCTAACATTTTTTGTTCTATACATTGAACTATTTTTATATGTATAGTTTATAAAATTATTCTATGTGATATCCATTCTTTTATGGAAAAGAATTGTTTTAAAATTAGATTTTTGAGAAATTTCGAACATAATAGGGTTTGTTTCAACTACGGTTAAACAAGGAGGACAACACTTCTGCTGGAACCCCCTCTCCTAATTTCCACATCACTGATTGATTGATTGTTGGTTTTGGCACAAGAGCCATGTTTGGCTATACTGCGCCACACATTCGTTAGTATATTAAAATTTTAACCTAATTTTCACACACCACTCCCAATGAAAGAATTTCCAGCCACGACAGATTTAACATTTATCAACCTCCCTACATGGTGGGTCTTTATAGGCAATAGGTTTAAACCACGTGACTCGACAATCCCGGCCATGAGTTCAAGACCATGACAACTCGGATAATACGGTCCACTTAATAGGGAACTAAAAGCAGGACTACCACAAAGAGAGCAGTTCCTCTATTTGAAGCCTTGATACTCTTTCATGCTTTAATTGTAATAACATATCCAAATTTCTCTGAAAATTGAGACATCCTAGCTAATTCACAAAGTTATTTTTTTTCAGTAAGTCTCCAATAAATTAATTCTCCCCAAAAAGAGTTTCCATTATTCGGTATAATCCAATTCTTTTATTTTCTAAATAAGCTCTTTTTTACAACGATAGGTTATTCACCATAATCTTAACACAATACTTCCACAAAAGTTTTGAAACACAAAGCATTTATGTACAAATAAAAAAGGATACAACGTAAGTTTAAAAAAAAACCCTGGTTTGTACATAATTTTTTTTTTCAGTTTTAAATTAGGGCAGTCTAGTAAGTTTGAGTTTTTGTTACGGAACTTCAAAATACAAAAATATAGCACTACAAAATGTTTACTATAATGTGGTTTAGTACATCACGCAAATATTCAGTTTTTTCTGCAATACTTGAATTCAGATGCTTCAGTATCAGCTGAGGGCTGATTTTTAGGTACGTCATTTTCAATAGTATTCCATCTCTTCGAAATATTGCTTCTCGCAGCAACCTGAGATCGTTTAGGCCATGGCATTTTCTCAACAGGAAAAAATTAATGATAAAGCATTTAAGTTACGTAAACTACTTTTTAGAAAAAGATTGGCCTTGTGAAATCAGTCTTAATGAAGTAACTATGAGAACTTGAAAAGAAAAAAACTCAAAACATAATCAAACAGAAATGATTCTAGTGATGAAAATTGAAATTAATAACCATTTCACATTGAAAGAGTTGATTGTGCTCAAAAATATTTTAACTAAATCAATTTAAGACTGGGAAAAACATTAAAATGAAACCGAAACAAAAACCTAAGCTCAGAAAACTTCAAGTATCTTAAAAACTAATTTGTTATCAAATCTGAAATTTGGTGGAAAGCTTAGGAATGATATGGATCCCAACAAAATGCAAAAAGAAAAAAAAATGGAATTTTTGAGATTTGTAGGGCACTATGGAGCCCAAACCGAAGCTTTAATTTTCCCCCTTCAATAAACAAATCATTGAAGCTGAGCATATTTTTCGTTTCTAACATTTTTTGTTCTATACATTGAACTATTTTTATATGTATAGTTTATAAAATTATTCTATGTGATATCCATTCTTTTATGGAAAAGAATTGTTTTAAAATTAGATTTTTGAGAAATTTCGAACATAATAGGGTTTATTTCAACTACGGTTAAACAAGGAGGACAACACTTCTGCTGGAACCCCCTCTCCTAATTTCCACATCACTGATTGATTGATTGTTGGTTTTTTGGCACAAGAGCCATGTTTGGCTATACTGCGCCACACATTCGTTAGTATATTAAAATTTTAACCTAATTTTCACACACCACTCCCAATGAAAGAATTTCCAGCCACGACAGATTTAACATTTATCAACCTCCCTACATGGTGGGTCTTTATAGGCAATAGGTTTAAACCACGTGACTCGACAATCCCGGCCATGAGTTCAAGACCATGACAACTCGGATAATATGGTCCACTTAATAGGGAACTAAAAAGCAGGACTACCACAAAGAGCATTTCCTCTATTCGAAGCCTTGATACTCTTTCATGCTTTAATTGTCGTCTTATAACATATCCAAATTTCTCTGAAAATTGAGACATCCTTGCTAATTTCACAAAGTTATTTTTTTTCAGTAAGTCTCCAATAAATTAATTCTCCCCAAAAAGAGTTTCCATTATTCGGTATAATCCAATTCTTTTATTTTCTAAATAAGCTCTTTTTTACAACGATAGGTTATTCACCATAATCTTAACACAATACTTCCACAAAAGTTTTGAAACACAAAGCATTTATGTACAAATAAAAAAGGATACAACTTAAGTTTAGAAAAAACCCAGGTTTGTACATAAATTTTTTTTTCAGTTTTAAATTAGGGCAGTCTAGTAAGTTTGAGTTTTTGTTTCGGAACTTCAAAATACAAAAATATAGCACTACAAAATGTTTACTATAATGTGGTTTAGTACATCACGCAAATATTCAGTTTTTTCTGCAATACTTGAATTCAGATGCTTCAGTATCAGCTGAGGGCTGATTTTTAGGTACGTCATTTTCAATAGTATTCCATCTCTTTGAAATATTGCTTCTCGCAGCAACCTGAGATCGCTTAGGCCATGGCATTTTCTCAACAGGAAAAAATTAATGATAAAGCGTTTAAGTTACGTAAACTACTTTTTAGAAAAAGATTGGCCTTGTGAAATCAGTCTTAATGAAGTAACTATGAGAACTTGAAAAGAAAAAAACTCAAAACATAATCAAACAGAAATGATTCTAGTGATGAAAATTGAAATTAATAACCATTTCACATTGAAAGAGTTGATTGTGCTCAAAAATATTTTAACTAAATCAATTTAAGACTGTAAAAAAAACTTTAAAATGAAACCGAAACAAAAACCTAAGCTCAGAAAACTTCAAGTATCTTAAAAACTAATTTGTTATCAAATCTGAAATTTGGTGGAAAGCTTAGGAATGATATGGATCCCAACAAAATGCAAAAAGAAAAAAAAATGGAATTTTTGAGATTTGTAGGGCACTATGGAGCCCAAACCGAAGCTTTAATTTTCCCCCTTCAATAAACAAATCATTGAAGCTGAGCATATTTTTCGTTTCTAACATTTTTTGTTTTAGACAGTGAACTATTTTTATATGTATAGTTTATAAAATTATTCTATGTGATATCCATTCTTTTATGGAAAAGAATTGTTTTAAAATTAGATTTTTGAGAAATTTCGAACATAATAGGGTTTATTTCAACTACGGTTAAACAAGGAGGACAACACTTCTGCTGGAACCCCCTCTCCTAATTTCCACATCACTGATTGATTGATTGTTGGTTTTTTGGCACAAGAGCCATGTTTGGCTATACTGCGCCACACATTCGTTAGTATATTAAAATTTTAACCTAATTTTCACACACCACTCCCAATGAAAGAATTTCCAGCCACGACAGATTTAACATTTATCAACCTCCCTACATGGTGGGTCTTTATAGGCAATAGGTTTAAACCACGTGACTCGACAATCCCGGCCATGAGTTCAAGACCATGACAACTCGGATAATATGGTCCACTTAATAGGGAACTAAAAAGCAGGACTACCACAAAGAGCATTTCCTCTATTCGAAGCCTTGATACTCTTTCATGCTTTAATTGTCGTCTTATAACATATCCAAATTTCTCTGAAAATTGAGACATCCTTGCTAATTTCACAAAGTTATTTTTTTTCAGTAAGTCTCCAATAAATTAATTCTCCCCAAAAAGAGTTTCCATTATTCGGTATAATCCAATTCTTTTATTTTCTAAATAAGCTCTTTTTGCGCCAAAACGCTGATGTTTTGTTTTAAAAAACGGTATAAAACGTCAATAAAAACTTGTGACTTTCTGTAAAGTAACAAAAACAGTGCCTTTAAAAATTAAATATTTATACAAAAAGCTTCTGTTCATTCGGTTTCTAAGTACAGGACAGTGCAGCTAACTAATAAGTTCTGCGATAGCTATAAAACAAAATTACAGTTAGCAAAATACTCATTGTCCCCTAGCATATTTTCACATTTATTTTTAATATTTGTTTAATTCGTTATTTATTCTATTATTCAAAAGTACAGTTGAACCTGTTTTTTTGTGCGGTTGATAAAAACCGCATAAAAATAACCGTACAAAAAATGTTCGAAAATTTCATGAATTCTTACATATAACAAGCCAATTCGTCGAAATACTGAAGGAATTTTTTTATGCAGTCGCACAAAAATAAAGTCACATATAAAAAAGGACCGCACAAAAGCAGGTTCTACTGTATTCCATCTCAATTATATATCGTAATATGAAATTTCATATGTGCTGAAACCATTAAAATATTTATTTCCCAATTTTACAAATTAAAGTTACGTTATAGTTTCATAATAGGCTGAGTGTACAAGCACTCAATCGTTGATTTTTTTAGTACCTGAAAATGTAGTATGAGAAGGTCCAACAGTGTTGGAATCATCCAGTTCATTTTCATTCGCATCCTCTATTTGCACTGTTAACGATGAAGCTGGAAATATAAAAATCTATCTATTAATCATTTAAAAATATATATATGTACATATTTTTTTAATAAAAATACACAGTTTCAATATCAAATTTTCTGAAATTTGAAAAACGACTGAATAAATCTTTTAACATCCTATGATTTATGTCCGGAGAAACTTTATATTATAATTTAAATTAATTAAATCACTGGATCTGCATGTTTGATGATCACTACACTATGGAATCTTATCATTCTCAGGCAGTGGCGCACACAAGGGGGGAGGTCCTCGGGTCAGAACCCCCCCAAATTCCTTGATTTTTTTTCGATTGATTATAACCCTATGTACATAAACGTAAAATTTAACTAAGTACTTGTTATTAATAATCAATTTTATTAATTAATGCTAAATAGTTATTTAATAATTAATTTTTACTGGGTTTTGTTCCCCAAAATCAAAAGAATATGTTGGGTGGCGTATTGGAGCATGATACGAGAATGGTGAACTTTCGACCCTGCCCCCTCCCCTTTGAAAAATTCCTGTGTGCGCCACTGTGCTCGGGGCATATTTTTTCTTTAAATTCTATCAAATTTAACTTAACAACATAATTAGAACAATTTATAAAAACTATGCATGCATAAATCACTAAAATTTAATTACTACAACATTGACATTACTACAATTTTTTTAAAAAAGTAACAAAGTAGATAGGATATAAAAGGAAAAATTCTTTAAATGCAGATATTATATATATCTTGAACATCATACTTTACCGAGATTGGTTTAATGGCTTTATATATATATATATATATATATATATATATATATATATATATATATATATATATATATATATATATATATATATAATTTTCAAAAGATCTTGAAAATATACCTCATGAATAAAAAATCTATCGATTTTATAATTATGATCAAATACAATAAAGAAAAATGAAAGCATCTAATTAAATGACAGATAATAGTTTAGTTATAGTAAGAGAATATATCACAAAGTAAAAGGTAGTTTCAATAAAAGAGGTGCTCACACACACACACACAGACTCGATCTCACACATTTCAAGTAACAATGATACAAATATTGCGATGATTTAAATTTTATTAATGCATTAAAAACAAAGCATTTATTGGTCAAAATTTTTACTTGTATTTTTAAACACACACACACACATATATATTCTAATCATACGTTTCTGCAGCTATAATAACTAAATAGAAAGTCTAAGAAAACTGTAAATATCTTGTTGATTTAATTAAGTGTTATATAAATTTATATATATATCATAAAAAAATAACCAAAAACTAGATTTTTCTCAACTTAATTTTAATATCTATGGAGAAAGTAAAGAAAATTGTGTTCTCAAATAAATATATATCAGTTCACAATTTAGCTGTTTAAACTTTATTTTATTACAACTCATAAATGGAAAAAAATTATAAAGATTGTACCCAATGGCTGCCTATTACTTATCATCAGGTGTACCGACCGTATGATCGTATCGAATGCATGTAGACATGTGCAGAGCCCCAAAAGGATGACGTGATGTCACTCATGTATTCAAGATGTACATGCATGATCTAACAACATGTCTATCTTCTCGAGTATTAGTGGCCATTAACATCCTACATGGTTTTCAATATAACCTTCCTGATGACTTGATTTTGTATTTGGATAACAGTCGTTCGCTTCCAACCAAAGAGAATAAGAATATTATGGAACAAAAAATCACACTCTCTCGACAGGCCACGATCCTGCCACTATCAAATTCCAACATGCGTACTGATAAGATGATTTCTTATACGAGTCGTAGCACGATCTTCTCGTAAACAACAAACGTCTGAATGAGAGAACCCCTTTGCATATATATAACTTTTTTTATAGAGAGTTTAAGTTACCGTTTCTCCCTCCTACATGTTCGAATTGCACTTCAACGTTAATCATTCGTATATTCAAGCATATTCTTCCTTTCATGCTACTTTTACGTTTTATCCCTTTTTCATATTGTTGACTTTTTTAATAGCCAGCAGTGTATTCATTAGTCGCACTAAAAAAAGCTCTCTCTCTCTCTCAAAAAACACTTCTTTCTTTTTTTGGTAAAATGTTCCATATTCCGTAATTTTATTCGACTCTACTTTTTCCTCCTTTTATAAACAAATCTTAAAAGTGAAGCATATTTTTTGTTTCGAACATTTTTATTACAATACATTAACCTATTTTTATATGCATAGTTTATAAAATTATTCTATGATATCTATTCTTTTATTAAAAAGAATGAGTTTTAAAGTCAGATATTTGAGAAATTTCGGACATAATACGGTTGATTTGATCCATGATTAAATGAAGAGGACGACACGAGATGGAACCCCCTCTCTCCATTTCCACATCATGTCAACAGAAGTATTTTTATTTTCAACAGACTCAACCTCCCAACATGGCTGGGTTTTAGAGGCACTAGGTTTCGAGGCCTTGACGCAACAATGTCGGCCATGAGTTCACGACTATGACCACTCGGTTACTATGGTCGACATAATAGGAGACTAAAAACAGGACTATCACAAACATGCAGCTCACCTATTTGAAACCCTGATACTATTTCATGCATTTACGCCCGTATTCACCGTTAACCTGACCCAGCGATGAAACCTGGAGTTGTGTAACCGGCAGTCAACCCCAGGTTAGAACTCCAGCTCTTTTTCGACCTCCAGTTACTTGACTCTGAGTTTCTTAACTTGGATTTACTGGTCGATTCCCATTGGTCGGAATAAACCCCGTGACTTCCGGCTGGAGCTACAATTTCTATCTTCGCCTCGTGCCAGCTTGTTTTTAACCTCGTGTACCGCTATCTGTTTAAAATGAATGCCAACAGAATTTATTTTACGCAGTACGAAAAAGAGTTGGTGTTGGCTTTGATGAAGCCGCACTTACATATAATAGAATTTTCTGGTTTCCAGTTTTTCTAAAAAATCAAATTGAGTAACAGTGGAAACTTTCTGAATGGTATTCATCGTAAACTAAAAATCTATCCAAACTCAAACTACTTCAAAACTTGCACGAAAACGTAAACACTCGAAAAATCGCTTACTGCGCATGTGCGGTTAAAACTAACCCGGCTGTGACCTGGGTAAGGATTTTTTAACTTGAACCGGAGTTAAGTTATTAACTTGCGATGGTGAATAACGTTTTCGGTGAACCCCCGGTTTCCTTCCTCTAACCGGCGGTCAGGTTAGCGGTGAATATGGGCGTTAGCTGTTGACATGTAACATATCCAAATTTCTAGGAAAAAGCAGACTTCCTCGCTATAATTTCCAAAGTTACTTTTTCTCTCGGTTAGTCACCAATGATCAGTTTCTCGATAAATACTTTTGCTATCTTTTTGCATGCTTTTTGAATATTGAATGTAAACGTCAGAGGAGCGTGATGAAAAAACGACTAGTTCAAGTTTTTTTTTCTTAGTAAGTTCTATTTGCGAAAAATGTCGATGTTCCGTTTTAAAAAACGGTATGAGACACATCTTTACTATCCAACAACAAGCTTGAGAGTTTCTCTAAAGTCGGAGAAACAGTGGCTTTGAAAATTAAATATTTGTATGAAAAAACTTTTGTTCACATTCAGTATCCGAATACAGGATAATACCGCTAATTAATAAGTGTGATAGTTATAATGAATTTAGAAAGTCTACCATCTCGATATAAAGAAAGCTTCATTCATAAAAAGATTGACTTCTTCAAAAAACAGAATCTCTCTTCTCTGTATCTTAATGTACCAACATGTAAATATACTCTGACATGCTGATATAAATTACTAAAGTTTTTAAAATATTTAAATGATTTTAGCTCATTTTTCATTCAGAAATGTAATTTTTAAAAAGTAAACATATGGTGATTATTTCAGTTATTTTAAAAATGACATATTTACAATTTTAAAGAATCGTTTTAAATAATGAAAAAAATGAAAATACAGTCGGACCTCTATATAACGAAGTCGTTAAATCCCGAAAAAAAGTTCGTAATAGGGAAAATTCGTTATATAGAGATTCATCTTTTAATATACTTTATAAACCACTTAAAACAAATTTTATATTCATATAAACACTAGATGTCAAAAAAAAAGTAATTATTTACACTTTTTTATAAATTAATATGTGTGCATTTTATATATTTCACCCATCAAAAAGAAACGAGAAAAAAGAAAGAAAAACTGCAAGGAAAACAAGAAAAAGAGTATCGAGGAATATACTGCATTTTCAACATTAAGAAAATAATTTTAAATTACAATTAATGAATTTTAAGGACATTTTCTAATTTAAAGCTTACAGGCAATTTTAAACATACATTATTTTATAACTAGAGATTTTAAACATACATTACCATATGCGTCCTTAAATTTAAGTATTTATAAAATCTATTAATTTTCTTTGAGTCTTTTTTTATTGAAAAAATTCGCTTCATAATACGCCTTACATCTTTGCAATGAACCAAAACTCCCTTTATGACCATCATAAAATGTGTTAAAAGAAAAAAACTTGAAATGTCCAAAAATACTTAGAACATGGGGAGAAAAAAATTTAATCACAAGAAAAAAGTTCGTTATATAGAACAGGGGTGTCCAACACGCGGCCCGCCAGTACGTAAGTTGCGGCCTACCGAATCTTTTTAAAAAAATTTAAATATCAGATTTTTAAAGTTTTTTCATTTTGAAATTTATTTGAAGGGAAATTTATGTATATATATATATATTTACAATATGTATTTGCCTGTTACCTGTTGTTCTAAAATAAATCCTTTTTGATAATAGAAATGTCCTTTAGATTAAAATAGATTTATATTTTATCAAACAGTTACATTTGATTTTACAAAAGTAAATTACTTTTTTAATAAATTTCGAATTGCAGTATGCATATCATTTACTATGGATGGTGCATGATTCTCTGTGTGTGCGACTTTCGTTTCTCCTCCTCCTTTTCTGTTTGAAGTGCCCAAAAAGCAAGAGGCAGCCAGAAATGTTTTTTAAAGTTTAAAAAAAAAATTTCAGGACGGTTAAAAGATAAAGGACAATGTATACTTAATCGTTTGCGAATGACAGCACTATCAAATTCAACAATGAGTAACGAGAGATCAATTCAATAGGAACGCCGTAATTTTTAAGAAATGGCAACACACACTGCAATATTTTAAACATTATTTGATCGTTGCATTATTATATTATCTATGTCTGTATACACATGAAAAATAATGAAAACAATAATAATAATTCATTCTGTTTTAAATTTTCACTCCAATAAATGTTTTTTGTTTCCAAATCTGATATAAAGGTACGTATTTTTATGTGTGGCACGCGAGATTATAATGTTTTTCCGAAGTGGCCCACAAGGTCATTTGGGTTGGACACCCCTGATATAGAAAATGCACTTCGCTATTGGGAGGTTATTTTACGAAGAAAATCATGAAATGTTCTTGGAAAAAGTTCACTATATAGAGGTTCGACTGTATATAAAAATGTTGATGTTTATTAAATGTTTAATATTTTTCTATCTATTTATACAAAATTCTTTAAAAAAAAAGGCTTTCATATAAACCTATTTATAAAACAAAAAAAACTTGTGCAGGCGCGATTTATCTACAGATTCGCATAAAAAAAGGACCGCACAAAAACAGGTTCTACTGAACTAATTATTACAACACAGTAAAATGAGTTCCATTATGTTTCTATATATATATATATATATATATATATATATATATATATATATACTGATGGATTTTGAATTATTCATTGTCTTGCTAACAACAAAAGTCAATACAGTTGACTTGTAACCACTAAAAGTTCATTAAAAAAGCTCTTTCACTTATGTACATATTTCACTTAACCTTATGCATAAAACCTGTGGACAACAAATTTTCTGTACTCAATGCAACCGAATTAAAGTTTCTAAGTAAATTGTGTGTGTCCCTTCTGCAGATTGATTATTGTGTATGAAACATATGTATATTTCAAAAAATATGTGAATAAAATGATTCATTTGTTCTTTATAAAATTAATTTTATATTAAAAAGAGATTTGTGTAAATTGCACAAATAGAGTTTTTTATTCAGACCCATATGTAATGAACTGTGTTGTTTAAATTTAGTTTTATTTTAATTTGTTTATCAAATTATAAACATTTTCATTTCTTGATGATGCAAATATTTATCTTTTTTTAAAATACACAAAATTTCTTTTAAGCATTCAAAACATTTACTTCAAAAATGTAGAATAAAAACTTATTGTAATTTAACATTCCAATTTCGTAGGATATTGCTACGTGATCCCATATATTAATCAAAATCTTAAATTTACCTCTATACATATTTATCGAAGAATTATTTAAAGTCTCGAGCAACATATATATTTTATTAATGCATTTTTCAAAGTATTAAAATACTTACGTGGAAATAGTTCTTCTGCAAGCTCGTAACATGCTTCATTAATAATCGACATATTTTCGGCCGTGGAAGTGAATTTTTTTTTGTTTTTAAACTGTTCTTCAGATGTAGACACCATGACGCCGTCCATAGAACTATCATCATCTTCTCCATCTCTTTCTGTTAATTTTGAATTTTGATCTGAAATAAAGTTTTAATCTTTTAGCTACTATATACAAAGTAAATATACGTTGAAGGAAAAAATTGCAGATACACATCAGAAATTTAATAAACTGTAAAACATCTGAAGAAAGAATTTTAAGATATTTTCAAAATTTATGTTTATGGAAACCAAAATTGCATTAGAACTGTAAAGGAAATTGTTTTTAAAATTATTCAGTCTGAGGGTTCTCTAACCCCCAAGGAATGGAGTACTAACATTCCTAAATTTGTTAGAAACCAAGTGACAAAGTCGTTTTTCTAATTTTATTTGATAACGTAATTGAAGTAATTAGTATTAATTCTGTTATGGTGTAAATATTCCTAAATAAACCCCATGGTTTTAATTATTAATGTAATCAGAATTGTAATCTACATATGATTGAATTCAAATAAAATGTATGTATATAACAACCACACCTTTATGTAAAAACAATAATTTTCAAAAACCACCACTAGATAGCGTTGTGCAATGTAAACTATGGCATATGCAAATGTCGAAACCATAATAATCCTGTGCGCGAGAACCAACCCACGGGCTATTAAGATGCGAGAAGCACACCGCAGTCATACTCATTTCCACGTCAAGGAAGAAGACGCTGACTCTCCAGGAACGTGCTTTACTGGTGAAATTGTTTTACCATAATGGAAACTCCGGTACCGCGCGAAAGCTGTACGGAAATTTCGGTCTGATGCGGTTACGAAAAGGTCCACTCAGTAGTCAAGGACTAACAAACATGATATGGAAATCTGAAGCCACGTCCACAAGCATCCACCGTCACCCGTCAACGACACGCTTCAATATTAGAGCAATCCGTTATTCTGGCTCTTCGGGCAAGGTAATGTGTACAACCACAGTGTTTATGCAAGATGGTGCTCCTTCACAAATCGCTCGTTGTGTGAAACAAATGCTCCATTTCGATGACGGCAAAATCATCATCCGGCATTTTCCTACACTTTGGCTTCCTAGATCCCCAGACTTGAATCCGTGCGACTTTTGGCTGTGTTGATACCTCAAGGTCATGGTCTATCGGAATCCCATCTCATCTCTATCCGGCATTAAAGAAAGCATAGGATGCCATATGTGTAACATTTCCCAGTTCATGCAGTTTTCCACAGTCGAACATGGGATTTTATGCTTCCAGTCGTAGCAGACAATAATGGGCAGCGTATCGAACATGTTTTGTAAAATTTTGTAGATGATTATATGTTTTCAATAAAGCTATGATACGCCACCTAGGGATGGTTTTTGAAACTCATCTTTTTTTTTTTCGCGATAAAATTTCCGTCATTTCATTCTGCCAGTACCCAATTTTCACGCAATTCCGCAGTATAGTTTTCGTAACAGACTGCTCACAAATTTGAAGTTTAATTCTGGACACTCGATATATATTTTCCCAGAAACAGAAAAGATGGGTAAAAAAAATTCTGCAGCTTAGTTAAACAGATTGAAGTACCTAAAAAAGCTGTATACATTACACGGGCTTTATTGTTAATTCAATATATTTATAAAATAAAATGAACGAAAAATAATAATTTATATTTTGATAGTTTATTCTACCTAAAATCAAATACATGTAATGAAAAAAATATAACTTCTAGCGCTTACGCAAATGAATAAATTATTTTTAGCATTTGAATTTAATTATTTTAAGTAATTTAAATAATGAACAGAGAGAGAGAGGAAAAGAGATTAAGTAAAATAGAGGAATCTGTTTTCTGATGTAATACTCATTTCAGCTCAAAACCAAAATTTTATTTATTTATATTTCTTGCTTTCCTTATAATTTTTTCTTTTCTTTTTTTTACATTCTCATTTAAATTTAAGATATTCTTTCGCTTATAATATTTCTATCACACGTCATCATACCTAAAATATTCAAGATTTTCAGTTTTAATATATATATATTAAATTTCCTTCGAGAATTTAGAAAATCTATCTCAAAAGCATACATTATTTAATAGCTTTATATATATACATAGCATATAATTACTTAATTTTAAGTGTATTTTTATCATATATGACATTAAAGCAATATTTCTGATTCGAAAATCGATGTTAAATTATTTACTATATTTATAAGGTAATTCAAAACCTTGTGTAAGAAAAATAAATAATTTTACTCAGCTGTTTAAAAAATTATAAAAGCACATAATAGTGGTACTTGAAACTTTATTAAAATATATTACCCATCATTTTCAAAATACAAGAACTAAAATCACGTCCATTTCTTTCAACTGATCTTTCATAAACGTCAGCTAAGTAACCTGGAAATAACAAATATTTAACTACTGAATAATATAAAATATTAGATAATTTATTTTGCTTTAAATTAAAAAGTAGCATTCGTGTTTATTGAAAATTCAGTTATCTGGAAAATAACTTTCCAATATGCTATGACATTTCATGATATACAGGGTGTTGCCGAATTTGACCAACAAATTCAGTGGGGGTGATTATTTTACATTCTCATATAAATCTAAGGATTTTTTCGCTTAACATTTTTATCGTGCACACACGTCATGCCTAAAATATATTCAAGATTTACAATCTTAACACACATTAAATTTCTTTTGAGGATTTAGAAAATCTACCTCAAAAGCATAGATTATTTAATAGCCTCACATAGCATAAAATTACTTAATTTTACGAGGGCTGGAAATTAAATAATGGCAACTTAGAAACTCGCAGGACAGTGGGCATGGGCAAATACGATATGGGAGTGGGGTAATGTGGCGCTGTTGTCGATGTGTGTAGAGTGCAAAAAACAGTCGATCTAGTTGGAAGGATAGTTGTGAGGCGTTCAAGTGAAGAGTCTGGTTTCCATCACTGTAAAGAACATATTTTCAAAAAATGATCGGCGCTCTTCGCCTAAAATGGAGGCCAGAATGTTCAGGAGGATTACTAGAAGCCTGTGACGAAAATGCTTTACAGTTGCACGATGCGACTGGGAGAATATGATTTTTACGCATGTTGTACCTGCAGGACAAACTGTCATCTATTGTCGATTTCAACAGCACCATCTGCAACCGTCTATACGGCGCAAACGTCCATGTTTATTTCAAAACAATTTCCCTATCATGTTGCACGACAACACCCGTTGCAAACAATGTCACTCTCCTATTGTGACGGTGGCAGTGGGAAATCTTGGAACTCCCTCTCTACTCACCGGACATGAGATCTTGTTAGTTTGATCTGTTTTCGAAGTAGAAGGAACCTCTCCAAGGCCGCCAATTTCACACACACATGACGATTCATCTCTACGCACCGCAGTAGGGCACTCCGTCGCTGACAACAACATTCAACACCTTACTAATGGTCTCCAACGGCTTCCAGACATTTAGCAGAAGGCTATAAGCTTAGCTGGTGATTACGTAGAAAAAATGTAATGAAATTTTACCTGTAAGTTGATTAAAAATGAATTTCTACCTATGTGTGTGTGTTGCCATTACTTAATTTACAGTCCTCGAACATCTTTTTCAGATACCACGTTAGCAACATTTCTGATACGAAAATCGATGCTAAATTATTTACTACATTTATAAGATAATTATTCAAAATCTCATGCAAAGTAATTTTATTGACGTTTAAAAAATTAAAGGCACTTAAAAGTGGTATTTAAAACTTTAATATTACCCTCTGCATTTCCCGCACTAGAGGGTGAAGTCGGTTCAATCTCTGGAACATTCGAAGAACTAAAATTGTCGACATCAACTCTTTCAGGTAAAGTTGGCCAATCAGCTGAAAGCAAAAAATATTAAACTATTGAATAATATAAAATATTAGATAATTTATATATATTATGTTTTAAATTAAAAAGTCGTAATTATGTATCGAAAATAAAGTTGAAAAAAAAATCCTGTAAAATATTCTATAACATTCCATGACGTACAGGGTGTTGCATAATTCGACCGACAAATTAAAGGGAGGGGGGATATATATATATATTTTTTTTTTACACATTCTCATTTTTTTATTGAAAACATTTATAACCCCGTGCACCGTAAAGTATCACACAGGGTCTCACATAAAACTAAGCGTGAAGCACACATCACAAAGAAGAGAAAGATTACAACACAAACATCCATGCCTTACCCGGGATTCGAACCCAGACCTTATGGCACCGCAGTCAGCGTCCCTAACCACTATACTGACGTACATTCTCATTTTAATTTCAGAAATTCTTTCGGTTCATATTTCTATCGAGAACGCACGTAATGCTTAAGATATTCAAGATTTCCAATTTTAATACATTAAATTTCTTTTGAGGATTTAAAAGATCTACCTCAAAAGCATAGATTATTTAATAGCATATAATTACCTAATTTTAGGTATATCTTCATCATATATGACATTAAAACAACATTTCTGAATCGATGTTAAATTATTCACTATATTTATAAGAAAATTATTCGAAATTTTATGTAAAATAATTTTATTGACGTTTAAAAAATTTTTTTAAAGGCACTTAATAGTGGTATTTAAAACTAATAATTACCCTCTACATTTCCAGCACTAGAGGGTGAAGGCGGTTCTATGATTGGAAAATTCAAAGAACTAATATTGTCGACATCAACTCCAGGTAAAATTGGATAATCATCTGAAAGCAAAAAATATTAAATTATTGAATAATATAAGATAATTTATTGTTTTAAATTAAAAAGTCGTATTTATGTATCGAAAATAAAGTTGAAAAAAATCTTGTAAAATATCCTATGACATTCCATGATATACAGGGTTTTGCGGAATTCGACCGACAAATTCAAGGTGGGAGGGGGGATTTTTTTACATTCTCATTTCAATCTAATAAATTCGTTCGCTTCGCATTTCTATGGCGAACGCACGTCATGCCGAAGATGTTCAAGATTTCCAATTTTAACACACTAAGTTTCTTTCGCGAGCTTTTAAAAGATTTACCGCTAAAGCATAGATTATTTAATAGCATATAATTACTTAATTCTAGGTATATCTTTATCATATATGACATTAAAACAACATTTCTGGATCGATGTTAAATTATTCACTATATTTATAAGAAAATTATTCGAAATTTTATGTAAAATAATTTTATTGACGTTTAAAAATTTTTTTTAAAGGCACTTAATAGTGGTATTTAAAACTAATAATTACCCTCTACATTTCCAGCACTAGAGGGTGAAGGCGGTTCTATGATTGGAAAATTCAAAGAACTAATATTGTCGACATCAACTCCAGGTAAAATTGGATAATCATCTGAAAGCAAAAAATATTAAATTATTGAATAATATAAAATATAAGATAATTTATTATGTTTTAAATTAAAAAGTCGTATTTATGTATCGAAAATAAAGTTGAAAAAAACCTTGTAAAATATCCTATGACATTCCATGATATACAGGGTTTTGCGGAATTCGACCGACAAATTCAAGGTGGGAGGGGGGATTTTTTTACATTCTCATTTCAATCTAATAAATTCGTTCGCTTCGCATTTCTATGGCGAACGCACGTCATGCCGAAGATGTTCAAGATTTCCAATTTTAACACACTAAGTTTCTTTCGCAAGCTTTTAAAAGATTTACCGCTAAAGCATAGATTATTTAATAGCATATAATTACTTAATTCTAGGTATATCTTTATCATATATGACATTAAAACAACATTTCTGGATCGATGTTAAATTATTCACTATATAAGAAAACTATTCAAAACCTTATGTAAAATAATTTCATTGGCATTTAAAAAAATTAAAAGCACTTAATAGAGGTATATAAAACTTAAATAAAACATTACTTAATTCATTTCTAGCCCAAGATGTTGAAGGGTGATCCATCAAGGGCAAATTTGTAGAACTAAAATCTTTGGTATGAACTCCTTCAGGTAATCTTGGACGAATAGAAACCAAACTAGTTGGAACTGAAAAATATCAAAGTGCTGAATATTATAAAATATTAGATAATTTATTATGCTTTAAATTAAAAAGTCGCATATTCATGTGCATTAAAAATTCACTTTTCTGAAAAATAACTGTAAAATATCCGACATTTCATGATGTACAAGGTGTTGCCGAATTCTACCGACGATTTCAGAAGGATGATAGTAGGCAGCATGGGAATGACAAATCCTCATAGAACAGACAGGATGAATCCCCCCCGTGCAATCAGAAGGAAATAGAATGTGGAGACACCAAATGCTATCTCAATTCCTACTATTAGCTCACACTCTATAAATTTATTCATCTTGTGCAAGTTTTCAATCGTAAATAAAATACATTTAAAGCGTTCAATTGAGCTGAAATTTATATACACGATATTATTTTGTATGACAATACAGTAATTATATATAAATTATAATTAATAAAAATTAATTGATTAAAACTAATTATTCAAAGAATTACAAATACAGCCACGTTGGCGTCATTTTTGGAGACTTAGCTACCCTTTTGGAGACTCGTGTCAAAAATTGCAAAGATTTTTTTCCTCACATTTTAAAGCGCTCATTTGAGCTGAAATTTTCTATACACTATTATTTTGGGTGACAATACGATAATTTAATTATAATTATATTATTGAAAAACTAATTAGTTAAAGAATTACATATAGAGCCAAGTGACGACTGTCGTTAGCCGTAGCTTTGAGCAACATACAGGAGACAGAACAATTTAGCTCGATTTCCCCCGATTTAGAGAAAGAACACCCTGGGGGTGGTCAGGGGCAATCCACCTCTCTTCCCCTTCCATCAACCTTACGAGAGGACTTGCGGTACGACGGCTATTTAAAGTACCCCCACGCCGCGAAGGCACTATACATTCACAAATATCCATGTCTTCTCCGGGATTCGAACCCAGTCCCAACAGCACAGCAGTCAGCCTCGCTAACCACTATACCGGATGGGCGACTCTTTTGGGTGTTCAACCCTCAATGTAATTCCGCCGAATGTCCAGTCAATTCGGAGAAAATAGCCTTCAAATTCATGCTTAGCTTTTATACAATTAAATTTTAAATTCTGCCAGTGTTGGAATAGCACAGTTGGTAGGACGCCTGCTATCTATGTGGGAGGATAGGGTTCGAATCACGAGATGAACTTCTTTTCTTTCAATTCGTTTAATTATTTTTTAAAATTAAATAAACTTATTTATAAAAGGTTTATTACATATTCAATGATATTTTATGTAATTATTTTGTATTTTATAAAATAAAAAAATTAATTTATTTATTATTTAAATTATTATTAATCTATTAAAATTATTAATAGCTTTTATACAATTAAATTTTAAATTCTGCCAGTGATGGAATAGCCCACTTGGTAGGACGCATGCTATCTATGTGGGAGGACAGGGATCGAATCACGATTTGAACTTCTTTTTTTTCAATTCATCTAATTATTTTGTATTTTATAAAATAAAAAAAAATTAAATTAATTTATTATTTAAATTATTTATTATTAATCTATTAAAATTATTAATTTACTAAAATTATTATCACTTTATTATTAAAATTATTTAAAAAAATTTATTAAAATTATTAATTTACTAAAATTATTATCATTTTATTATTAAAATTATTTAAATAAATTTATTAAAATTATTTAAAAAAATTTATTAAAATTATTTGAATAAATTTATTAAAATTATTTAAATAAATTTATTAAAGTTAAATAAAATTTTTTTAAAAGGACTTATTAAATATTTTATATAATTATAAAATAATTAAATTGATAATATATAAAGACATATATTATTTTTATTACATTAATTATAAAATAATTCATTTAATAATAATATATTTTATAAATTATTTTATATTATATATAATATTTTATTTATAGTATATTCTTTTTCACTTTATAAACTATTTGTAACTAATTTTTATGTAAAATATCATTTAATATTCATTTTATATATTTTATATTATAAACATTATTTAATAATATAAATATATATATAATTTAATATAAATATTTATAAAATTACAGTAATTTTTTACTTTATAAAATACAAAATAATTACATATAATATCTTTTAATATTTAATAAACCTTTCATAAATAAGTTTATTTAATTTTAAAAAAATTATTCAATGAATTGAAAAAAAAAGTTCATTTATTAAAAGTTAAAGTGTTATTTTTCATTTCTAAATACTGAAGTACTGGGGGAGAGAAAATTCATGCATAACATTATATATATATATATAAATTCATTCCCGTGTGAGGAACAGGTTTACCGGCTAGTAGCATATAAGTACAAAGAAAAAATTTAAGAACTTTCTATAGTATTGATAAATCAAACCAAATTTACAGGATTATTTCAAATGTCTGACACTTATAATGTTTCACATAGTTTGTTTAAGGTCCCCATTGGTAACCATACTATTATAAAATTTTCAATTCATAAAGTTGTAAAAGAATTCATTTTCTTCACAGGAGACATATATATGAATCATATACTTATATCCATAATTATCTTTACATGCATAACACTGAGTTTTAAGGAATTAAAATATATTAAGGATTTGTGCAAAAAAGTAAAACAGTTAAATCATGAATAAACAAATACTTCTTAAGTAGCCACTGAGATTTCAAAAAAAAAAATGATGGAAAAAAGATACACTTTTAGCAAAAGATAATTCTCTTCATTAGTTTAACATATACTTCAAAAAAAAAATCAGATAATAACATATAATCAAAATAAATGTAGGGGAGACCTGTGTACCTAGGGCCACTTTTTTTAATGCACAAAAACACTCTTTAAAAATGTAAAACTGATATGCATTCATCATTATACTAACTACCATCCAATACGAGTTAATATAAGTACTTAAAATAATAAATTCTGTGAAATAAATTGTTTTAAAAAAAATTCACAAATGGCCCTAGGTACAATGATATCATTGTACCTAGGGCCAGCAGCTGCTGCACCTAGGGCCATTCCCTGGAACTTAGATTTTGCTCTGCAATCAATAGAAAACAAACATACACACTTGAATTTAATAAAAGAATCAATATTAGCTAACATATTGATTTATCATGCAACTATTTAATTTGTAATGCGCCAAATTATTAATGAATTACACGTATATTTTCATTAAACGTTATAATTTAAAAAATTGGTTACAAAAGTGAGCTGCATACATTGACGTTTTGAAACACCAACAGATTGTGGTTTGGGCAATTTGAACACAATATTTCTGTTGTCAATTTCATAAGTTTCTTCTTTATCATAAAGAATCTTATTTGAACGAGCAATATTCTTCAGAAATTTAACACTATAGTGTTCTTTAACATCTATTATTTCTGCTACATAAAAATGTTCAGTTTTTTTGCCTTGTATTTTTGTTAAACAAAAATCCCCCCCTTTTTCAATAGTATTTCTTACATCAGCTACTGTAGAATTTGCATCATCAGGGGAATGAGAATCTTCAATATCTGATAATTCTTTGCATGAAGTTACCTTAATTTCAAACTCAGGTTTTTTCACAAGTTTTCTTTTTCTTGCTTTTTTTTTGGCATTTTAATAACACGATATTTTTGATTCCTTCATTTTCTGGAGTGTCAGTCAAGATTCTACCTCTCCCTGGTTTTCGGCCACCTTTGTTGGATTTACTTCGAGAATTATACTTATTAGAAATTATTTAGAATTATGCTTCTGTTTTTAAAATTATAAAGAATTTTTTTTATTAAATGAATTCTTATGTTTGTGTAAACAAAATACTAATCTTGAATAATAACAATAATGGTAGTAAACATATTTTTTAGAAATCAAGCATATTGAAAGTTTCAGAAAATATACACTCCTCTCATTTAAATAACATCCAATTATAATAAAAAACTTGACTAAATCAAAATGGTTCATATAATTAAGTCCATTTTCCTCCTTAGATTATAAAAACTTTTTTTTAATGAAATAATAACAAAGAATATTGATAGCAATTGTACCTAGGTACAAGGCAACTATGTGGCCTTAGGTACAAGACTAGGTAATTTTTCATACAAAATGTCTTCTGCAGAAAAACCCAGATGGAAAGGGGATTTATTTAAAATCTTATTCAGTACTTAAAGTCCTACATAAAATTATGTACTAGAATTCAAAGAAAAATATTTGACTTATCATTGTACAACAATAAAAAGAAATGAACAGCAAAATTTTACTTTAGACCATGTAAAACTGTTTTTCATTTATAACTTGCCACAGTTTTCTTTTGCAAAACTTCAAGATGAATGCCAAAGTAGCAATTGGTGTTGTCACTCACCCAACTGAGTTATAAAACTTAGAACTAAATATTATTCAAATAAAATAGGGTGGCCCTAGGTACACAGGTCTCCCCTAATCATTTCTAAAAATTGCTACTCCTTTTGTAATGGTTTCATTCCCCTTAAGACTCTTTTACTTTAATTTAAAGGAAGAAATTACACTAATTTTTAACAGCAAAGAATAATTATTGATCATTTAGAAATCGATAATTTGTGGAAGGTAAAAAATCAAAGAAACATTTAATTTTTGTAAACATTCCTCCCACAAATTATCATCAAATTGTATTACTTCAGAATAAATATTTTCTCTTGACTTTGGATTATTAATTAAAATTACAAAAACAGGCATTTTTTTATATTATTCACACCTAACTGACACTGTATTGGATACTAATAGGTATCAATTCTTTTTAAGGAAATGATACCATTGTTATATTCGATAGTCATACAATTTTAAAAAGTAGTTTTGATTATATACTGTGAGCCATTCTTGCGCAAAAATATATAATAGAGAACTATAAATAAATGCTAGGATTCAACCTAAATAAATATGCCAGCTAACACTACTGAAAACAGGCAATTACCTAATTAGATAAATAAATTAGAACAAAACAAAAATGATATAAAAGAGTTGTTAAGATTATTTCCTTACAAATATATATATATATATATATATATATATATATATATATATACTAAAAATAATACAATGATATCATATGTTTTTAATTACATAAAATTAAACCAAAAAAATGTCAACAACTTGCATATTGGTTATACCACGGTTGTGTTTGATTCCTCCCTCACAAAAGACACTTTCTTTAGAATTGAAATAATTAATAGTATGAAAAACTCCTACTTAAAATGTAAATATATTGTATTCAATTGCTGCGACATAAATAAATATAAATTAATTAATTTCTCAGCTCTCACTCAACCATTAATTTTCCCAATCGTCACACCGGTTTATAACGTCTAAAATGGGATGTTGTGGGGTCGATTTCTTACTTCTTGACTGCTGTCAGAAAGCAATAATTAAAAAATAGAATGAAAGCGGCGCAGAACACAAAAGTTTAAAAAATAAATCTAAAATAAAAATAATGAATTTTTTTAAATGACTTTTTTTAAAATTAAATATATTTTTAGAGGTTTTAGCTAAAAAAAAATTTAAATCATAAAAATAATCCTTAAAAGATACTGGTTAGACGCATTGTGTGTGTGTTTCAGATCTATTTACTATAGAAAAATAATTTTATAAATAAATTTTTAAAAATAAGTGGTAGTGTGTGTGTTGTTAATATAAAATTGTTTCCAAATAATTTCTGAAGTTATATAAATTATAACTTAAGTTATATAATATTAAATAAAATATTTTTATTTGTATTTTTTTATTTATTTTTTGTTGATATTTTATTAGTGTTACTATATATATATAAAATTTGTATAAGTAATGTACTGAGATTTATAAATACATTGTAAATTTTTCACGAAGGGCTAATGACAATAAATTAAGAAAAATTTCTACTTATATTCAATATATAACTTTTTATATTTTAAATTATTTTTTAGAAATACAGAAAAACTTTATTACAACTATCTTCATAAAAATAACTATAATGTTTGGAACACGAATTACAAAACGATTTTTTTAGCATGTCACATGGAGTTTGTACAGAAGATGTACGGGATAGAAATATACGGTTACTAGGGTTAATATTCTTAATAATAGCTATAATGTTTGGAACACAAATTAAAAAATGATTTTTTAGCATGTCACGGGGAGTTTGAACAGAAGATGTACGGGATATAAATATAAGGTTACTATTCATAATAATAGCTATAATGTTTGGAACACGAATTACAAAATTATTTTTTAGCATGTCACAAGGAATTTGAACAGGTGTACGGGATATAAATATGGGGTTGCTAGGATTACTATTCATAATAATAACTATAGTGTTTGGAACTGTATTTTGGTATTTCTTGCCATGGTTTTCTTCTGAATCAATTTTTCTAACTTTATATGTGCAATACACACATCTGGCGTATACATTAGCATACAGGTAGCATGCTAAAGCTGGCCAAACATGGCGTCAAAACAATCTGGAAACACAGATACATGTATTTTTCATAGTTTTAAAAAATATTCTAGACTATTTCTGACATTTTTACACTTCATGTTTGATTTATATGAATAATTTACGCTCTCTCAAGAAAAGTTTCATATCTAAATAATGAGTTTTCATAGTGCTAAAGTATACTTACATTTTCAAGCGATTTAGTCCTACGCGTACAACGGCGATGTCTCGACTACTGAACTGAACTGCAGTTTCGAATATGAATTCACATATTGGCTGGTATGTAACGTCCCGGATTAAAACACGGGCCTTTTTCAAAGAAGGTCAAAAAACTCTAATTATAGGTTGTTGTTGCCGAAAAAGTGCGCACAAATAATTATTTCAAACCGAATGAATATTTCAACACAACAAAATAACGAACACTTTCATAAATGAAGGAGAAAAATTGTGGCGATAAGGTGAAAATTGATTTCACTGTGTTCGTTACTTCCTAAAATTTGCTCATGCAATTGAATCGTCGTGGAGCAACAAGTGTAGGGAAAAAAATACCGAGAAAGAATAAAATTATATTCGTAAGGAAAAGCTTAAGAATTAGAATGCTCTAAATTATATACGCAATAACTCTTTGTCTTCCGTAAGATGAATAAAAAATACGAAAAGGAAAAATATGGGCTCTACAGAAAAGCTCTAAGATTTTCGAATGACTTATAAAAAACACAACACACTAAGAAAGTCTTTTTATATTGCTTAATAAAAAAAGAATGCTTAATAAAAAAAATAATGCTTAAATAAAAATAGCAGGACAGTTTGATTTAATCCTTATTTTCTTGACGAACTCGCATGGCATAATCTATCAATTACCGAGTTATATACCAAAATAAATTTTTAGTTAATGAAAATAATTTAAAAGTAAATTTGTTATTTGTGTGAAATAAAAAAAAACACAAAATTAAGACCACGCAAAAAGATATACAAAATTTCATTAACTGAAAATACTAACTGAATTTTATTATAAAATATGTAACATGCACTAAAATTCAAATTCAATGTGAAGGTATGAATGAATGAGTGCGAGTGTTCAGTTTAATGCGCAAGAGCGGATTTCGGCTTAAATATGTCAAACATCTGTAGAAAATTATAGATGCATTGAAATGTATCCAAAAAATTTAAAAAGAAACATAACAATGAAAAAACAAACATTGGTTAGACATAAAATCTAAAATTAAATAAATTAATTAAATTCTCAAATTAAAATTCAATTTTAAAAAGAAATACAAATAGACTTTGATGGGGTGTTCTCCAACCAAATCAGACAAATTAAAATTGATGAATTAAAAAGTCATGCAATGATTATGAAACACCGGACATTCAATTAAACGTCTAATTTGAATTGTGTGTTCACAAGAACACATCTTAAATCTTTGACCTCCAAATATGGAAAATTTTGCTGTGATCTCACGCAGATTTAAGTTAATCTCTGCGGAACTGTTTCAGTAAATATAGAAGCTATTTAAAGAGCGTTTCTAGAAAGCCAATCTTTTATAATTCCAACTGAAGTACCAATTTGTGAAATACCTTATTTTTTAAACCTAGTACAATCCCCACAATGTTATTTCCATCTAATACACCTCTATACTTATAGGTACGTGTATCAAAACTGTGAAATTCACTATTATCTTTAAATTTCTTCAAAGAAACTTCTTCCATCTTTTCAGCTGACCTTTTCAAGTGTTTTACAAGATTTCCCCTTTGATCATCAATGCACACTTCTTTTTGGTACAAATAGCATAGAATATTTGATACATATATATCCTTTTTCTACTGTATTCCCATACACTGCGTGCAGCAAATTTTTACAAATGTCACAAAAAAACACAACACGCTTTATTGTCGCTGATTGCTGCTTCTTCTGATGCAAGTAATAATACAGATGTTTTAACTGTTGAAGTAGAGTTGTTAAACTGGTTCGAATTGTTTTAACCCTTTATCTATCGCATTAGGATTTGCTGCAAATTTTTTCATGCAATATTTTTTTTTGTTTGAATCACACACAGCATTGAAAAAAAATTAAGGAATATACATAATTAAAATATTCAACTTTGGGAAATTTAGTTCGTTAGAACTAATTAATTAAATTGGTACTTTAAAGCACTGTCAAAATCCACAAAGGTCTAAAATATTCTCATAATACAAAAAAACCGAATGACTTTTTTAACGCAATTTTAACTCTTAAAAATGCTAAATAACAAGAGAACCCTTGTATTTTACGGCACAAAATATTTATTTTTAAAGATATTATTAAACTTTTAAAACTTATTTACTTTTTTTATACATAAACTTAATTTGATGATATTCAAAGAGAAACAGCTTCCCCCCCCCTATTAATACACAAAAATTCATTACACATTGTGCATTTTGAGTGAGGTTTCGATTGAATGTTTTTAAAGCATTGCATCCTGGGGTAAGGAATGCTGTATTTTCTCAACAAGAACTACTGCACCTTGAGTTCAATCTCTTGATCGTTATCCTAAGAGTTTTAACGAAAATTCCAGCTTACTGGGTCTTCTTCATCTAAAAAATCATCTGTTTGTACATCATTGATTTCAGATGGTAAGTTCTGTAATAAATCCAAAGCCTTTTGAAGGCAGAATTTCTTTTTTCCAGACATTGTAAGAAAAGGAAACAATAGTAATAATAGCAATAATAATAGCACCTTGAAAATTTCCTGTTATTGTTGAATCTCAGTTACGTATAAAGAAATTAAAATGTTATTTTTTGAAATAAAAATATATATATTTCCTTTAAATGTGTGGCAAAAAAAAAGTTCAAAATTTTTTGAAAACGTTAAAATAAAACAATAAAAAAGCAAAATAAATAAGCTAAGCTAAAAGAAATGTCAAAAAAAAGCTTAAGTCTATTGCAACAAAAAACAACAATAAACCACATGAACGAAAAAAATAACTAAATTCTCTTGCTCCAACACCCAGTGGCTGTCGGTACTTATAAGTACCACAAAGTTATTCAACTGTAAAACTATTTATATACACTGTTCACCTAAAATACATAGTCAAATCGTTTTCTAAGATCTTTCTTAGCATACAACAAAAATAAGACACCTTTTGACATTAACTACTTTTTCGAAACAAAAATTTCACTCTTCGCAATCCGATCAAAGTGTCAGCTGAAAATGCAACTTCTGCTATAAAACTATTCGCCTTCCCCACTAAAATACTCATCATAGAACTCGTGCTGCCATATATCTTGAAAGAGTACATTTAAAAGAATATTCCTGCTATCGTAAAAATGTTTATTCTATGTAATTTTAAAGTGAGAGAGGTACTTAAAAGTACATCGGTAGATTAAGGGTAGATATTAATAAAGAAATTGATTCAATTTCTGGTAGATCCTCTAATATTATAACCTTTTTGGTGAGTAAATCAGGCTGCCGGTAGATTGTGTAACATTGAACTGTTAATGTTAAGTGATTTAATTATTATTAGATTATTTGAAGTTGAAGCATTGTAATCAATTAATATAGACGCTGGTCGATTTATTGAAATAGAATCGGCGTTTTTGTTCTCTAAGGAAGCTGCTGATAAGTTTGGGTATTAAATGGTCCTTCTGATTTATAAATAGATCGAAGTCCTCTTCAGTAACAAGTTTTTCAAATAACTCTTTTGAAACATGACTAGACTGGAGTCTTGTTTTAGGTACAATTCCAAATATAGCTTTGTAAGTAGATCATTGAAAGGTTCGATGGAAAGAGGAATTCTTTTGGAACTGAATACAGTGACAGCATTTAGGCCAATTTTTTGTGTCATTGTCAGATAGCCAAGCACGTAACATAGCTTCATTATCTTTATTTGATCGTTCAAAGGATTCTTGACTGGCTGGATGTCTAGGTCTACCATTTACAATTTTGCACATTGGCCACAGGCTTGTTAATATTTGTTTGTCAGCAGCTACAAACTCACGACCGTTGTTGCTTTGTAGTATCAGGGCTCAAGGGGCGGACAAACCGGACCCATGTCCAGGGCAGCAAATTTTAAGGGCGGCATTTAGACCAAATTTGAAAAATACTTTTTGAAGTGATAACTTCTATTGGCGCGATTTGCCGGAGAGTGAACTTGAATGAACGCTACGCTCGGAAATGTAACGCTCCTTCGGTTTTTTTTCGTCTTCATTCGGACATAAACACCCCTAAAAAGGAAATGAAGGACATCCCCCCCTCCCACACACACTCCAATACGCCTTAAAAGTAAAGTTCCTAGCTTCGTTCTAAGTGGGCCTCCCCCCCCCCCTTCACCTCTTTCTAGAGCAGGGGTGGCCAACCCAAATGACCTCGCGGACCACTTCGGAAAACTTTACAATCAATCCTGCGGGTCGCATATAAAAATATATATCTTTATATTAGATTTGGATCCATTACAAACATTTGATGGAGGGAAAATTTAAAACAGACTGATATATGTTATTATTTTCATTGTTTTTCATGTATACAAACATAGATAGTATAATAATAATAATGCAAAGGTCAAATAATGTTTTATTTAATTAGTGAGATATCTGTTTCTCAACTTAGTTTTTGCAAGTCGACCTCAATGCATGAGTATTTGCGTATCATAATTGATGTTGCAGATTTTCGTGCGTTAAGTTTGAGCACGATTATGTTTGATAAATTTCAATTTAGGAAAAAAAAGAGAGAGAGAGAGAGAGAGATTCGGATGAAATTATTTTCTAAAATATTATTATTTACACTTTGGAAACGTGGAACATAATTATTTTGTTTTAGACTGAATTGAAAAGCCAACCAAAAAAAAATGCTAGCAAAATTTGTAACGATTATATCCCTTAAAAAATAAAAATTGTATTACCAGTGCTTGATCCTACTCACCCACGGCATGCTTCAAAGAGTTCTATTTTACTAAGTGATTTACTGAAAGAAACTTAGACCCCCATCCCCGCCCTCTACAAACCAAACGTACTTGAAATTTTTTCTCCCATTCCGTTCCGCCACAAAGCGGACCCCCCCTTCACTATCTTCCAATCAGCTGACGGACGATCAGCTGATGTGAAACAAACCAGTTCTCCTAACGGATTCTTTTTTCTCCCGTTCTGTGTTTAGTCACTACATAACATTATAAGAAGCCTAGAGCTTATTGGCTGGTTCTTCGGCGTAAGATACGCCAGGAGCTCACCCTACTGGGGCAATTTGCAATCATTCCGCTAAACTTCCCAGACAGGAAGTTTCAATCCCCAAACAGGTGTAAGTGTGCAATAAGAGAAACACCAAAGAGTCGAGAATCTGTTCAGCCTAAAAGTATTTAATTTTGAAAGAAATTTCTCGAGAGAGAAGCCTACCTGCACGAGACCAATCTGGAAAGTGTTACGAGATCTTGATTTAAGTGGATAACACGCGTAAGTATTAATACTTAAAACTATTTATTTAATTTTTTAAAAAATGTTGTATTTTACATGAGCTATTTAATTGAATTAGTAATTTTAAGGAGGGAATGAACCACCATATTGTTTTGAGGAGTTTATTTTCAAGCAATCTCGCTACTTTTTTTATTCATTATTATTCTTAACCAAGCTTTTGTGCGAGATTCTTACATTAATACTTATTTGTATTTATGTAACATTAGTACAGCAAGAAGTCGGTTATACAAATAAAATCTCTTAAATATATAACAATTAATATTTTTAACGTACGTAATTGTTACTTCAACAACAAATAAATTTTCAAGTATTTATATAGTATATTAATAATTATCTCTTAGTAACAACATTAGATAAATAAATTATTCATCTTCGACTGATTAAATTTCAAACCCATGTGAAGTCTGTGAAGTAACATGAATTTTAAATGTGAATTTTTTTTTCAATATTTTTAATTGTAACATTTTTCTGTACCATTAACAACTTTTGCCTTCAGTCCTAAAAGAGATCAATTTGCATTTAAAAAAAAATTGAAACTCTTTTAATTTGGGGAAAATTTTTTTTCTGTGTATAAACAAAGTTCAAAGAAAAAAAAATCAAGCTGGTTACAGCATCTGCAAATTAAAGATAGCGTGACATATTTATTTATTATAAACTAAGTAAATTCTTTTGTATTCGAATTAGTAACTATTTCTTTCTTCAGAATAATAATTGATTCCATCGAAATCTTCTTTCTAAAGATTTTTTTACAAACTATATTTGAAAATTATTTATAAAAACATTTGAAAGATGTCATTAGAGTTCAAAGGCAGAATTTTAAATTTCTGTTTGCCTCACAAAATTATACTAATTTTACAAGGAGCATGGATGGAAATAAATTTGATACACTATTTATTATTTTAAACCGTTTTCAGTTTTATTAATTGTTTCACGACATATATTTTTATTTTTTTAATACAAATACAAATGTTTAAAAATCTGAAAATTTATGAGTCGAAGCTAAATCGAAAATTGAAGAAAAAAAACGGCGTTTTCCTTATTTTATATAATAATTATTGACGATGATTTTTATGAAATGAGGTACCTAGACTGCGCCTATTGATATAAAAATAACTTGTTTTAAAATTTTTGAAATTTTGATGTAGTTCCGGGAATAGAAAAAACCGGGAAATCAGAAACCCTAATTACTACCCTAATTAAGGTGACAAATGTGTACAAAACAGAATATTTTGCTTAGAGCAGCGTCCGGCAAATTGCTGTTCTTCAAAATTCTGCTTTTATAAACAATTAAAAATTATGTCTGCTAAAAAAAGTTATAGTTTACCTTTCAAATTTATAAATATTTCTTGAAAAAAAAACTCGTGTATTTACATGCACATTTAAATATTTGACTGGCATACTAAAAGAATTTATTGTTAAATGTGTAATTGATTTACCTTTTTTTCGATTTCCTTTTATGTAGTTGTATTTAGTATTGTGATTCTGGTATTTCATTTAATGTTTTTTCTTTTCTACAGTATATGTTAAATGTCAGTTTGCTTTTATGTTGAACCTTGAAGGAATTGAGGCCGCAGTATATGTTAAATCATGAAATTTGATATGTTTATATACCATCTAGTGTAACTTTTCCCCCATCTCGGACTGGGGGCACTACGGACATTCCGGTCACCCATAAAATGTCCGGCGTCAGTAAACTGAAAGGGGGGACAGAGGTAATAAAAGTTTTTGGAAGATAATGAACTACAGTAGATGCTTTAGTATTTTACTCTTGAGTCGAGAGTTACTTGAAGTTAAAACAAGCTCTTGTGATCTCTACCATCAACAGACCCTCCTTCAAATAAATTGGCTTCTCTCAATCTTTTAGATTTAGCTCGTTTGAAATAGCAACGGGTAGTTGTTTTTAAAATTTCAAAATATTTTATATTTTTTTAAGACAAAAAATAATTTTCAAATACAATAGTACTTTCTGTAAGGTACATCTCTGAAAAAGGCATAATTAATGTTGGCACCGGTCTCTTAGAATATGGACATCGTTACCTCTTATTAAGGGACATTCTGATTCTGTGACTCTGAGAAAAGTTTCAAAGATAAGATAGAGGGTGAGAAATAAATAAAAATATTCTTTTTAGGTTTATTCTTTTAAAAGTTTTAGACTTCAAAGACAAAAACTTCTGTTCCTCTTTAAATAAATCAAATATAGTGTTGGCCTAATAAATCAATATAACTTAATCGAGGAAAGAGACAGAGGGGGAGTTAAACATTGTCTAATTGGTGCTCCAATTCATTAATAAATTAAGTTGAATAATCTTTTGTGTATGTTAGGGTATTCGTCTACGTTCGGAAACGTGATTTTGCAAAAGCGTGTAAATGGATAATATTTATGATATTTTGTGTCACTTAAATTAGAAAATGTATATAAAATTGTTTTAAGAATAGTATTACAATAAAAAATTATTTAAGTACAATATTTTGACAAAAAATGAACATAAAAGGACCAATTTTCAAAATATTCTCCTTTTGTGAAAAATGCTTCTATTATAATAATATTTTGCCTGTACTGACCTCTGCACAGAGGCTCAAATAGAATTTTTTAAATATATAACTTAGAAGTGGGTTTATCCATGTTTTACGACAATAGAGGGAAGAAATTTTAAGAAATATATTTTCAAATGATATTACATATGATTATATTTAAATGTTATATGAAAGATATTTCGAAATGACATTTTTTGAGGAAGCAAAAAGACAGAATTTTATTTTAATGAGAAATATAATGTATTTTTAATTATATTATTTTAAATATTGTAGTCTCTTTTTGAGTATTTTTATTAGGGTTTTAATTTTAGTGATTGCAAAGATTATTAATTTCTAGTGTTATATTAATAAGATTAATGGAAAGTATTTTTTCTGTGGGAGTTGTATAAGCAGAACATTGCTTAAAATTATGTAAATTTATTCTTTATTTTGTGCGTGCTGTGTACAAATGTATGTGGGGTTTTGTTGAAAATATAAGTTAAAATGATTTCCTAATTTTAATACTGAAAAATATACTTTATTAGAAAATATCCTACTCTCTATATAGTTATCAATTCTAGATATATTATGCATAAATAAAAACAATTCTCAAACAAAAATAAAATAAGAACTTTTTATTCTTTGTTTTAAATTTACGATAAGATTTTAGAAAATCTCAAACACATCGATTTTTAATTCAAATGGGTCAATTTTTGATAAATTCAAATTTTTTGTATGAAAGCAAAACATTATCTCAATTATTTTCATATTTCCCTTACTTAATTTAAGTGTACATATTTAAAAAAATTTTAGAATGTGTGAGGGAGGGCACTATCTGGTGCCCAATACAAAACAAAACGACTCGAAAAACAAACCCACATTAAAAACAAGCTGGAAGTTTACTGAACTACTTGCAAGGCCCTAGAATAAAGAAAGACAGTATAGAATCAGAATCTGATTTAAACTTTAATGAAGAGGAATAAATAAACAAATCCGATAGTGGCAATGCTCTTTCAGGAACTTCTCCAGGCAAAACCAAAGATCACGATTCTTTAACAATGATATTTAACTCAGATCCAGGAACTTGGCCAGCTATTCTATCAGTTCTATCTTTTGGTAAAAGAAGGACCCCCTAAGCCATTGACAGAGTATAATTTTCCTCATGACGACACCGGTCGAAGGCTTAGCTCATATTATTACACCAGAATTTTAAAAATGGTAAAAAGGCTATGCGTAAATGTGGTCCTCTTTTCACAGAAGGTTTTAAAAGTTGGAAGCACCTCGTTGAAACTTTAAAAGAACATGAAACATCCAAGAACCATAGTCAAAGCCAAAAGTCTTGGATTGAATTTAGTCAGCGATTACAATGCTGAAAAACAATTGACAGCGACTCGCAAAGACTAATTATCGGTGCGAGGTACTTCAACGCGTTGTAGCAACATTAAAAATGCTTGCTTAAAATTGTTTAGCCCTTAATGGCAAGAGTAATAAACTATACGATTACAATAATGGTAAATTTTTACAAATAATTCGATTACTTGCTAAATTTGATCCAATAATGGAGGAACATGTTCGAAGAGTGTTAAGAAATCAAGAAACTAAAGTACATTATTTGGAGAAAAATATTCTGAACGAAATAATTTCTCTTTTACATGAGAAGATTAAACTACAAATTGTTCATAAAATTAAACAAGCCAAATATTATTCCATAATTTTAGATTGCACCCCTGATGCCAGTAAGATCGAGCTAATGACATTGTTTGGTAAAATATGTATGTATTGAAAAATTTAATTCTAATGAAATTACCCTTAAAATTATTGAGAGTTTTTTAGGTTTCCTTCCTGTTGAAAGATCGACTGTAAAAGAACATTAATAGTTGGGAAACTTAAAAAATTGGGGCTAAATTTGCTAGATATGCGGGGGCATGCCTATGATAACGGAGCCAACATGAGAGGTGAGAAATCAGGGGTACAATCTAGAATTAGGACGTTGAATCCACGAACAATATATGTACCATGTAGTAGCCACTCTTTCAATTTGATCATTAATGACATGGCAAAAGCATCCTTAGAAGCCTGTAATTTTTTTAATAATATAGTTCAAAAATTTATTTATTTTTTTTCATCATCAACTTTTTGTTGAGCCATATTATTAAAATATATAAAGGGCATAACTTTAAAACCACTAAGTGCAACTCGCTGGGAAAGCCGAATAGAGGCTATTAAACCCTTAAGGTATCAATTAGGAGGTATTTATGATGCTCTATTTAGTGTTAATATTAATGCTGAAATTGACAAATCTTTAAGAGAGGAGGCCTCTGGATTATTAAATTCTATTAAACAATTTAAGTTCTTATGTTCCATCACTATTTGATATAAAATCGTAAATTGCATAAATCTGATAAGCAAGTTATAGCAAACAAAATATTACGATCTACCATCCGCTATGGAACTCTTAAGAAATAGTAAAGATTTAATAAATTTATAAATTATTAATTATAAATTTTAAAGAATAGTAAGATTTAATTTAATGAGTACCAGTTATTGTTTTCAATTTTTATACAATATATATGATTTAACCCTTTAGCGGGCAGTGGCTAATACGACTAGCCACATATTAAAATTTTTTTCTCCAAGCGGGTGATGGATATTTAGTCCATCCACGTGAATTAATTGAAGCTAAAATACAAAAATCAATACAAATGACAGGACGATACCTTTTTTTGCATTTCATGTCCCCTGAGGGTAGTTAAAAACAGTGTTTCTCGATGTGAATCTACAAATTGTATTTTGATTACTATAAATAAAATTTCTGATATTTGAAAAAAATTTTCGACATGTCTTAAGTACACTTTTCTCTCATCTGAATGAATTAAGCAATTGTGCAATTAAAAAAAAAGGTTTTATTAAAGTTTTTATTAAAATTTATTAAAGTTTTTGGAAACCTTTTAATGCGTGAATAGAGGCTCTATCAACTGCCGACATAGAACAGAAAAATGACGTAGAAATTTTCGTTTTTCTCCACTTAGAATCATGTGAGAATGTTGGGGGTCGGAAATATAAACAAACTTGGTTTACATTATGTGGTACAAGATTCTCGGGTTCGAAAATCTTTCATTGCAGCTTTTCTGCTCGGAAAAAACGTTTGCATATTATAAAGTTCCACAGTAAATAGTTCATCAAATTTGTGAAATAACTAATTTAAATTCTCAAAAATATTACTTTATTTCTAACTTTTTATACTAAAATTAAATAAAATATAAAATGTGGTTATATACCAATTTCAATGTATATATTCTAAGTATTCTATATATTCTTAGTAAGTATATTCTATGTTGTACAATTATTCTATTATTATTTAATTACACTTATACTTTGTATTTAATTGGTCAATTTTTCATAAATAGTTTATTGTAATATAATTAATTATTTCTGTTCTGAAAAGTAAGTTAAATGTCCTAAGCGCGCAGTGGCTATAACGTTCCAGGAAAAAACCCTCTATCAGATATTCTTTTTGTGATTAAATAATGTTTATAAGGGATGAGAAGATTACATTTGTCAAGTACTTTATCAAAGAAAAAAAATATTTTAGCTTTGTGCCCTTTAAGGGGTTAAAAGATACTCCTAAAAATTTAATAATTAAAGACTAAAAATTTAGAAATGATGTTGACCGATGGAGGATCAGTAGATATAAATGCGCTTGATCTAGCACAGTGATTCCCAAAGGGGTCTATGACGACCTGCAAGGGGTCCACGCCAGCGAAAAAATAATTTGGGGTTCGTGAGTTGTAAATGGGGTCTATGTTATGAATTTAATCTTAAAAAAAAATCTGATTTAGTGGAAACTAGATTTTACCAATTTAACTGATTTATTTACTAAAATTAGTGAGGTCCATTTGTGGTTACTAGATGACAGCATACATTTTATTAAGACAAGGACCATTTCAGCATTCCTTTCCAGAATTAAATTAAAGAAATATAATATTAGATGACGCGAATTTTCTCAATTTGTCACAGACAATCTGTCAGGACATTTTAACCTACGTTCAACATTTAAATGCCATTTACTCATATTTTGATACTAGGTTTGAGTTTTCTTTTTTTATAGTAATACCACAGTAGACAATGAGAATTAATATAGTCACATTGAAAAAAAATGTCATATTGCAATAGGAACTGTTCAGAATAGGCCTTAACGATCTTAAAACAAAGTTTGGAAACTGATGTCAGCAATTTTGGCTTTAAAAAGACGTGCCTATTATTTGTCCCGAATTATGGAATATCGTGAGAATGTTTTTAATTGTGCTTTTCCTAGTGAAAGGGAGTTTCAGCTAGTTTGCCAAACTCAAAAACAAAAAAAAAAAGAAGGTGGTGGGGACTGGACCCTTACTAACAACGAAGATTTAGGCTTTAAACCTGACTAGATTGATATTAAATATTGAAAATTTGTTGCTGAGAGAGAGAGAGAAGCACCAGATTTATCCCTCTCATTAAAAAAAACATTTGTTTATTCAGTTATTTTATGTAACAGTTTTTTTATGCATCAAATTAATTTATTTTAATTTTAATTTAATTCATTAACATGTGCTTCTTAAGTGTCAAACGCTATACTTCACTACAGTTAGAAATTTAATTCTTTTAAATTAAGTAGTAGTATCAGAGCTGTCAAAAAGACATTTAAGTTGATAAATTTGACAAAAATTCAATATTAGGTAATCAGGGGTCTACCCGAAACCGAAAAACATGGCAAGGGGTCTATGAGGCAAAAAAATTGGGGAATCTCTGATTTAGCAGATGAGATAATGCCAGTTTCAGCATTATTAGGCAAAAAAGAAAGCCCAATAGAAATTTTGAAATTTATTTCAGTTTTAGAATTTGCACCAAATCTCTTGCCATCGCATTAAGAATCTTACTTTCTTTGCCAATAAGTGTTGCAAGCGGAGAGAGGAGTTTCTCAAAATTAAAAATTAATTAAAAATTTCATATGGTCTACAACTCTTCAAGATAGATTAAATGGTTTAGTTACATTGACTATCGAACATGAAATAGCTGAACAACTGAGGTTGATTCACAGACATTGAGACGCCTAGTCGAAATCACGTGACGAGGATAGCAACATTTCCCCATGTTCTGAATCAGTGTGTAAATTTCGTATGCTTGATATGTTTACTTCTTGTGTGTGAAGCTTATTTCTGAAATTTTATTTATTTTTATTATATTTTTGCATTATCCTTGTTTAATAATTAGGTATGAAGTATTTTTCGTAATTTTTTAGCATAATTTTTGTTTCAGTTTAGTATATTTGTCATTAGGTGTTAGTGTGCGAAGCCGGTAGCTTCTTGTAGTGTTTGTTTATATATTTATTAATAGTTCTAGATTATTTTTAGCATCCTAATAATAAGACCTTTGTTTTCATGTAGTTTATTATGTTTATTTACTCACGAAAATGATTTACAGTAAAGAATTGAGACCATTGAATTTGGAAAAACTTCTCATATGTGTACAATTACGTATTGGTACATATAGTGTATCACTCCTCATAAATTCATAAAATAGTGTAATTTATAAGAAGCATGCAGATATGAAATGGTCCCATCTTGAAATGTTAATGTTTATACCTTTCATTCTCTGATTCCCTTAGTAAATACCAGCTACAAATATTTAATGTTTTTAGAAGTACTGTCTCTATAATTTCTCATAAAAGATTATGGAACATTCAGAAACAGGAAATACAAGTAAATATAATTTTGGTAATGAATTTATAATAAGATTTGTCAATGACATGGATATATTTTTGTTTATTTAAAAATTTTCATGCCTATTTCTAATGTTTAACAAGAGATTAATACTTTTTGAGAGTAGAGTGTATAAAATAATAGTTGGTTAATAATGAAAGTTTTTGATTAAAAATAATTAGGAATTCGTTTGTGATGGAAATGAAATTGTTTTTAACATCATTTAAAGGTTTGGGATATCTGAAATAATCTCATTATAAACAAACATTTGATATGTTTTATAGTTTGACTTCCTTTGTAATTATTACCCTTCAAAAGGTTTGAATTTTTTTAGAAATGCCTGTCTGCAACATTCAGAAAGAAATGAACTTGACTTTTTAAAAATAAATTAAGAAACATGCTTAAAGAAATAGGCTTTTTTTTATTTTAATAAAATTATTTTAAAGTAGAACAAATTAAATTGTTTTCATGAAAATTTCTCATATAATGAAGCAGAAAATTCTTATCGGACAGTTTTATTCAATAATCCTACTCATTTTAATAAACATTATTTATTGACACTTAATTTTAACATTAATGAATACACTATAAGTACATAAAGCAGACTCTATGAACGTAACACTATACTCTAAGGACAAATAGAGGATCTAACTGACTAACCAACCAGATTAAATGAAATATCCTAAGAATTTTAAAATTTCAGATCTTAAATCTATACAATCAACTTTCTGAATTTACATAAAACAAATTAGAATACTTAAATCATGCAACTTATAGAAAGAAGTTTCGAATAAAAAAAACAAATACACATATAAAATGGCAATGTAACTATTTTTTGTAAAATATCTCGATACAATTTTTTTCGTGTCGAATACAATTTCAAGTACAATAAACCTTTGTATAACATTTGTTTATTATACCTGTAAAATTACATACTAAATACTAAAGCTTATTATATTTATTTTTAAACCACCCTAATTTTCCTTACATTAATTTTTAATTTTATTAATAAATATTTACATTGCATATACTACATCAAAACAAAATCGACAAAGGATTTTTTTTTTTTTTTTGAATTTCACACTAAGTACAAAATATCTACAATCTGTTCCTTTAAAATATACTAAGCATATCTTCTGTTTTAATGGGAATATTTTATTTTTTTACACTGAACATACCAACACTTAATGTATACCTATTTCTACCAGATATTGTATGTATAGTGTTAAATATACTTCAGTTCATCCAAACTTAAACTTATTTGAATTAATGTATTGATCTTGATCAATATTTTGTTATCACTGATTATGCATCTAAAGTATCCTTTTATACATAATTATATTTATACTAAAAAAAATTGAAAATGAAACAAAACATTAAGAAAATAGATTCAGAATTCTTGCTCTGAAGTTTCACACACACACATGTTTGAAAATATATATTAACTTCAAATATAAAATTAATTATTTCAAAGTTTATCTAAGAAATGCTAAATCAGTACTCATACCATTCCAAAATTTGGAACATACATATTAAACTGCCAATTAATTTCGCCAATCAAAAAGACATCCGAATTTTAAAAAAAAATTATATCACTATAATTACTGTGTTCAAACATGATCATGAACAGTTTCCACTATTGGTTGTATATCGTAGCGTTTGGCGGTTTTATGATTTTAAGAAATTAAAGAGTCTATATTATAATATACAAGTTCTCCAAATTTGCCTTCTCAATACACGTCACACAAAAATATCAGTGATTTTGAACAATTAACCAATTAAAAATAATTTTGAAATTTTTCTGAAATTACCTTTTTTTTTTTTACTGAATTTTGCATTAATGAAGATTATTGCGAACAGCAATTTGTCAAGTTATTCCTTTAAGGGTAAATAGAGATTTGAAAAAGGTTATATTAAAATTTCGAATATTTCTATTGCTTTTAGAAAGTAAATATCCTACAGAATCAAATGTCTCTATGTAAAATCATTTTTGGTTTCATGATCTTAATTACTGATATAATATCATAGAACTGATCTAAGAACACTTCTTGGGGCAATATTTGTAAATAACACAATACAACAAATTTATTCAGGACTTTAATTTATAAGCAGGATAGTATCAATACAGATGAACCTTTTAAACTTTAATACTTATGTAAAAATTAAAATCCAGAGTATTCTTATGCTTAGTACATTTCAGCTGGGGTTGTATAGATTTCTTCAATAAACTGTGTTTCAGTTCAATAATATGTGTATAGTCTATACGTGAAACTTATCATCAAAGTTAATGAATTTTACATTTTGATAACCCTTGTGCAAATACCAATAAATGTTATCCATAGTAAAAAAAATTGTACATATATCTGTGTGACAAATTTATACCAGTCAAATTCTGAAAAGTAGATGTTGTGTTAAGAAATCCCTATACTACATAATAAATAAATACACCACACAAATATTTTATAATTTTTATTTTTTTGTGTGAAAGAATTATGAATTCAAAAATGACATTATTTTGACCATGCAGGAGAGAACAGGACTTTTATATTCAATATATATACACACAAATTTATCTTCCATAATATACACAATTTAATTAAAAAAATTTAATGTCATAATTTTTTACCACATTCAGAGTGAAATTCTCGATAAATAATATCTTTTTACAGAAATGGTGCTGCGAATAAAGGCTTTAACAATGTTGCATGGTTTTTTTACTTATAACTTTACAAAGGTAAACGGTAATTTTCATTTCTAATGTTTGAAAATGGTTTTTAATTTATCTTCAACTATAAACAATAATGAACCTGTAGTAAATTAAGATATTTTTTCATTTCTGTAGTAAATGCTTTTCAAAATTTATTTCTCAAAAGAATAAAATTATATAGTAATGCATATTTGTCTATATATATAATATATATATGCATATTTGTCTCTCTATTTATAATACATTATATATATAGAGAGAGACAAAAACCTGTTTTAATATATGACATGTAGGGTTACATATCAGATTCTTGTGTTTTTTTTAGATAATTTAATACAGAAATATCTATTAACTACTCTGAAGATGAGTAAAATAATTAAAATTTAAGTTAACTAAATATATTTTATCTTTTTATGAATGTTCTCTATATAATTTAATTTAAAATATACAAAAAATATTTACATTCCTGTAGATATCTATCCAAATTTTCCTTTTAGCAGAAGTTTCTTTTGTGAACACAAAAATAGTATAGGAATGGAGCTGGAGACGATTTCTAAAAATGTTTGTTATTGAAAACAAGATTATTCAAAGTGGTCAGAGCATCATAAGTGAGGCGATGGTTTAAAATCCTTACGCTTCATCACGTTAACTAAACACTCGAATTTTCTTACCGGGATATTAAAAACATATTTTTTTTCCTATACAATTATCTGATCTTTTACTGTAATCGAGTTATAATGTAAAAGAGCAAGTCCAAAGTAGTACACAAAAGAAGTGTTAGGTTAGAGTTAAGCAGGAAACAAACCAAAACATATTCACGAGCTCTCCTCATCACGTGATCATGACGTCACTGAATCAACCTCATTGCTTAAAAATAATTAATCAATAAGTTTTCTAAGTAAAAAGTCAGAAAAAAAACGCTTCTAATTTTTTGTTTATTTTTTTATTTGTTTTAGTTTTTAATAAATATTTATACATATACTGTTATGTGTTGCCTTTTTCTTTGCAAGAACTATTAAAGTTTTATAGGCATGTATTTATGAATGATTTATATATTTTTTAATAATATTTTTGTACGTTGTGGAAAGTGGCGACATTTTTCATTTTTGTCCGGGGCGGCAAAACTGCTAGAGCTGGCCCTGGTAGTATACAAGGACAAACTACTTTCTAAGATATTTTTAATAGCTCCATTGCTACTTTAGAAGCTGTTTTTGAAGTCAACGGTCGAAGAAAGGTAAATTTCGCTTCGTGATCCTGGTAGTTTAAACGCCATTTGTAATTTCTATCTGGGATCGATTGTAAGTCAACTAAATCAACATGGCCACGATGATTGGGGTCGCTAGATACAATTGGGTAAACAACGATTTCTTTACGGAAATATTTTTTTTTTGGACTGATGTACTGTGCACAGCTTTAAAAACTTCAGTAAAACTGAAGTAGAGGATGATTCCTTCATTGTGTTGCATTTCTTACAAACAGCAGTGTATTTAAACAATTTTTTAAAATCGCTTTTATTTCTGCAAGTTCTGTTTTAGCGCTTAGATCGATATTCAAAATTCGTAAACTATAATTTCAGCTATAATTGTCGTTGAAGTTGGTTTTAATTTTTTGAAACAAACTGTACAAAATGGAAGCCACTTCTTTTTCATTGAAAAGAGTTTTTACATCTCATATCTAATTTAGAAAAAATAAAATAAATTCCTAATTATTTTACACAAATATAAAATAGGAAATAAAAGTGCTATTCTAAAAGAAAACAAGTGCTTTAATAAATATTTTCTTAAGTTGATTTAATCAAAAGAGAAAACCATGAAGAATTTTTAAAAAAGATGAAGAATTTTCAACAAAGCATTAACATATTGAAAGTATATATAAGTAAATATCTGGCTTTTTTCTAGACTTCAGTTTAAAAAAAATTTGTTATTTTATTTTAACGACTGCTAAACATCTGACATTAAGATAAATTTGTTTATGTTTCTAATGAACTCTTGATTGATCAATTTTCTATTTAGTCAAGTTGCTCGCTTAAGACAGTGGTCTTAAGACTATGTTCCATGGAACCCTGGGTTTCTACGAGTCACAATAAAAAATTTTAAGGAAAATTGTAAAAGTGCATGCAAAATGAATTCACGTTCTTTGCGAAGTGTGTATAACCAAAAGTTTCTAAAGCTCATCAAAAAACTGAAAATTTTATTTATACATAATAGAAACTATATTTTATAATACTTTTATTGTAATGTAAGAAAAGAATTTTAAAAGTTTTTTTCTTTATATGTGCCACCTACTAGAATCTTCAATGGTCTGCTATTTCGAACTCCACGGAATAATTTTACACTCGTTAGTACAATGTTTTGTACTACTAAATAGTTTTATAATGGAAAATGCACCTTTATACAATTGTGGAGGGGAAACAAATTATAGGCATATCAACAGATTCAATTTTAAACCTAAATTTAAGCAAGAACAGCTTTTAAATTTTCGGTTGCAAATTCATACAAAATACACAGGATTTTTCGCATAGATATAAACATTTTAATACCATTCAGAACAATAAATTTAAAATATTTTTGGATAGATTCTTTAGTTTATAATTTTACAACTTCTTGTAAAAATAAGTAATCATGATGAGAGGCTCATAATATAAGTCCATAAGTATTCTCATTTGTATGATTTAGAGAATAAAAGTCCTAAAAATAACACCTTTAAAAATGAGTTTTTTAAATACAGGTTTTCTTTCTTACATTATGTAAAATAATTTTTTTATACCTTAAATGTTAAGAGCGAAAAGGAGTGTTGAATCAAATTGAATCTACTCAATTTTTCGTTTTATTGATTTAATTTTTCGAAGGGATAGTTTTAATTTGCTGGTTTCAATATTCAACTGTTGCACGTTGTATATATATATATATATATAAACAAATGGAACTATGAACAAAATTTACTTCTTAAATAGCTAGTTTTAATCAATTAATTTTTGTTAATTATAGTTAAATTATCGTATTGTCTTCCATAACAATCGTGTATATAAAATTTCAGTTCAGCTAAGCGCTTTAAAATGTGAGAAAACAAACTTTTAAAATTTTAACAAAATCACCAAAATAGTCACTAAACGCCAGCAATTATGCCTACATGGCTATATCTGTAACTCTTTGGATAATTATTAGTAGTAAATTAATTTTTATTAATTATAATTAAATTATTGTATTGTCGCCCAAAACAGTCGTGTATAGAAAATTTCAGCTCAAATGAGTTCTTTAAAATGTGAGAAAATTTTTTTTTAAGGTTTTGACACAAGTCGCTAAAATGATCAGTAAGTCGCCAAAAATGATGCCAACACGGCTGAATCTGTAATTCTTTGAATAATTAGTTTTAATCAATTAATTTTTATTAATTATAATTAAAAATTGTCGCATTATCAGCAAAAATTAACCTGTATATAAAAATTTAGCTCAATCAGGGCTTTAAAATGCAAGAAAAAGCTTTTAAAGTTTTGACCTCGACATAGATACATATGAAAAGAAGAAAACCCATTAATTAATTATAAAAGCGTGAGAGAAAATGTTTGGATGAAAATTTACACTTACTTCAAAATTTCTTGTAATTATTTTTTTACATTATATATTTTTTTTGACTCTTTAAGAAAATTTTTAATTGGCTGTTGTTATGGCAATTGTGTGTTATAAAATAAGTACAAACTAAATAAAAAAACCATTTAATATTTTCTTATACTTGGGTAGAAATCCATAATACCAGAATCAAAGAAAGAAAAAAAAATTGAAGCACTTTTTAAAAACAAAATTTTATAACAATTCCTTTTTGCAATACAGAATATCAAAAACACCTTAGCATTAAAAACAACTATTTCAAAACTTTCTAGATGCTAAAGCAAATATGCTCTAGGGTTAATTTACATATTTTAATGCATTCAATAATGATAAAATGTGCGATAAATAAAGTGTATTTCAGATTTATACTTGCATGAAAATATTTTGTATTGTATTAGAGATTTTGTTATTACTTAAGTTTTGTAAAAAATACCTTCTTATAGTTTTTATAATCATAAAACTTTTTAGTTTTTATAATCATAATTTTCGAGCATGTATCTAGATCAGCGTTTCTTAACCTATGGGCCTAGAGAATTTTCGACGGATAATTAAAAGTTCGTGAGTTTTGTAGCTTTGAAAATAGTAACTACTTCATTGTTTACTAAAGATATTTTTTTATTTAGTTTTCCTGCTATAATTTGATATTATTTTTTGCCCAGTTGTAACTGTCATAGATTCAAATTGGCTTTCTTGAAATAAAAAAATTTGTGAAATAATTCAATCTTTACATATTTTTTTTATGAAATTGCATTTCTGTGAACTAATGAAATATATTTCATTCAGTAAGTAATAGTGGTCAGATATTTTATAAAATCTTTTAATAAATATATATATATATAAATATATATTTGTTCACATTTTTTTATATTCAGATGTGCGACCAACAAAAAAGAATGATAAATACTGGTCACATTGTGTTGAGCTTATTAACTCTTTCATGCTTGGTGGTACCTATGTTTTAACACTAGTTCTTATTTGTTTATTGTGTGGTGGTACATAAAATGTACCACTTGTTTGAATACCTCAGAAATTGATGCTAGGGGGTACATTCTCTGAACCACCACAGAGGTCAACTCCTAGCAGTTACTCAAGTTTCAACAGATGTCAGAAGCTAATTGCATGTAATGGGTTTATGCAGTGATTCATTCTTTAATCCGCTGTGAGTCTGTTGAGTGGTATTTTTTGGAAGTGACTGCATTTCTAGAAGTGTGTGTTATGTATTTTTATGTGTAAATGTGTGTGTGTGTGAAGATGATTCTTGTGATATTTGATACAAATCAGGTAAGTACATATATTATGTAACTAAATAAGTCGATATTATAATAATTAGTACCTCACATGTGCATTTCTAGAATGAAAATATGAGAGTTCACAAAAAATGTACCACCACGTTATTGTGTGTGTGAAGGCCATCTTCTCTTTACAAATACAAAATGCATTCTTTACAATACAAATGCATTATGCCTTATTTTTTCCCAATAATATTGTGCCAGATAGATTTGTTGTAAGTTACATTTTTTAAATAATAATAATATTTATTAAATAATAGTACAGACAAAATTACACAAATGTCCTGAATGAGCTATAGCTCGTGTTCAGGAAAAAATAAAAATACGACTAATACACTTATTATATATGTTGATTAAATAAAACTAGGTAAAAAAAATAATGTAAAGAATAGAATATTTAAAATAAAAACTAACATTATAGGTAAATTAGGACTAAACTAAAATTAAGCTTACTACACTAGATTAGGAAAAATTGAGAATGTTTTAATTTATAGGAAGAATAACAGTATAAGATGAAGTGTATTTATTTATTTTCCCAAGTTCATACAGAATGGATGTGTTGTGTCTGCAAAGTTTTATTGCTCCTTGGGAAGAAAAAATCATGTTTCAAGAACTATCATGCTGCTTGAAGTGTGGTGGTACAAAATATGTACCTCCTATTTCTTAAAACTTTGGACACCCTTTATTTGAAAAAGTATCCACAATATTATTAATATGTGTACCAGCTTTTATTCAATAATTATAGTTTTGTGAAGTTTATTTAAAATATTTGTAATTATTCCCTTCTAGTGCATTATTTTTTTCAAAAATCCAGCGCATGATAGAGTTAATTATGTATCTATATCCAATATAGAAACATGCATCATTAGCAGTATAATGATTACTTAATTGAAAAATTAAATTAATTTGCTTTTTTAATTTGATTTCACAAAATATATAATTAATCTTTTTTTTTTTCCTTTTTTGAATCTTTGTTACATGACAAAAATTCAATGTTTCCACCAATACAGTAAGTAAGAATTTGTTTTAAACATGAAATATTCTTATTTAAATATTGTAAATAAACATTTGCAAGAGCATCAAAAATTTCTGAACTAATGAATTCACATTTGAAGAAATTTGTATAAACCTCAGAGTTTAAGCAAATCTATCTCCTTTGGTTGAATATTATCTCTATAGTATTCCTTCTAGAAATAATTGACCCAACTATTGATGGTAAATTATCGAAAAGTTGCGGTGACATTCGAAAAAAATTAAAATAGCTTTCCGTGTCTGACACACGCATCTCATCTATTAGCCTAGATGTTGGTTTTAATCGCGTTTATTTATTTATTTATATTTATTTTTTTATTTATTTATTTATTTTTGAGAAATACGTCGAGAACACTATCGTTTCTTTTCCTCCCTTTTTAATGCTAACCAAATTGCAAAAAAATCTTTTTTCTCTTGAGTGATCCATACTTAATAAGTCAAAATCAACTACTTAGTGCGATTTTCAACTACTATCATCAGCGTCACCCTAATGAGCAGAAATCCATCCCGCACGTACGAAAAAGCTTGAACAATGAAAACATCTCTCCTTTCTACTATGATCGCGACGTTTGTACGCCTTGGTGATGAGCCTTTACTCGGCGTGCCTTATTCAATGTGTGGAAGGAAGAGCAAGATACTAGCGCAAAACTAACGTTGTTTTGAGTTTAGTTAGGACTACAATGGACTTTGGTAAATATGAGAACCAGCAGCAATTAAAATTTAGAAAAATTCATAAACATTTCTGATCGTTTGTAGGGGGAAAATGGATGAGGTGCCATAGAAATTAAAATTTCTTCTCCAAGTCGAATGATGCGTGGTTGTCGGAGGAGAGTAAGATTTATACTATATTTTATTATTTTTAAGAAAAATATATAGCTAATATTTTAGTGTGGTATTTTATGTTTATTTAAGCTTACAATAATTATTTTTTTCCAAATTATAAACTTTAAACTGGTTTTTCTCGATTTGTGTTTTTTCGCATTCAAAATACTACTCCTTCCACAATTATTTACCAATCACTTCCATTTTTTCCCTGGGGCTTAAATGTAATGCATGTAACAAAATTAGGGATCCATTTTGCTGTAAATTGAATACTCCTTTTTTAAAAAAAATTGAAATGAGGGAAATAGTAGGCTTTGGGTTGAATTTTAGCATATATATATATATGTCAGGTTTGAAAAGTTTAGGTTCAAAATTAAGGAAGTAATAAATGAAAATAGAGCGAACTCTTTACCATCGCGTAAGGATTTATGAGTAAACAAGCCTGTTAAAAGGAGCAACGAGCGCTGACGAAGGCGAACGCATACTAGAAAGGACTTGGCTGGTGTCTCCTCGCTGCGATGTTGTATTTGGTAACACCCGGTTGCGCGGCAAAAGGTCCGCCATGTTAGATTATATATGATGAAAGCGTAATAAAGGAATATTGTGAAGATGATGCCCTCTTCATTTAACCAGCAGGCCTGGGGCCTGTCATATATATATATATATATATATATATATATATATATATATATATATATATATATATATATATATATCAACATTTTATTATTATTTTTTCTCCAAAACTAATTAAGGTATTGTAAAATCGATCCCTAAAGGTGTTTTTAAAACATCCTCAGAAATAAAAATTTCCTGTCAAAAAATTTAAGTAACACAAAGAGTAGAATTTTAAGAATTTCCAAATTTTTTTAAAAGAAATTAAATTTGTAAAATTGTGTGAATAATAGGAGCAAAATTTTATCTCGTATCAGTTTCTTAAATAAACATTGTATGAAATGCTAAAACGTAGTTTTTAAATTCATAAATTAAAAAAATGCTCTAAGGGAGCCGAATCCTTTTAAACACTACATATTATCCTTTATCGTATATGCACAATGCTATGTTTGATTGTATTTGTTTAATCTTTAAAAATTATTAAATTTAATTTTTTTTAACTTGCCCACACTATTTCTTGTATATATTCTCCCATGTGTAAATTACTGCTTCTGTTAATATCCTTAGATCCTTGTTCCAAAACTAGTTCCACTTAACAATCCTTTATTCTTGATCAAATTCGAACTTGATATAAATTAGTTAAGACCCTATTAACCTTATTTGTTAGTAAAAAACAGAAGGGAACACCCAATTTACATTAATTACTATGGTTTTAGATCATTAGGAAGACTTTAAAGCCATAAAATAATTTCCGTGCGCTAGATTGGGAAAACTGCCCACTGAGAGTCGTGATGTTTCCCTGTTACGGTTGTTAAGAATTCTGCATTCGTTATAAATGGTTGATTCCCGATTTTTAAGAATTCTGCATTCGTTATAAATGGTTGATTCCCGATTTTTTTTCAACACGTTCACTTGAGGGAGCAGAGTGAATTTTCTTATACAATCTCCACTTATACAATCCACTAATTCGCGCATATGAATATAATTTTTTTTTATTCACTTTAAAAATTTTTAAAATAACAACTAACAACTACAGCAAGAGAAAATTAATGTAAAGTGGAAATGAAATGTGATCTCTTTTTATAATAATAAAAAATATGAAATAATTTGTGTTTTATACTAAATCAGCTGTGAATAAATGTATTTGGAACAAAAATTCAGTAAAGTCTTTCATTGTTTCGAAACATGAGTGATGATTCTCGTTAGATAATAATAAAAGAGAAAAGAAAATTAATACATTTAGAATAATATGAGATTTTAAATTTCTAGAATAGATAGAATAGAGAATCTGCCTAGACATTGACTAGACCTTTGTAGCGATTACGCATAACATGTGAACTTTCTCATAATTATAAATAATTATTTTCCTTAGAATTGTTGAAAAAGTAAATTATTCATAATTTGATATTTATGTCTTGTATTTGTAAAAATATATAATTCACTTTCGTATTTAAAAGGCTATAATCCGTAGCTTTGGATAAAAAAAAACTGGAATTTAATTAAGTTGACTTAAACAAAGTTTATTTTATTTAGTTTTGAAATAATAACAATTTAAAAGGTGAATCGTTGAAAAACTATTGACCAAACTACATCGATAATATTTTTACAAAAACATAGACCTCCCACAGAAAATAAAATATTTTACGTAGCGATATCTCAAATGTAATTCCCTACTGAGACTCACATTCAAATCATTTCCTGTTCTGACATGGGTAAGGGCTTCCCTTTGCATCTTACACGATGAGAACGGTCACCTACGTCAAATCGACATCCAATCAGAGAACTGCAAGAAGATGTATACCCCTCAACTCGTTACCATCAAGAAGCATAACCCTCAACTCTACGTCCTATCTAATCAAAGAAGCTGTATACACCTCATCTCCTCCAAGGGAAATGAACCCAATAGTTGCAGGTGGTGCGTTGGGGGGAGGAAGGGGGAGAATTGCTTTCCCTGGCGCCTAACAGGTTGAGAGGAGAAGGGGGAAATTGACCCTCCCTCATTATCTAACAGGTTGAGGGGGAGGAAACCTTGTTAGACGTTGACTTGTTGAGGGGGAAGTTATATTCACACACACACACACACACACATGTGACACGCCCCCTTCTATTGTCCTCGCTGGGGACCTGCTACTACTACTCTGGAAAGTATATAGATTTGGTTGAAAAATTCAGGGCCGATCCTAGTGCGAAGACCTTATGTGTCGCCCCTCTAGAGAATTTTTCATATTTCGACTTATTATAATATTTTTTTAATTTTTATATTTTAACATATTTTCAATTACTTATTATAATACTTATTACTATTGACTGATAAGTATTATAATAAGTAATTTTACATTTAATTATTAATTATAATACTTACATATCTACTTACTTATTATAATACTTTATATTTATTTACTTACTTATTATATAATACTTTGTATTTATTTACTTACTTATTATAATACTTTATATTTATTTACTTATTATAATACTTTATATTTATTTACTTACTTATTATAATACTTTATATTTATTTAGTTACTTATTATAATACTTTATATTTATTTACTTACTTATTATACTTTATATTGATTTACTTACTTATTATAATACTTATATATTTAATATATATTGAGGTTATATACTCAACTACCTGTATAAGAGTAAAAAGTTAAACATTAATAAAAATGCAAATACAATTTGAAGTGCAAAATTTCATTTTTTTTATTTTTTTTTTGTGGTCAGCAAATAAGTTATGATAGCGACAAAATACTTTAACAAAATAATAAACAAGCAAAAATATTGCCTTTGAAATAAAAATAGACATTTTATAATTAGAAAAGCAAAAAACAGCAGTTTTTTTTCTCAGAAAATATAATCAAATAAAATGTACTAAAGCATAAATCTCGTGAAACGAAAAGTATATAAATCAGTCCTTCTACATAGGCTGCTAAATAATTAATTATAAAATAATTTTTCTGGCTTTCTGAGAAGCAAATTTATCAATAATTTTGGTGAAATCAATTTTATCAGAGATTTCGGATTCAATAGGGAATGTGTCCTAATCTGAAAGCCTTTCTTGTGTGTCCTATTCCTAAAATTTCCTAGAAAAAATTCTACAATATATTACCATCGGTAGTGCTCACATATCTAATTACAAACGTTATTTGTTTATGTGACTAATAGCTGGTGTAGATATCTGGTCTAATATGTCATTACGAATAGATTCAGCAAAAATATTAATTACTTCATTTTGAAAATGCTGCCCTACTTAGTGTAGAATAAGGGTTTTGTTATTTTTGCATTTACTGACATTATTAAGGTGTTCTGAAATAACTAGATCAAAAATAACCATATTTAAAGCACTTTCTTCGAATAAAGTGCACTTTCATCAGTTATGTTTGCAGAAAGAGACTTCCACAGCGCCCTTTTTTACCCGTTAAGCCAATTGAATTTTAAAGATGTTTAGTTTTAAAAATATACTGAGTTAAATTTTTTTTTAACTTAACGGGCATTAGTGACTCGCAAGCTAGTATTTAAAAGAATATGAACTAAATTTGATTCACGTCTCAAAAAGGTTTGCCATCCCTGTTGTAGCTGATTTTTCTCTTTCTGAAAAGAATTATAAAGCGACTACTGAGTTATTAAAAAAATCGACACTAGGCGTCGTTGTTGAACATCGTTATTACAATCCAAGATTTATTTATATTTATTTATTTTAAGTTGGTTAAGTAGCTAGTTTTAGTTAAATATTTTTTGTCAATTTTTTGTCTTTTACTATTATTTCAGATAAAATTGAAATCATGGATGAAGATGATGAAATAAGTACGGAATGCATTCTAGATGGATCGAATACTTCTCGTGTAAAGCTAAAGGTTCATCGAACTAAACAAAACCTTGCCTCTGTGCCTGGACAAAATCGCCGAAGCATCTTCAAAGTGAAACCAAAGAACGTTAAAGTTCCACGTCCTATTTCTGTACCGATTTCGTCTAACACGGTTTCCTATAAAGGTTCCTTCTTCACTGTTGGCGATATTGTGTCCCTGGTAGATGACAAGCGGAATCTTTATTATGCTCAGATTCGTGGTCTTCTACAAGATCAGTACTATGAAAAAAGCGCTGTTATTACATGGTTGCTTCCTAGTGAAAAAAGTCAAAGAAATCGATTCGACCCAACCACTTATGTAATAGGTCCTGAGGAGGAAATTCCCAGAACTCTTGATTGTTTAGAATTCGTTTGTCATTCACCAAGTGAGTACTTTCAGATGAGAAGTAACAGTGATCAAGTGTTTCGTAAAAAGCCAGTATGCGGATATGCTAAGACCAGTAAAGGTTTTAGAATAGTTTCTTTGCCTGCTGAAGAATTTAACACTGATAGTGATAGTGAATAATCAGTATTTTTCATTTATTTGATGTTTTGAATAACAGGTGTTCCAAACAGCTAGAATCCTCGTTGAGAGTACATAAAAAATGCCCAAAGAACTGTAGAAAAATACGAAACACAAAATATGCCGGTGCAAGGAAAATACACCGTAACACCGTATTAGACACATCAACAGCAGACTGATGCAAATGGAAAATAGTGACCCACGTGCTATTACTAAAATACGCCACTGATTCTGATTTTGTTGTTCCATGTCAATGGTACAATTTTTTTCCCAGCCTTGTCTTTAATTCGCACCATGATCTTATACAGTTTATGTTGTATTTCCATGTAATAAAAAAAATACATTATATTTCTCATTCCGATAAAATCCTCTTTTAGCTTCCTCAAAAAATGTCATTTTGGGATATTTTCGATAACATTTAAATATTAACACATGCTACCTTTGAAAATATATTTATAATAATTTTACTAAATTTATCTCTCTTTAGATTAAAAAAGAAAGAAAACACATTGAAATAAATAACCTCTTTTTTACTGACCTAATTCACAAACTTTAAATATTCCGAAAGAACTTTAAGAAATGCCTTTTTGATACTTAGATCAGCAATAACACAACTACTTATTAGAATATATTTGTAATTGAAACAAAATATTACTAAATTTCTCTTGATGTATAAAGAGAGAGAGAAAGAAAACCATCTAAAAACACATGTGTTATATTGACTTAACGTGATGATTCAGATAAAAGAAATAAAAATTTACAAGAAACAAGACAAATGAACCGCACTTTTTTTTAATACTAGGAACAATAATGAAGGATGTGCATGTCTCGTTTTGGAAGTGGAAGCTATTTTATGAAAAAAAATTTAGCGTCAATTAATATTAATTCAATTTAATGCAAAAATAAAATTTTACAAATGATGTACTCATAAATATAGCTATGAATACGTATATACAAAATACTTTCATTAACATTAAAATAGGCTAGTTTTCTTTTAACTCAGTAATCATTTCACTATTTTTTCATAAATGTATACATACCGTAAAACCCGGCATATAACGCGCACTTTGAACACCAAAAATAAGATCAAAAATTAAGGGTGCGCGTTATACGCTGGGTATAAAAACGATAGCTTTAACAATAACAAAAGAGATGGGCAGAAAAAAAATTTACTTCTAGATGCATCGAATCACTGTTTATTTAAAAGAAACGACTTGCCTTATGAACAAGAACAGTTGTAGTTCTAGAAATATACAATTTTTTTCAAAAGTCTGGGGTAATACCTGAAATAAATGACTTCAAAACATAAAAACAATGTATACTTATATTTTAGATTTCTTCGTTAAAAAGGAGGTGCGCGTTATACAGCGAATATACCTAAAAATTTTAAAAATTAGCTTCAAAGTATAGGTGCGCGTTATACGCCGGATTTTACGGTATATATTAAAAATAGAGATTTTTAAAACTAAATATATTACTTTTATAGTCCACTTTTTCATCCATTTTCTTTAGATCTGCTCATGCACCTCAAGTAGAGGCGGCGTAAGGTGTGGGCCACTGCCCACGGCTTCGTGGTGCATAGGGCCTCGCCCCTCAAAACCAAAATAAATTAAACCAAAGGTAAAAAAAATCCAAAAGTGCACGCCACAGGTTTTTTTAGAATTGATAAATTAGAAAATTCTCAACTCTTTCTATTTTTTGACATAAGATAGCGAAAAACTGATATATCAACTTTTTTAAAAATAAACATTCTATTTATCATATCAATAAAAAATTCCCGGTCATGATGTAGTTCAAAGCGATCCCACATAGCAGTTAAATAACAGTGATGAATATTATCCTAAAGATGATGATCATAAACACACTTTTCAAATTTTCATTTCTCACGAAAACTAAATAGTGGTGAAACTCAACATCGTCTCTGGTTGGTTTATTCAAGTTCTAAAAATAAAGTTTTCTGTTTTCTATTTTGCAATTCACAAATTAAAATGGTACATGAAGGGTGCTATGATTGGAAGCACTTTAAGTATAGTATTTTACACTGGCAGGAGAATACTAAAGAACATATGGCATATATGTTCTAATGGATAACAGAGAAGGGAATAAAGCACGGAAAAACATTAGACCGAGAAAACAGAAGGCGAATTCTTGAATCTCAAAAGCATTGGTATAATTTGATTGAGAGATTAATTGATATATTTGTTTTGTTACAAAAAATTTGAATAATATTGGGTATGAAAAAAAAAATTTGGTTTTTCATTTACTGTATCTTACTTCCTTATTTTATACTCAGCATCCTTAATGTCAGTTTTCTTTTTCGCTGCGAAATTATATAATCAAATGTGAAATTACACATCTTTCACTAGTAACTTTTTACCCATCCTGGAGTGGTGTCACTACGGAAATTCCTTTCACTCCCCACCGAAGGAATTTCACCACATCCGGTCAAGGGGGACTCGTATAAAAATTTCTAGAAAGCAAGGGACGATTTCTAAAACCATGGCCAACTCCCGGCCTCCCATCACTCCTCCCCTCTCTCAAATACACAGCACACAAAAGAAAGCAACACAACAAAAAAAAAATTCATGTGTAAACACTCGGAAGAAAGTACGGTGATCCGAAGAGAGTCCTTGAAACTGCTGAATGCTGAGGTGCAACCTTTGCGGATATACTCATGGTAGGGAGATCCAACAGGAGTTCACGAAACTGCTGAATGCTGAGGTGCAACCTTTGCGGATTGACAAAAAAATTCATGTGTAAACAATGGGAAGAAAGTACGGTTATCCGACGAATGTCCATGAAACTGCTGAATGCTGAGGTACAACCTTTGCGGATTTACTCATGGTAGGGAGATCCGACAGGAGTCCACGAAACTGCTGAATTTCCATCAACCCTATGAGAGAAAAGAAAATGTCTCCTAGGGGAAACTATATTAGTACTTGAAGAAAATTTTAAGAAGAACCAAGTGTAGAGAAAAAAAATATTTATGTGGACATATGAGAAACTCGACTCATGAGCTCTAGTAACCACCTTAGACTCAAAGTACCAACCATGTCCTCATAATTTGTAGCGGAAATATATATATAATTTAAACAGTAAAAAAAAGTAAGAAAAAAAAGAAGAAAAAAACAAATTTAAGCATAAGATTTCAAAGTTAAGTCTTATTTTCCTAAACGTTGCGAGAGAAAGATTAAAAAAAAAAAAAAATTAGCGAATAACATCTAGAATTAATTCATCTTTCGTAAAAAAAAAAAAAAAACGAAATTAAAATTGAGATGAGACCCGGGCCCCCGAACAATTCACAAGGACTATATATATATATATAATTACAAATAGAAGAAATTGAATAAGCTTAATTAAGCGAATGACACTAAATGCAAAAAAAAAAAAAAAAAAAAAAATCAAAGTAACGCATAGTAAATTCAAACTATATATATATATATATATATATATATATCATCTTAGCTTTGACGCTAACACAATAACCACAAATACAAACATTAAAAACTGTGATAAAAGAAATGATTACAAGTGAAACAAACATAATCAATAGGAATTTGACTAAGGCAAAAAAATTTTAAAAAGAAAAAAAGCGGAACCCTGCCAGCACTAAGAAGACAAGCACAACATTTAATCATCTAACATCAAATGTACGACATGAATAGTATGACGTGCATGTATCAAACAAAAAAATTGTAACCTTTGACAATGCTTAATAGCCTAAGAAATTGTAACAATTCACTAAGAGCATTGATTACAATGTAAGACAAATATTGCAAATGAAATTTAGAATTACAAACAATGAGTACATAAATAAAAAAAAATTTTTTAACCTTTAACAATGCTTAATAGTCTAAGAGATTGTAATAATACAATGTAAGACAAATATTGCAATTTAAATTTAGAATTACAAACAATGAGTGAGCATGTGATCAGGATGCACCCCCAATGTCTAAAAAATTGCACATCCCATTCCCTGCGAAAACGATTTGCCGCATGCCCGCAACCGCCAACACAAGAAACAGAATGTACAATCAAAAAACAATGCAAATATGAATTTAAAGAATTGGACTATTTGATTAATACATAAAAAAATTGAGAGAGAGAAAAAAAATCGATATTAAATACATGTGGATTTCCATATTGAGAAATGCATTCCAGAAATCCCAAATGCAGTTGAAGAAATAAGAGAAAATTGTAAACATAAAACTGTTAATTCAACCTATAACATGCGTGCCAACACATTTGGAGTAAAGTAAAATCAACAACAACAAAAATAATGTAACTACTTCACATAATTCAACAGCACAATTCCCCAAAAAAAAAAAAAAAAATTCACTTAACTAATCAACATTACTTCTGAACGTTCCAAGTAAATCAACGCAATGATTCAAAGTAATTCACAAACTCATCAAAATAATTCTCTAAACCTCTAAAAATACATACTCTATTTTCCACAATACCATTAACTCAAAATCATCTACACACATCCTTCAAATTACTTTCTCAAATATTTCACAAAATCATTTAACTCAAAAAATTATCTGTCTCCTTCAATTTACTTCCTCAAATATTCCACAATATCATTAGCTCAAAAGTATCTATATCTCCTTCAAAAATTACTTTCTCAAATATTTCACATAATCATTTCAACATTTATACAACACCAAAAAGAATTATATCGAAACTCAATATCTACAAACTGAAGCATCCTCTGTATCCAAATGTTGTTGTCGTGTGTTTATTACTGGAATACATACGAAAGACGTGAGATAGATGAACAGAAACATATAACACAACCACAGAAGAATACAGATTTTATTACAAACGATGATCCCAGCATATAACAAGAAGAGGTGCGCTGCTTTTCCTTTCGAGACGGCAATCCATTTCATGCGAAAGACCGACTTCTTTCGCGAAGAAGATACAACCATGTCGTACTCGGGATTCGAACCCGAACCAACTCGGTTACAAGCCGAGGGACATAGCCACCATACTGGCTGGGCGACTCTGTATTCAAATATTTCGCCAATACCAATAACTCAAAGCTAACCTCACTACACATACACAAAAAATCTCTAGTTTAATAATTCCATTATCTGACCATGCACCTATTTCCAAATTACAATACAAAACTACAATTAAAATCCAAAACCACAAAATTAAAAGAAGACTCATATCAGTACTCAACTCAATAATCTGACCAAACGTTGCTATGTAGGAAAAAAATTAATCTAAACCAACAGGACTAATACAACTAACCTAAATAAAACATTCAATACATATTCCAAAATAGTACACAAAGCGAGACAAAATTATTGACTATATAATCCCTTCTCTAAACAACAATTCAACTAGAGAACCCGAAAAAAAAATTCCAAAGCGATAGCAAACACACAAAACAACCAAATAGAATTCAAACACCTAACCGACAGATTCTACAAGTTAATATAAAAAAAATATAGCAATTAAATGACAAACACAAAATTAACATAAGTAGAATCAATTAAAACATCGAGATAATTTTCAAGGAAAAAAAAGTTAAGACAACCATCTCTATCAACAAACATCCATACAAGCACAAGTTCCAATGATATCATTATTCAGTAAATAAACAGCAAAAAAAAAAAATTATACACTATCATCAACCCCAATAATGCATCCCACAAGATACTTTCATTAAGAAAATATTGCAAGATAAAAGAATTCACACAAGCAAAGTAATTAATCATAAACACAATCAAGTAAACATGAACTAAAAATATTCAAGCAAGAGACAATGAACAAAAGCGTAAATAAATAACAAAAAAAATTATTTTTGATTAGTGAAAATGCTTATGTGAACATTAACAATACCTCAAATTTCTTGACTGGTGTACAAAGAGACCCCAAAATTTGATTTCTGTTGCAAACAACATGTACTATGTATTAATAACATAAAATTAAAAATGACGTGTATACAATATATATAAATAATCAAGAAGAATATTGTGTCGCAATTAAAATTGTGCAATAGTGTATACATATTTTACATAGCAAAAAGAAAATTTCCATCTCACGCACAACAGAAAAAAATTTATATTGTCACGGTAAATAATACAGGGTGTGTGTGTACCGTGTTCTAGGTGTGGATTCTCCCTTAGTGACGGAACGTCAATAATGTAAACAAAACAAACAAAAAACTCTCACTCTCTAAAAATGGTGCAATAAGAATTAAACCAATTAACAAAATTGTTTGCACGAGTCCTTAAATTATACCGCGAACTCGAACTAATACTTTTAACCTCCGTATCGCCTGCTAGTGTGTCATCTAAATTGTTCAGGTGCAAATATGAAAATCTCTTAATAAAAGGAATGATTCGATTAAAATGTGTGCTAAACCTCTTTCTCAATTGCTCAACATGTTGAACTCGTGTAATTGACGTTAGAAAAACGCTCTTCTAATCTGTAGGGACCTTCAAACTTTGGTCTAAGCTTTGGAAATAAATTAGATTTAATTTTAGGCGTCTCAATGAAACACAAAGGAATCGATTTTGTAATCATAATGATGTGTCGTCCTTGCACTTAGATTAATGTGCGATGCCTCTTGCTCTTTCAGGAAGTGGGACGATTTCTAAAACCATGGACAACTCCCGGCCTCCCCTCAGTATTAAGCCTTTATCAGACACAAGGCGGTAAAGCTGTATTATTACAATTTGATGGTGTTGTTGAATGCATAGAAAACTTTAAAAAACCAAACGGAACAATCCGACACACTCAGTGTGATTGTGATTTCATTTTAAATGATATATTCAGTTTGGAATTTATCTTATCATTACATGTATGGTATGAGTTATTAACTCCGTAAGTAAATTATGATACCGTAAGAAATTATGGCAATCTGTACAAGCACATTTATGCATTAGTCTTGAACATTTGTGTATATTTTGTAGCTAGATCAAAGAGTATTGACAAACTGGACTCGGAAAATGCTTGTCTGACGCTCGAAAGTCAAGCAGTTATGATTTGCCAAAAAATTTTTAAAATAAAAGGGTAGCCCAAAAGAAAAGAATGATTATGAAGGTGAAAATTAATCTATAGAGTCTGTCAAAAGCCGATATGAAACAGACTTTTTTAATACCATGATTGATTCTGTGATAAGCAATATGGATTCAAGATTTATGCCTTTAAATCAACATTTTGAAAATTTTGGTTTCCTATATGATTTAAAGAAGTCAAAAAATATTCTTAAAGAGCAAATACTGAAAAACTGTCAAGTGTTACACTGTCCTGCAAGTAGGTGAGAGCAGTGACTTCCAACCTTACGAATTATATGTAGAATTACAAAATATGATCCCAAATTTATCCAACATTATTACAGACGTGAATGATTTGAAATAAATTTCAACAAATATTTACATTGTCTTTCGAATTTTGATAAAAATTCCTGTAAGTACCGCTTCTGCTGAGAAGAGCTTTTCAAAATCAAAGCTGATAAAAAAATTATGCAAGAAATACACACACACAATGAGTCAGGAAAGACTTTCAGCTTAGGCAGTTTTATCTATTGAAGCAGACGTTGCATCTATGATAAATTACGAACCAATCATTAAGGATTTCAGCAAAACTTCAGTTTTTTTAATATTTTCTTTTTCATTCTTGTTTAATGTGTCAAAGAAATTTTGGTTTTCTTCTTTAGGAATAGAAATTGGTTTTTTATTTTATAACCCCTCCCCCTCCCTTCTTACGCCATCAGAGGGATTCGCGAAATGTATCTTGCCCACATTAAGTTCTGGTCTCACGCCGCCACTGACCTCTAGGCCCCAGGTCGGGTATACTGAGTTGGGCGCAATAAGTCTTGGCCCTCATGGGCTGTCGCGTCTCTGAGTTAAGTTAAGTATATACACTCATGGGCAAAAAAATTAGCGCACCAAGAAATAATTGTGAGATCGTAACGAAACTTCGCATGAAGGTATATGTCGGAGAGACATGCAAATGATTAGAAATGGAGCGTGATTGCGCATTACGTATAGCCGGTAGAGGGCGTTTAACGTCGTTCTCCGTGGAGTATAAAACAGGTAACCAAAGCATGTTTGAGTGTACTGAATCGTTTACAAAGTAAGAGCTGAGGTAGACATGCCATTACGCCGTTTTCGAAGACAATATGAGCAGCTGTCACAGTTTGAGAAGGGGAGAATCATCGGCATGATGGAAGCTAGGTAGTCAGCTAGGCGAGTAGCTCGTCAATCAGGCCGCTCTCATTGTGTTGTGAGAAGCTGTTGGTATCAGTGGATCCGAGAGATGTCATTTACACGAAGACCAGGATCAGGACGCCCTCGACAGACCAGTCATCTAGAAGACCGCCACATCGTAAGAAATGCATGCGTACATCCAATTGCTTCATCGGCCACCATTCAGGCACAGGTAGCACCTTCACTAGGGGCCCTTGTGTCTTCTCGAACCATACGAAGGCGTCTGACTGAAGGACATTTGGAATCGTGGCGCTCATTACATGTGTTGCCCTTGACGCCCTACCATCGACGCCTCCATTTAGAGTGGTGCCACGCACGAGGAAACTGGACTGCAGCGTAATGGAACCAGGTCGTCTTTAGCGACGAATTGAGATTCAATCTAAGCCGTGATGACAATCGTGTTCGTGTATGGAGACCCCGTGGTGAACTCCTCAATCCTGCCCCTTTGCTTCACAGCGAAACACCGCTCCCGCACCTGGTGTGATGGTATGTGGTGCCATTGCCAACAATACACGGTCATCCCTAGTATTGATTCGTGGCACCATGACAGCCCAGAGGTATGTCCATGACATTCTGCAACCACATGTTGTGAAGATCCCCTTGGATCTCACTTTGAGAACGAGAATAATTTGGAGTCAGATAAGAGCCAGTAGCCATTTTTATAAATAACTTTATTTGGTTATCTTTCCCAAATAGAATCAAAGACTTTTAACAACAAATAAATAAAAAAAATAGTTATATGAGGTTTAAAAGAGACTTGCCTTTAAATTAACTTGAATATCTAATGATCCAATTAATTAACAATTAGAATATCGATCACGCAGAGATTACCGCAATAAGAGATCCCAGGATTATATTCAATAATATTCCTACTGAACATTTAATTTTAATCTCACTCCTAATATAAAGCTTTAATGAGACTTTAATCAATATTTACCACACTGCAGCTCAGCTCAGCTTTTTCTGAGATTTTATCCTCCTAGAAATCTCCAATAAATCTCTAACTTCACTATTATACCTTCCTGCTTCAATCTCTTTCTCCTACTGCTTTTTTAATTTACTATTCCGTTTGACTTAAATACTCTATCTAATCTGCATAACAAAGAATCCTGTCCTCTTTTTGGAGCTGATTGGAAATAGGTAGGGGAATTAAATTTCCCTAAAAAAGACGACTCAGGAGGTTAGTGATAAAGTTCCGTATAGGTTTGTCACAATGTGTTGCCACTCATGCAACGGCTCCCAGAAGCCTCTTTTCAACTAGACAATGCTCGACCTTACTCGGCAAGGGTGTCACAAGACTGTCTCCATATTGTTACTACCCTTCCTTGGCCTGCCCGATCCCCAGGTTTGTCTCCAATCGAGCATATCTGGGATAATTTGAGATGGTGAGTTGGGCATCCCACGAGTTTGAACAAACTGGAGGCAAGGTTACAACAAATATGGAACGAAATGTCTCAAGACATCATACAGAATTTGTATGACACGAGGCCCAATCGTATCGCATCATGCATTCGCGCTAGAGGGGGTTCAACTGGGTATTGAATCCTCCGTTGTTTTGCCTTTTTCTCTGACATAAATGATCCTTTTTCTTTGATTTTCTAATCATTTACTTACATCAAAGTAGTCATTACGTACGTAAAATTTCGTTTCATTTTGACGATTCCTTCTTGGTGAGCTAATTTTTTTGTCCATGAATGTATATCTTGTTCAAATTTTCAATCGTCAATAAAATATTTTCTATTCTTCCATTCAAGTTCATTTACATTATTTTAAACTTGTAGTGGATGACACTTGATGTATATTATTTTTTTCAAATATTATTTAATTAATTAATTAAAAAATGAATAAAAAGCACCAAACAAAAATAATAGTCCAACAGCATATTTAGAAAGTAAAATCCTTCTTTGTGTCCTTGTAAGGCAATGGATAGCTCGTTCGACTTCTAATCCAAAGGTCGTGAGTTCGAATCCCACCTGAGATGGCCTAATTTCTAAAAATGTGATTTATTTTTTACTCTACTATTTTATAAAAATAATTAGATTTGATTAATGAATAAATAGTAACAAGCAAACAAATAAATAGCCCAATACTCAAATAAAAAGGAAAATCGCCTTCTGTTTTGTCATTTAATATTGAGATACTATCATATATATACATATCTATATATATATATATATATATATATATATATATATATATATATATATATATATATGTATATATTAATTGTAACTATTTAATAAAAAGTAACTAAAATAAAATTTTCCTTTGTTGACTTAAGTAGGAATAGACTTAAAAAAAGTTTTTTTTATAATACTTGTTTTCGCAAAACTCATGAAAGTTTTCTCATACACTTGTAGTCTTGTCACGTCTGATTACAAGCTCAGTATGATTTCACACTGAATTTTATTTTTCGAACTATTATTTAATTAAAATGCAAAGCATCTCAAAACGAGCATGTACGGCGTAGAACACAATACAAAAGGGAATAATTAAATTTTTAGTTAAAAAAAATCACATATCTTCAATATTTATTTCATAAAACGGACTTGAGCAATATCTTGTCTTTAGCAGCTAACGAAACACTTCCAACTTCACTAATAACTTCAGTGATTTTGCAATTCAAATTTGAGTTGCTTAAGGTATCCGACTATACGGAGAAAAAAGATATACTCAAAAATGAACACGGAGACATACTTATTTTGAAATTAGTATGTTTGTATCAGATTTGAACGCAGGCCCTTCTCGAATTTGATACAGTACATGTACTCAAAGCCTCCTAAAAAACTCTCAGACAAATTAAAAAGATATTCAGGATTACAGAAGCTCTTTTAATATTATGGCTAGATATTTAAAAAATTGGAGATCAATAACAAACTTAATTCTCTTAAATCTACCGAACTATATGTTGTATCCCCCACGCTACGCGCGGAGGAACACATGAGTATTAAAATGAGTATAGATTCTTTGTTGTTATTTCTGAATTTCTCTTGTTTGTAAATCGAAAAGTACGTGGCATGTTTTTAATATAAGTTTAATATGCTGGTAAAATTATTAATTACATTCTCTATATCATTGACAGCCAATTTAGCTATGTGATAAATGTTTACTTTATATTGGCAGATTATTTAAAAAAAGACTAGTGTTATATTAATTTACGGTAATTTACTTGATTCATTAGTCAATTGTTTGATTTATTGAGATAAAAACTAAACAACTGTAAGCAACATTCTTATAAAACCCATCCTGGTTACAAGTGTAGAATAGAGGGGGGATTTGCAAAGTTAATTTTGTAGCAACCAAAATTGGCTTAATTTAGTGATAGGTGTTACGAAAAATTGCGAAGCAGATTTTTCCAATGAAAATAAATAAATTATGACGAATCTGTACAGAACCTTTCCACTAATATTCTTAGGCGTCTTTTTCGGGATTATAAATTCGCGTATATTTCCAATCGACTCCGAAAAGCGAACGGGATATGCAAAGCAGATAGGGCATTTAAGTAGAGCGTTGTAAGCTAGCAAAGAGGAAGGCTATTGAGCCAGCAGCAGTAGCTTCAAGTTTGGAGGATTCAATTGGATTGCAATATTGAAGAGTTACGGTTAGTAATCTACGAAGGCATCTTGTGAAGATACCTAAGTATTGCCAGGTGATATAATATAGTTTATTATCACTTAAAACAATCGCTAGTTTAATTAAATTAGTTTAAGTTAATGAAAGCTAATAATTCGAGTTACGTGTATTTTTTGGACCTCCTATTTCGCTAGACCTTATTTGATCTTACGCGTAATTATTGATTAATTTCATAATTTAATTTAATATTAAAGGTAAATCCCTTTTGTTTGACGCTACATAGAAATATTATATGTTATTAGAGTTTCTGACATTTGAATTAAGATAATAAATACAAGTTATTATTATACAAATGACTCTTAGTGATTCTTTGCCTCAAATTAATCCTGGTGTCCAGGGTGGAACCCAGGGGGGATCCCACAATATGTTAATGAGAAATAAAAAAAATAGTAAAAGTTACCAGTAATGCAATTGAATTAAGTGGTTTGGCTATCAATTCCGATCGCTAAATCCAAAGGGCCACAATTTTGCACTTTAACCCAAAATTGGAAAAACTTTTATCTATGTCATTACACATAGCCAACTACTACAGCCCCATTTTTGATTCTGCTTTGAAAGCTGGTCATCCAATGATCATTATGTCGCATGAAGTTTGCTGTAGTAGTACTATTGTTTTGCAGTAAAATATGCTTGTGTGAATTGTAGCATTAACATGCTTGAAAATGCAATAGGTTTTATGGACTAAACATAGTATTAAGTTTTTAATCAATTAACACTGTTAGTAGAAGGTGCCTTGAATGTGTGAATAAATACAATTTTAGACAACCCACATTGTGAATCCAAATCAATACTAAAAAGATTCAAGATTTATTTAAATTTTACTGCATTTTCAAAACCCACAAAAATTACTTTATTTCTTCGTGCATTTATTTATATACAAATAATTGAAGTATTCCTTTTCCAGTTTGGAATATATATATATATATATATATATATATATATATATATATATATATATATATATATATACACTGCTGGACAATTGCTAAGGACGGATCACAAATTGCTATGTAGCATAACATTAAGCGAGACATGAGGCCTAGTAGGATAAAATATAGTTGCCACACTGTTCAGACATTAGAATAAAGAATATTTATTGTTCTGGAAAGTACAAAAGCTGTGAAACATCTGAAAGGAAAAAAATGTTCATTTGATCTGCGTACGGAGAAATGGAACAATGCATCTAAAAGTCAGCAGGCACCTTAAAGAAAGGTATCAGTACGGGATATGTCCACCGTGGAGTGTGATGTAACATTCCACACGTCGTACCATACTTTGCACAACATTATCCAGCAGCTGTTGAGGCAATTTATCCCATTCCTCTGCGTGTGCACGGATGAGGGTGTTCTTGTTTGTCGGAGGATAGTTTCGACCAGCAACTGGCCGCCCAAAGCATCCCACACATTTTCAATGGGGTTTAGATCTGGAGAACGCGCTGGCCATACGAGACGTTGAATACCCTCGCTGTCTGGACAATCCTGAACAGCGAGTGTTTGATGGCATGTTGCGTTGTCGTCCATAAAAACAAATTTATCACCGACAGCACCACGAAAAAGACGAACATGAGGAAGTAGAACTTCATCAATGTATCGTTGGCCCGTCATAGTCCCATTCGCAACCACATGTAGGCGCGTGCGGCCATTGATCATGATGCCGGCCCACACCATGATACTGCATGTTGGATATCGGTCCTTTTCCTGGATATTTTCTGGACGATAAGCAGTACCACTCTCGCGCCAGATCAGTTGGCGTCTACAATCCGATGACAGACTGAACCTACTCTCATCTGAGAATAGTACGCATGCCCAGTCCTGTTCAGTCCAATTGTGATGCTCACGACACCATTGCAAACGGGCAGTACGGTGCTGTCTGGTCAATGGGACACACACAACAGGTCTGCGTGCGTATAGTCCTCCTCCCCTCAAACGTCTGGCAACAGTTTTTCGGGAGATCTGCTTTCCTGAGGCAGCAAGAAACTGATTTGCCACCTGCTGAGCTGTGGTGCGCCTGTTCCTTTTTGCTGGTAGGACGATATATCTGTCTTCTGCAGGCGTCGTACTTCTAACACGACCTCCCCCGTGCCGTCTACTACACATTCCAGTAGTTTTAAATGACTTCCACAGCCGTGAAGCAGCGCTGTGAGCGATGTCGAACTCCCTGGCAACATCTGTTATTTTTCGCCCTTCTTCGATCTTTCCAATAATTCGGCCACGCATAAAATCATCTATGTGATGTCGGGAAGACATGCCAAAAATTTCAAGTTCGTCTATTAAATCTTTCCTGTAAAACTTTGACTTGAAACAACAACTGTCCACACGCGTCAAAACCTTTAAAGCTCTTATGAACGCTATCACGTGATGAACAGACGTGGGAAAAAAAATTTGCATACTCATACTTCTTACTAATATCCCGCACTTATTCTAATTTTCCACATTTTGCTTCCTATCATTTTGTGGTTGCTATGGATGATAGGGTTATCCGTCCTTAGCAATTGTCCAGCAGTGTATATATATATATATATATTTAATTTTAGTTTTATTTTCATACTGAACTCTAAAATGTCTTGCATGTTGTGAGCGACTGTCTTGAAAAAGGCAAGTTTACAAAATAAGTTTTTGTTGACAATTATTAATCTTTTGAGAAGACTAATTTCTCAAAATTTTAAAGTACCTTTTTTAGCTTTTTAATTAAGTTATGGAAAATGTCTTAAAAGCTCCCATACAGAAATTATTTAAGAGTTTCAACAATTTCAATACACTTATTTTATGATTCCTTTCAATTTCCATTATTGAAAAAATCAAAATTAACGGAACAGAAATTACAGAATGAGTAAAATTAGTTAGTAAAATTGAACATAATATATTTCAAGAATGATTTTTACTTTTCGGTATTAGACATTAAGTATATATAAATTAAATCTACTTAACTACTAATATTTAATGGATATTTTGTCTTATCAATAATTGATCTGCATTGTTTAAATTAGATTTATCACAGTACTTACACATTATCACAGCCTTTTAGTAACATTATATGAAACGAAACACATGAAATTGCTAATTCAGCGCACACAGCACATACAAAATTGGTATTGCCAACTTGGCGAGTTATCTTAAACGTTGGCAGTTGTTACCATAAATGTAAGTACCGATTTATCTTATAACATAATGCAGAAAGGCAATGGCATAACAGAGAACATTTGGGCCCCCAAGTTGAATTTTACAAAGGGTATGTACTTGGCGACTGTCAGGCTTTGGGCCCCCTAGGACCCAGGGCACCCCACAATACGGGGATGTATGTTACGCCACTGCAGAAAGGCTATAGTTTCATAACCATAAAACTTTGCCTTGATTGAAAACTATTGTTATATTTCTAAAAAATCTTATTAATCTGGTATTTTTTATAATAAACTTACAAGCTCAGTCAAAGTAAGTTTTAATTCACAACATATTGATCGTCTGGTTTATAACACACCTTTAATATGCCCATAGTGTTTTGTTTATTTGGATGTGAAAATAAATGAGATATATATCAGATTTTTGATATTTAACCTGATTAAGTATATTTTACACTTTTATTTATTTATCCGTGATTACATATATGTGGTCATTTCAGGGAACACGGTATCATATGCGAGATTAAGTTTTCCCCTTTCTGAGAGAGAGAGTCATGTGATCATACTGGTGTTATCTGGATTTGGAATGATTATGAACCATAAATTTTTTGGCAAAGAATTTATATGAATTTTGAAATGGAGTTAGGCTTAACAGTGAAAATCAAATGGTTCTGAACGAATTAAAGGAAGAGAAAATTTAGGTGCTTACATATTATCGCAACAATGCCAACATTCAAAATAGTTGGCTACCTTGTTTTTCCATATGGTGCTCATGCTCAATTGACGCGACTATGTGCTTTATTTCATACAATCTCACCAAAACAGTTGCGATAATATGTAAGTATCAAAAATTAATCCAGCTTTGGTACAAAAACTGTTGTATGCAGGTATGTTGTACTTGAACAGAAACACGCAAGAAATCTGCCATAATATGCAAGTACCGATTTATCTTATAACAGTGCAGAAAGGCAATGGTGTAACGAAGGACATTTGGGCCCCTTGCAAAGTCAGGTTTTGGGTACCCAAGTTGGATTTTACAAAGGGTATGTACTCGGCGACGGTCAGGCTTTGGGCTCCCTAGGACCCAGGGCACCCCGCAATATGGGGGTGTACGTTATGCCATTGCAGAAAGGCTATACTTTCATAACCATAAAACTTTGATTTGATTGAAAACTATTGATATTTCCAAAAAATCTTATTAATCTGATATTATATATATATATATATATATATATATATATATATATAATAAACACACAAGCCCAGTCAAAGTAAGTTTTAATTTACAAAAAATATTGATCTTCTGGTTTATAACACACCTTTAATGTGACCAAAGTGTTTTGTTTATTTGGATGTGAAAATGAATGAGATATACATCAGATTCTTGATATTTTACCCTCTTAAGTATTTATCTGTTCAGAAACGTGATTACATATATGTGATCACTTCAGGGAACACGGTATGATGTGTGAGATTACGTTTTCCCCTTTCTGAGTCCTGTGATCATACTGGTGTTCCCTGTATTTTATTACATCAAAGATTTTATAAGAATTTACGTTCAGGAAGCACCATAATAATAAAACAAGTAATTTGTGAGAACCCCCCTGAGTTCCATCCTGAACATTAAGAAAACTTGAGGCAAAGAATGACCAAACGCCATTTGTATAATAACAAATTATATTTATTCAATAGATTCAATTAGAAACCTTCTAATTACAAATATTTAACAATATGTCTACGTCAAAGGGATTTACCTTTACTACTAAATTAAATTACAAAATATGAAATTAATCAAGTACTAAGCTCAATATCGAACGGGTTTACTGGAATAGAAGGACCGAGAAATATACGCAACTAGAATTATTAACCTTCATTAAATTTTCGCTAACTTTATTACGTATTAACTCTTGTGGTCAGAGAACTAAGTTATAATCTATCACCTGGCTGTAGTGTCGTTCTCTCCAGGTAGATCAATCCTTCTAATGCTACTTCGCTGAATAATAACAGCAATACTCTAAGCACGCAATCCACTAGAATCCTATTAACTTCGTCACTACCGCTCTTGGATCAATCCCCTTCTATCTGCTAACTTACAGTGCTCTCTTTAAATACCTTAATTCATTTACATATCCCATTTTCTTTTTTTAGAGCTGATTGGAAATATACTCGAATTTACAATCCCCAAAGACGCCTAAGAGTATTAGTGGAAAAGTGCCGAATAGATTCGTCACAATCCCTCCAAGAAGAAAACGGGATTTATTCGAAAGTCTAAAATGGCCTGAAATAAATTACATAACAATACTCTAAAAAAACTTAATTCATAGTATTTAAGAATTTAATATACCTAACTATCTGACATGTTAAGAAGTTTCCTACGTTAAGGGAAAGAAAAGAATGACGACCACAAGCTCCGTTTTAAATTGCTTATTATTTGACGTAGACATTTACAGGTTTAGAATTCCCTACAGCACACCCAATTCCGGCGATGGACCGAGGAAAAAACCTCAAGTGTGGAAAAACCTGGCCGTGTGCTTTACTTAACTACTAATATTTTTTAACATACTTATTCTTGCTTCATTTACTGACGAATCAGTATTTTCTATACAATGATCAGGGTCAGCTACCCTGAAATGAGAACTCTTTAAATTTACTGAAGAAAAAAAAACAGAAACTATGCACAAATACATTTTCACATTTCACACATCATTTTATAATATATCAATTAATACATCTGACTCCTTAAAACTCTCATATCATGCGTGCTGCGCTTGTTAGTGTTATTATTAGCATTGCCTAACTACGCCGCATCCCAAGCCACCAGATGTGAATTAAAAATATACATATACATGCAATTTACAATATACATAACAAACAATGCTGAATATTCCCGCAGAACCTTCAAGTCAGAAATTGCAAACAAATGTCCAAAAACAATTTTTTCCACATTTTGGAAAAAAAGTTATACTAGAGTTCATTTTTCTTATTTGAAAAATGAACACAATTTAGTGTCAACTCTTGTACATATAAAATATTTAAAAAAAATCTTGACATGGTTATGCAAAAACACCTGACTGCTTGTCAGCAAGAAAATGAAAAAGGACAATGCAACCCGATTTTTCTTTTCTTTTTCTTCTATGTGCTCCTATCTGCCGGATCTCCGTCTAAGGCTTCCATGCTGAGGCTCCTTCTCCTGAGGCTGTTCTGTGGTAGACTGTCGATCCCAGTACTCCTTTGCTCCTCTGGTAGTCCTTCGGGCTCCTTAGGTATTACGGTCAAGGTCACACTGTTGTTGTCTTTCTAGACCAGACTGGTCCCCCCCCCTCAGCTGCACCGTGTCCTTTTCTACTTGTTATCCTGGTCTCTCGGGCCCTGCCAGACTGCACTCTTGCCCCTCGCCTGCTCTCTTCTTTAGTTGGATTGAACCTTCACATCTGTCGTTGATTGGATGTACCTGGAAGTGTCTCTGGTCCCTGTGAAGGGTGATTATTAGTGATCCGTCGGATATTTTTATGAGTTCTAGAAGATATTGAGGATGGAACCCCTCTCTTTAGCCCCTGTGGCAGTGCAGGCGCTTTTCTTTTATTAGCTTTATATTCAGACCCTTGAAGAGATCGTTTCCTGCATATTTTGTGTCGCTTTCTATCGTACCTCTCCGCTGTCCCAGTTGACACTACTGCTCTACTACGTTTAAATCTCAGATCCTCCAATCCGGCAGTTCCCTTATTCGATTTACAACTCTTACTCTCATTACCCGAGGGTTTTCTAGAACGTCTGGATTTTCCCGAGTTCCACCTATACGACCAATTACTAGATCCCTTTCCCTCATATAGTGTCTCATTAATACTATCAAAACTGTTTGTGTCCGACTGTCTTGGATGATAAATCCGCACTTGTTCAATATTTACTGTGACCCTTCTTCCCCTTTTCAAATGGTCAAATTGTTGTTCTGATGAACTTCCAACACTCTGTACGACCCTTCAAATTTAGGCATTAACTTTCCGACAACTCTCCTGCTCGCTGCACTAATAAAATGAGTTTGTACCAGCACCAAATCATTTACTTTGATGTTAACCCCTCTCCTTTTCCGATTATAGTATTTTTCCCATGTCTTATGTTGTTTCCACATATTCTGCCTTGCCTCATCGAATAATTTCACAATATTTCCTCCCACATATTCAGCACCCTCCGTTACTCGTACTAATTTACGAAAAGGCGTTATAATCATTTTACCTAAGCATAATTCAGCCGGAATTTTACCCGTAGATTCATTAACTGTTGTGCATAGCGTGAAAAAGAACTCATGGAGGAATCGGCCCCAGTTATCATGATTTTCTTCTACAAAACAAGCTATCATCTGCACTAAATTGCGGTTCACTCTTTCCGTAAGATTGGCTTGCGGCCTATACGTTACCGTTTTAGTATGTTTTATGTCCAACCTGTGACTTAAGTGTTCAAAGACATCGGATATAAATTGGGGACCATTATCACTAATCAAAGAAATAGGAGCTCCATATCATGAAACATAATTTTCAAAAAAGGCCTTAGCTATGGCCTGGGCCAAAGCTTTTCGTAAAGGTATAAGCTCACTCCACTTAGTGAAGCGGTCAGTTATTACGAATATAAATGTATATCTTTCGGGTCGGGATGCTGGATAGGGGCCTAATAAGTCTACCGTTACGATTTCATTGGGGTAATTCGATACTATCGGAATTAATCGACCTGCTGGTAGCGCGTCTTTTTAATGAAATTTTTGACACCGGTCACAGGTTGATACATATTCAAATATATATTTCCTCATATACGGAAAATAACATGTGTCACGCAATTTTAAAAAAGTCTTCCTCTTTCCTAAATGGCCTGCTAATGACAGATCATGAAATTCTTGCATTATTGCTTCGCGAAGAGATTGAGGAATGTACACTCTTAGTTCTCCAAGAGTTGTAGAATATTTCGCGTAAAAGAGTAGACCATCAAATAATTTAAAATCCTGGGACCAACCCTCGCATACAGCTGCATTAACGGAACCCTCGTCCGGATTTTGTAAATAACGATAGATGTGCCCTAACTCAGGATCTTCCCAATGTTCTTGAATTAATTTTTCCCTGGAGTTTAAAGCTAAGGCTCGAAGAGCCGCGCACGAAATTTGTGATCTTTCCACATAGTCCACCGGATTCCTAGACAATACGTCCGCGACAACATTCTGGGTCCATCTAATCATCCTACTAAATAAATTTTCCCCATTCGGGAGTTTTGTTAACGCCGCATGATCTGTTATGACCTTCACCGGCAGTACCCCTTAAATAAGTCCGAAACTTATTCAAAGCCCAAATCACCGCCAAACACTCTCGTTCCGTAACTGTGTAGTTTCTTTCGGCCTTTTTTAGGGTTCTAGACACGAATGCAATAGGTCTGTGATTTTGATTCAACACAGCGCCAATTCCGACCCCACTAGCATCCGTAAATAAGTTAAATTGTTCCTGAAAATTCGGCAATTGTAAAACTGGTGACTCTGTTAATACTCACTTAACTTTATTAAAAGAATCCTGTGCTTCCGTCGACCAGTTAAATTTTGCCCCCTTTTTCTTTAATCTGTATAATGGTTCACATATATCTGCATAATTTGGAATTAATTTTTGGTATTCCAACCAGCCATCCCTAAAAATTTCGACACTTCCTTATTGTTTTTAGGTGGCCTCATTTCCGTGATCGCCTTGACCTTGTTATCATCGGTTTTAATTCCGTCCTTACTAAATATGAGTCCTAAATACTTCAATTTGTCACGAGCAAAATGACATTTTTCCTTATTTAGTGTTAGACCTGCGTCTCGCAACAATGTAAATACCTGATTCAAATGACCTGTGTTCATTAAATGATGGAGACATAATGATTACATCATCCATATAGCAACTAATAAGACGCCCTAGAACAGGTTTTAGGATTATGTCGATTGCCTTTTGAAAATTTGGCGCCGCCCCTGAAAGGCCAAATGGCATGCGCAGAAATGCAAAAGTGCCATTTCGTGTAATAAACGCGGTTTTCTCGATATCTCTGGGATTTACTGCCAATTGAAAGTAATCCGATTTTAAATCGAGTGTTGACATCATAGCTGTGTGCGGAATGTTTTTGATCAGGTCATCTATCAACGGTAATGGATATCTCGGGTACTTATTTATCGCATTGAGTTTGTGATAGTCAATCGCGAATCGATACGCCTCTGGAGAATCTGGAGGAAGGCCGTTATTTTTGCACGTTAATACTACAGGCGACACGTATGGTGATTGAATTGGCCGTATTGTACCCTCCTGTAACATTTTCTCAATGTGATAGTCAATTATTCTCTCCTTGACTCTATCATAACGATAGGGTCTTGACACTACTGGCCCCTGGTCCCCAGTATCGATTTCATGATATAATATATGAGTTAACCCAGGTTGATCTGAAAATAGACCCTTAAAACTATTAAGAGGTCACAGGGGTGTTAATCTTGGATTTTTTCGAATTTTCGAAAAAAATATATGTTGTTCCTCATTTTCTTTTGAACATTTTGATACCAACCACGTGATAGTACTACAAAAACTTCCACATGCCACACCCACTTAATCTTGATTTCCGCATACGTTTTATTTTTCTGTTTTTAAAAAGCCTCATGAAATATTTTAAACACTTGGTTAAATGAGAAGGAAGCTTGCAACTCAACACACACTTTTTTAATGTGTTTTGGTAATGCTAGCACGTTGTTTGAAATAACTTATCGAAATTCAAAACAGCGTTGTTTAAAACCGTTTATCAAAATTGAAAACAAAATTCTCTCGATTGAAATGGAAAATACTCATCGTAGACCTTCAGGTAAACGTCCTAAGAAAAGAAGATTTAGAGGGAACCAATTCATGAAGGTATGTCCTCATACATATGTTGCAGAAAGGAGAGATACAAGTATGTGTGTGCTTCCAGTAATAAAATCTCAGGAATTCAAACTTCATTAAAGTCAAATCTTGTTAAGGTAAGTGAAAAAACTCTCTCTCTCTCTCTTCAAAGGATATCATATTTTTGATTTTATTTCAACTTTTAGCTCTATTTTATAAGTATCATGTTGTTTAAAATGTCATAAACCATTAACAATTAATGAAAAGTCCACTCGTGGTTTATGTTCGAATTTTGAAATACGTTGTAAAAACTGTGGGAGTGTTTGGCGACGGACCACGTAATTTTGAACCATGGTCAAGTGACGTGGACGACACCTGAGCTGGCACCCCCTCACCTAACTACCCCACCACACCAACGGGAGGACATTTCAGCTCTCGACAGATTTAACGTGCATCGCTGCCCCACACGGCGGGTCTTTAGTGGTACTGGGCTCGAACTCGTATCAAGGCAAGCCATGGTCCGATACCAATACCACTCGGCTACCGCGGCCCCATATTTTACGACAACAAAGGGTAGAAATTTTAAGAAAAAAAACGCCGATAATTATTTCAATTGGTTGTAACTCAGAAAATAAAGTGAATTTTTCAAAAATTCTAGTTCAGACTCTCTGGAGAAGTCTTCCCTTTATATAAGCAAAATATTATTGTTATAGAAGCATTTTTTATAAAAGGAGAACATTTTGAAAAAAAGATTAATCCATGTTAATTTTTTGCCCAAATATTGCATTTAAATAATTTTTTTTGTCAAAATGTCCTTAAAACAATTTCATACATGTATTCTAAGCTAAATGACACTAAATATCATGAAAATTATCCATTTATGCGCTTTTTTTTAAATCACGGTTCCAAACGTAGTCGTGTTCGAGCCCAGTACCACTAAAGACCCGCCGTGTAGGGCAGCGATGCACGTTAAATCTGTCGAGAGCTGAAACATCCTCCCGTTGGTGTGGTGTGGTAGTTAGGAGAGGGGGGTGCCAGCTCAGGTGTCGTCCACGTCACTTGACCATGGTTCAAAATTACGTGGTCCGTCGCCAAAAGCCCTCGTGTAGCTGAACAGTGCGACGTTAATATTCAATCAAATCAATCAATCAACCAAACGTATAGTCGGATACCTTATACAATCATTTCACAGCGTTTCTTTCCAGAGTTAAGCTAAAGAAGCATAATACCGGAGGCCCCGAATTTTCTCAATTTGTAACAGACAATCTGTTGGGATGTTTTAACCTGTGTTCAACATTTAAATGGCTTTTATTCAGATTTTGAAACCAGGTTTAAGAATGCTTTGACTATACGGTAACACCACAATGTGCATTGAATTCTTATGGTCACATTGGAGGAAAAATGTCACATTACTATAGGAACTGATCGTAATCAGCACTAACGAATATTTTAAAATTTACAAGCTGATGTCAGCAATTTTCACTTTGAAAAGGCAAAATCTGTTATTTGTCCCGAATTATAAAATACAAGGAAGTTTGTAATTGCTTTTCCTAGTGAGGAGTTTCAGCTTGTTTAACAATCTCCAAAACAAAATAGAAAGAAGGGCGGTGGGAAACCTGCACACTACTAAACAAAGTAGATTTAAGGTTAAACCTGACGAGATTGATACCATATATTGAAAATGTATTATAGTAGTGCCAGATGCAAACCTCCCATTAAAATCATTTGTTTGTTGTTTAGTTATTTTATGTATTAAATAACTTTAATTTAATTAATTAACATGTTTCTTAAGTTTTAAACACTATACTTCATTGCAATTAGAAATGTAACTCTTTCAAAGTAGTAGTTCTACCAGCTGTCTCAAAAAGACATTTAAGTTGATGAATTTGCAAACATGCAATATTAATTAAGAAGGGGTCTACCCCAAACCGAAAAACATGGCAAGGAGTCTATGAGACAAAAAAGTTTGGGAACCTTTGGGATAGATCAATCTCGACCAGCTTTTCCACTATTGGCAACGGTTTAATTTGATCATCTGGAATGACCAAAGATTTCTTATCGAAATCTAAAGTTAATATGGAATCTTTCATAAAGTCGATTCCCAAAATGCATTGGTACTGCATATTGTCAAGAATATGAAATTCCCAGGTTTTCTGGAAATCTCGGATCCGAATCTTCAATTCAACCCGTCCTAAGTGACAACACGGCTCCTTGGGTCGTCAGTACTCTGTCTTTAGTCTTTTGACGAGGTCGATATGAAAAGTATCTGCGGTAGACCTCTTCGGAAACAAAAGATTTCTCCGCTCCCGTGTCCCACAGGGCTGTGATGAATGTTTCGTTCAAAAGAATGGGAACATAAGGCAGATCTGCGTGTGTCATTCTTATTGAGGAAATCCTAATAGTACGTCGTTCTATATCTGGAGGATTCGCTGTACTTTGCGATCCATCACCTCCAGACTTGCACCGATCACTTAAAAGTTTAGATTCCTGTCTTGACCATTCTGACCCCTGAAAGCCCCGTTCCTCGAACCACCCTGTCGACCACCTTGATTATTGAATTTATGATCAGATTGACCACTTTGGCGTCGACTATCGAACCTCCGATTATCACCAACACCTTGACCTCCAAATCTGTTGGATTCCCTCTGCGGTCTGCTATTGTCAGAGTATCGGTTGTTAACTCTGGTATCCCACCAATTCTCCCTCCTATTCCTGTTTGGGAATTGATTGCTCGCGCTATGGGTTGCGTTTCGGAATTCCCGACTCGAACCCCTGGTCATTCTATTTAGAAACCTCTCCTCGTATTTATCAATTATTTGTAGAAGACTAGACGTAGTTTGCGGGTGTCGTACCTCCACATAATCCAAAAGTTGAGGTTCTAAACGACTGACAACATGATCCAGCAGTTTTTCCTCCACCATGTCTAGCTTTAATTGTTTGTGTATCTTTAATAATTCATACACAAAATCGGAAGGTCTTTGGTGGTGATTTTGGTACGCCGCGTTGAAACGCGTTTCCAGCTCCGATCTATTTCGCACCACGAGGAATTGCTCCGTCAAAGCTAGTCTTAAGTGCGCGTAATGTGTCGCCTTTTCTTCTACAACCTAAAACATCAAACTGATCTAGTACCCTTCAGATATGCGCAAGCTAGTTGTGTGGGTATCTCGTAATAGGTTAAATCATTATCAATGTTTTCTAAAAAATCGGACACATTTTCTAATCCCGAAAAAAAATTGCTCTGGAATTACTCGAAAATTAGATCCAACTCTAAACTAGGGGTTAATATATCGTTGGGCGCCACTGTGAGAACCCCCTGGGTTCCACCCTGGACACTAAGCTTAACTTGAGGCAAAGAATGACCAGATGCCATTTGTATAATAACAAATTATATTTATTCAATAGATAAAAGTATAAACCTTCTAATTACAAATATTTAACAATATACGTCTGCGTGAAAGGGATTTACCTTTACTATTAAATTAAATTACAAAGTATGAAATTACTCAAGTACTAAGCTCAATATCGAACGAGTTTACCGGAACAGGAGGACCGAGAAATATACGCAACTAGAATTATTAACCTTCATTATATTTTCGCTAACTTTATTATACATTAACTCCTGCGGTCAGAGAACTAAGTTATAATCTATGACCTGGCTATAATATCGTTTTCTCCAGGTAGATCAATCCTTCTAATGCTACTTCGCTGAATAATAACAGCAATACTCTAATCACGCAATCTACTTGAATTCTATTAACTTCGTCGCTACCACTCTTGGATCAATCGCCTTCTATCTGCTAACTTACAACGCTCTCCTTAAATACCTTAATTCAATTACATATCCCATTTTCTTCTTTTAGAGTTGATTGGAAATATACTCGCGAATTTACAATCCCCAAAGACGCCTAAGAGTATTAGTGGAAAAGTGCGGAATAGATTCGTCACAAATTCTTTTATAGACATTGCATTTTTTCAGGTAGACTAAGATTTTTGTGTTTTTATTTCTACTGCATTAGTTGGAAATACAGGGTGTTTTTTTAGAGGTATAGAACTTTAAATTGCAATAAAACAACGATGTATTATTCGATTGACATGAATTTTTTTATTCGAAAGATAATCTTGTGGCATTACATTTTAAATATGATTTCTGGCATATGACTGCCACGGCTGGCTCGGATGTAGTCCAATCTGGACGTCCAATTTTCGATGACTTTTTCCAACATTTGTGGCCGTATATCGGCAATAATAACACGGCGAATGTTGTCTTCCAAATGGTTGAGCGTTTGTGGCTTATCCGTATAGACCAATGACTTTACATAGCCCCACAGAAAATAGTCTAGCGGTGTTAAATCACAAGATCTTGGAGGCCAATTCACAGGTCCAAAACGTGAAATTAGGCGGTCACCAAACGTGTCTTTCAATAAATCGATTGTGGCACGAGCTGTGTGACATGTTGCACCGTCTTGTTGGAACCACAGCTCCTGGACATCATGATTGTTCAATTCAGGAATGAAAAAGTTAGTAATCATGGCTCTATACCGATCACCATTGACTGTAACGTTGTGGCCTTCATCGTTTTTGAAGAAGTACGGACCATTGATTCCACCAGCCCATAAAGCGCACCAAACAGTCAGTTTTTCTGGATGTAACGGTGTTTCGACATACACTTGTGGATTAGCTTCACTCCAAATGCGGCAGTTTTGTTTGTTGACGTAGCCATTCAACCACAAGTGCGCTTCATCGCTAAACAAAATTCGCTTATGAAAATCGGGAACAACGGCAATCTCGTTTTGGGCCCATTCGACGAATCTACGCCTTGCTTGATAATCGTTTTGATGAATTGCCAAACCAAACTGAGAATAAATCACTTGACAGCTGTTAAATCGGTCGCCATCTTGGAAAGTAATGCCAACTTAAACTTCTATACCTGAAAAAAAAACACTCTTTATATACTTATTGACATAAATATATTTTTTAACAGATTAAAGCATAGATGATGAAAAAATTTTCTTCTTTTTAGATAACGGGACGTTTAAAACTAATTCGTAAAGCTAACCCTTGATTGTTTCAGTGGGAAAAAAAGTGAAAGACTTGTATCTCAAAAAATTATCATAATATTTATTCATATTCAATTATACTTGTCCGCTATTAATATCAAGTTTCCTCCATGGAATTCAAAAGCAGAAAAACAAGATAGGTAGTAGAAAGTATTCTTAAAAGACTTTTTTTACGTTTCAGGTTGGAGGGGAAATGAGACAGCTTGTCGTTTTTGAGTATTGAAATTAATGTTCTAATTTGATATCGGTACACTACGTACCAAGTGTTGTTGATAATTGTCAAGTTAGGCGATAACATTACAATATGGTTATCAATACCTTTAAATTTCGTTTTGTGGTTGCTATTCATTCTTTTTCTTTTATTATATTTTTTAATTTTATTCTCTTTTGTAATTTTATTTTACTATGTATATTATTATTATTATAGCATATTAAAAAGAATCTTTTTACTGATTTATATTTATGGCAGTATCCTTATTAATTTCATACAATTTTAAGTAGATTTTTTTCACAAACAAACATTTCCATGCTTCCCGATGTCTAAATTGCAGTTTTAGTCTTCTGTCATTTATTCATAAATGGACATTTCAAATATATTATTGGTGTTTACTAAATCTTTTATTAAAAGAATATTAGGGCTCCACTTTCAATTTTTATGGACTAAACGAATTACTAAATTTGCACTTTGTTTTCTAATAATCTTTTTCTTTACAAAAGGAAATTCTTATTCTAGATTGAGATTTTGCTTATTTTGGCCATTATGAAATGTGATAAGCATGGCCGCAAAATGAAAATAGTTTCCAGACAGGTTAAATAATTTGACAGTTGTATATTTTATTGCGGATGTTTACAATGTAAATTTGCATGGCCACGATAGTAAATATATCGGAAATAATTCTTTTTTCACCGGCAGCAAATTGTAATTTTACTTCAACTTTATTTTTAATTAATGCATTTTTAAATGTTCCTTGGTCAAAATTCACAAGTAAAACTTGGAATTTTTGGATTTATTGAAAATTATTCGAATTATTTTCAATATATTCAAATCCCATGAATGTATAAAAAAAAACATTTAAAGAATCGGATTTATAACATTTCACCATTAATCTTTTCACATCCTGATATTGATTTCTTTTTTTGGTTTAAAATTTTTTTAGTTTTTAAGTTGTTATTTTTCCATTTTTCTTCTGTTTCTTTTCCCTGCATTTGTAAATACCTTGTGTTCTATTTCTTTAAATCCTGGGGTACTCATATTTTTCTACAATAATAGCACTTAAATTTTTTTGCTTTTTTTAAAATTAATGTAATTCCTCTTTTGCCAGGAATAGGCTATTCTTTAAATTACATGTTGAGTTCTTAGTGTGAGACCACCTTCTTGGAACTATTAGATTCCAAAATCTTATTTGCAGTGATTTCAAAACCGCGCCTAAAAGATGTTTTTAGTGCGTAAAGAAATGATAACAAATTAGCTCCCTATATATGTATATATTGTTCCAACGAGTGGTATTTTTTGAACAGTAGTTTTTATAAACGTTAACTTCAGCAAGTCGTGGTAGCCATGGTAGCTTAGTGGTCAAGGTAACAGGCTTGTGGCTGGCATGTCATGAGTTCTAATCTGTCGAGAGCTGAAACGTCCTCACATTTGCTGGGTGAGTGAGTGAAGATTAACGTCGCACTGTTCAGCTACACGAGGGCTTTTGGCGACGGACCACGTAATTTTGAACCATGGTCAAGCGATGTCTCACATATGCTGGAGTGGTAGTTAGGAGAGGAGGGGTGCCAGCACAGGTGTCGTCCTCATCACTTGACCATGGTTCAAGATTACGAGGTCTGTCGCCAAAAGCCCTTGTGTGTAGCTGAACAGTGCTACGTTAATACTCTCTCACTCAGCAAGACATGCCTTCATGTTTACTAGTTAAAAAACTGTATTTTTTAAAACATTTTACCTTGTTTCTGAATTATAAATGCTTTATTTTTAATTTGCATTTTAGTTTCATTTCTACTTGCAAGCTAAATCTTCATTTTTAATATTACAATTCATAATTTATTTTAAATTTTGCACATAGTTCTGATTTTTTCTTTTTTTTATAGATAAAAAATAATTTACAAATTTCATACATTTTACACTTTCTGCCAAAGACCATTTGATTCCCATTGAAGTCTTTGTCGTCATATTCAAAACAGTCATACAGGGGGAGCATGGTACTACATTTGTTATGCTAAATTTTGTAAATTGTCGTTTAGAATACTATATAATTGCGAACAACATTTGCGGAGATTTTATTCTATATAACGAGGAAACTTTTAAGATTCCTCTCAGAACCAGCTATCTATAAATTTTTCAGTATATAATTTAGATGAATTTTTCAAACGGGTATAATTCTTTTAAATTTAAATTAAATGATTCGAATCTTTTACATGTTATTTAAAATAGAATGGGGCTTTAGAAAAGTATAAAATGTTTAAAATATAATAATAATTTTAAAAGTCATAAGCATATGAAAATTCTATAATAAATATTAAGTATTTTTTGCTTTGCGCACGCTATTTTCTAAAATATTAGCCTCTGATGTATAAAACTTTATAGAATTATACAATGCATCATACTCTTTAAGCCCTACCTAATTTTATTATTATATATCTTTTGTATTTCAAAATATTTGTAAAATATTGCAATTTTTTAAATATTTTTTAAAAATATATATTTTTTATTTATTAAAATATGTAAGTTATTATTCTATTTATATAAAAGTAGCTACAAAGTATTAAGAATACATTTGCCTTTAGAAATCAACTTATAGCTAGTAATTAAACCTACTCTTTTAGAAAATAGCATGCTCGACGTAAAACTTAATAAATATTTCTTATAGAAAAATTTCTTATTTTCATATGCTTATAACTTTTTAAGTTATGATTATATTTTAAACATTTTATACTTTTCTGAAGCCCCATTCCTTTATAAGTAATGTGTAAAAGATTCGAATTATTTAAATTAAATTTAAAGAAATTATACCTGTTTGAAAATTGTTTATATTTTCAGACCCCTAGAGAAATTTAACACCCCTGTGACCCCTTATATGTAATTTATTTGAAACACTGTTTGAAAGACATTTTCACTTATATTTAGTAAGATATGCTATTGATTTGATAAAAATAAAAAAAATCTGTTTAATTATATGTTCCTGTACACATTAGAACTTTCTATATTTAAAATGATAATTTGATGTATATTACATTAAAACATAAGCTACGCTATGCTATACAAATAAGAATGGAGTTGATTATAATATGGATAATATAGAGATAGTTTTTATTAAATAAATTCAATAAAAAATAACTCTTATGGATGAAGGCATCTATGTGTACACACAATTTCCAGAATAAATACTTCAAAGATATGTGATTTGTTTTATTTTTCTTTTGTACAGTGAATCATTAAAAAAAATGCTGTTCACTAGTAAAATGGCTAGATTATGGTTCGACTGGTCCTTAGATGTTATTTTTTCTTCTAAATGGGCGCTGAAAACTTCTCTAAGAACTCTTTCCAGCTGGTTAAAAATTTGTGCATTTTAAATGTTTTGTAAATGTAAAAATCTACTGTTTTAGTTGTTTTTACATTTTTCTAAGGACTAAACTTTATTTGTCCTTATAGTATAGTGTTACATTCATAGAGTCTGATTTATACAGCAGATCATGAACTGCTTTATTTACTTATAGTGTATTCATGTAATGTTAAAATTAAGTGTCAATAAATAATGTACACTCAGGAACATTGAAAATAGCGACCCAAGAAGGAAGCTAAGTACAATCGCGAAACTTTGCAAATAAGTACAGCGTAATGTGATATGCAAATGATCCAAGTTTTGTGCAAATACGAATGCTCATACACGCCGAGGTGGCGTTACAATCAGGAAGAGGGTTGTGGAGACCCCCTGGGTCTCACCTTGAACACCAAGATTAATTTGAGGCAAAGAACCACTAAGAGCCATTTTGAATAATAATAATATTTATTTATTATTATAATTTTCTCAAAAAAATCTCTCTCTCTCTCTCTGATAACATATAATACTATTATGTTACGTCACTTAAAGGGATTTACCTTTATATTAAACTGAATTACTAATAATGCAATTAATAAATAATTAAGCTGAAGATCAAGTAAGGTCTACCGAAATAGGAGATCCGAGAAATACACGTACTCGAATTCTTAACTTTCATTAACTTTAACTAAGTCGCTTAAACTGACGCTTATTTTAAGCGTACGTAAATTATATTTACCGCTGGCTTATATCAGCTTTCTGGTACGTCTAGCAGCCCGACGTCTTCACGAATCTAATTTCCTTGAATCTTCTAAAAATGCGTTTAAAGTTGCTGGCTCAATAGACTTCCATCATCTACCTTGCTAGCTTACAATGCTCGACTTAAATACCTTATCTATTTCGCATATCCCGTTCATCTTTTTTGGAGTTGATTGGAAATATAAACGCGAATTTATATTCCCCAAAAAAGACGCCTAAGAAGATTAGTGGAAAGGTTCCGTACAGATTCGTCACAATCCTCCAAAAAGAAAACGGGATTTATTCGAAGGTCGCAAACGGCCTGAAAATAAATTACGTAACCAATTCCTAGACTTGATTTATAGTCCCGACGACTTTAATATATATCTACCAATCGGATACTATACAAATTCTCCTTCCTTAAGGGAAAGAAAAAAAAAATTACGACCTAAAACTACTCTTTAAAGGACGTAACATTTACAGAATTAAATTTTCCTACACCACATCCATTTGGCAAAGAGGCGAGGGAAAAACCACTGAAATGGTAAAAAACATGAGTTAACCCCGGCTGATCTGAAAATAGCCCTTTAAAACCATTAAATAAATTCTTTAATTTTTGCTTTTGCCCTTCACCGAGCTTTGTATCTGATAGATCAATCTCGTCTGGCTTTTCTATTTTTGCAACTGCTTAATTTGGTTATCTGGAATGATCAGCGATTTCTGATCGAAATCTAAAGTTAATTTGGACTCTTTCATAAAATCAATGCCTAAAATGCATTGGTACTGCATATTAAGAATGTGAAATTCCCAGGTTTTCTGGAATTCTCGGATCCGAATCTGTAATTCGACCCGACCTAAGTGACAACACGGGGCTTCCTGGGCCGTCACTACTCTTATCTTTCTTCTTTTGATGAGGTCGATACGAAAAATATTTGCGATAGACCTCTTCTGATATGAAAGATTTCTCCGCCCCCGTGTCCCAAAGGGCTGTAATGAATGTCTCATTTAAAAGAAAGGGGACATACGGTAAATCTACTGGAGTCATTCGTAATGAGGATACCCTAATAGTGCGGTGTTCCGTATATGGAGGATTTTCCGTACATCGCGATCGATCACCTCCATACTCGCATCGATCGCTTAAAAGTTAAAATATCTGTTTCGATCATTCTGACCCCTGAAAGCACTATTCCTCGAACCACTTGTAGGAGGTTAGATGTGGTTTGCGGATGCCTAACCTCTACATAATCTAAAATCTGAGGTTCTAACCTACTAATAATATGATCGATCAATTTTTCCTCCGTCATTTCGAGTTTTAAGATTTTGTGAATCTTCAACAAATCATACACAAAATCGGTAAAATCCTAGGAGGACCCACTGCTGTTTTTTGGCGCCAAAAATTTTTCGCCAAAAAGCGCCAAATTGAAGGTTTTCAAAAAGGCGTCAATGGCGAAAAACTCTTGGGAAGCGCATGCGTCAGCGGGGGTGGGGGAGTAGTGGGATGAAATGGGCGTTTCGCAAAGATGAAATCGAATAAATACATTAAATTAATCATTATATAAAGAAAAAACGGAGAAACCAATGAAATTCATTTTAAAAAGCATTCTAAAACCAGTGTGTACAACATGATTTACATTTTTAAAAAAGGACGAAAGGGGCGTTTCACAAAGATAAAATCGAAGAAATACATGAAATCAATCAATTTAAAAAATGTTAAAAAGCACTTACCTTACGCTTGCATTTCGTCATGATCTGTTGGTGGATACACCCTTGCGATGGATGCAAGGAATTTATGAAAATTCTCATTCACCAACTTGTGATCGTTAGATCGCCGCCACATGCCTTAACTTTGTCTCATATTCTTAACTTTCAAGTCATTCACCACGAACGCATTCATGCTCTTGCCGAACCAATATCTCGTCAAACGCAAGATAATAGTTATAGCAAGTTTGCTTTCGCTAAGCCAAGGGCCCTTTCTCACACTCGAAAGACGTCGTGGCGATTATCTTTCGACTGGTAGCGGCAACGCCATTCGTAGCCGTCAACCGTTCCCTTTCGCTTTTGCAAACGCATATTTTTTACACCGCGGACATTCATAACGAGAAGCAATTAAATTAGCTTTCATACACCATTCTAACGTCTCTTTCTTCCCCTATGTGCCCAGGAGCACAAAGAAACCTATCGTAGCCTCACTTTCAAGTAATTTCCTTTCACACGCCATTCTTAACAACAACCGATGGAGAGCAAATCTTCTCCAGCGAAGTCAAATGTCAAAATGACGTTTTTTCGGAAAAGGCGAAAAATGTTGCACTTTTTTAGGGTTGCCATTTTTCGGTGATTGAAAATCAAATTTTTTTTTGATGAAATGGAAGGGTTACCATATTGTAACCTTTATCGCTCAAAATTTGGCGACAAAAAATTTGGCGACCAAAAGTGGGTCCTCCTAGGATTCAACCCACAAAATCAGACGGTTTTTAGTTGTGCTTTTGAGATGATGAATAGAAACGCGTTTCTAGTTCTGACCTATTTCTAACCTCGGGGAACTGTTCTGACAACGCTTGCTTTAAGTGCGCGTAATCCGTCGCCTTGTCTTCAACAACCCTATAACCTAGAACCTCAAATCAATCTAGTGCTCGTCCTGTGAGATGACCCTTTAAATATGCACAAACTAGTTGTGTGGGTATCTCGTAATATGTTATTGTCTATATTTTCCAAGAATTCTACAACGTTCTCCACCCCCGAAAAATACTGCTCAGGGATTATTCGAAAATTAGATCCGACTCTAAACTCCGGATTTACTCGTTGGGCGCCACTGTGGAGACCCCCATGGGTCTCACCTTGAACACCAAGATTAATTTGAGGCAAAGAATCATTAAGAGCCATTTTGAATAATAATAATATTCATTTATTATAATAATTTTCTCAAAAAAATCTCTCTCTCTCTCTCTCTCTCTCTGATAACATATAATACTATTATGTTACGTCACTTAAAGGGATTTACCTTTATATTAAACTGAATTACTAATAATGCAATTAATAAATAATTAAGCTCAAGCTCAAGTAAGGCCTACCGAAATAGGAGATCCGAGAAATACACGTACTCGAATTCTTAACTTTCATTAACTTTAACTAAGTCGCTTAAACTGACGCTTATTTTAAGCGTACGTAAATTATATTTACCGCTGGCTTATATCAGCTTTCTGGTACGTCTAGCAGCATGACGTCTACACGAAACTTATCTCCTTGAATCTTCTAAAAATGCGTTTAAAGTTGCTGGCTCAATAGACTTCCATCATCTACCTTGCTAGCTTACAATGCTCGACTTAAATACCTTATCTATTTCGCATATCCCGTTCATCTTTTTGGAGTTGATTGGAAATATAAACGCGAATTTATATTCCCCAAAAAGACGCCTAAGAAGATTAGTGGAAAGGTTCCGTACAGATTCGTCACAATCCTCCAAAAAGAAAACGGGATTTATTCGAAGGTCGCAAACGGCCTGAAAATAAATTACGTAACCAATTCCTAGACTTGATTTATAGTCCCGACGACTTTAATATATATCTACCAATCGGATACTATACAAATTCTCCTTCCTTAAGGGAAAGAAAAAAAATTACGACCTAAAACTACTCTTTAAAGGACGTAACATTTACAGAATTAAATTTTCCTACACCACATCCATTTGGCAAAGAGGCGAGGGAAAAACCACTGAAATGGTAAAAAACATGAGTTAACCCCGGCTGATCTGAAAATAGCCCTTTAAAACCATTAAATAAATTCTTTAATTTTTGCTTTTGCCCTTCACCGAGCTTTGTATCTGATAGATCAATCTCGTCTGGCTTTTCTATTTTTTGCAACTGCTTAATTTGGTTATCTGGAATGATCAGCGATTTCTGATCGAAATCTAAAGTTAATTTGGACTCTTTCATAAAATCAATGCCTAAAATGCATTGGTACTGCATATTAAGAATGTGAAATTCCCAGGTTTTTCTGGAATTCTCGGATCCGAATCTGTAATTCGACCCGACCTAAGTGACAACACGGGGCTTCCTGGGCCGTCACTACTCTTATCTTTCTTCTTTTGATGAGGTCGATACGAAAAATATTTGCGATAGACCTCTTCTGATATGAAAGATTTCTCCGCCCCCGTGTCCCAAAGGGCTGTAATGAATGTCTCATTTAAAAGAAAGGGGACATACGGTAAATCTACTGGAGTCATTCGTAATGAGGATACCTAATAGTGCGGTGTTCCGTATATGGAGGATTTTCCGTACATCGCGATCGATCACCTCCATACTCGCATCGATCGCTTAAAAGTTAAAATATCTGTTTCGATCATTCTGACCCCTGAAAGCACTATTCCTCGAACCACTTGTAGGAGGTTAGATGTGGTTTGCGGATGCCTAACCTCTACATAATCTAAAATCTGAGGTTCTAACCTACTAATAATATGATCGATCAATTTTTCCTCCGTCATTTCGAGTTTTAAGATTTTGTGAATCTTCAACAAATCATACACAAAATCGGTAAAATCCTAGGAGGACCCACTGCTGTTTTTGGCGCCAAAAATTTTTCGCCAAAAAGCGCCAAATTGAAGGTTTTCAAAAAGGCGTCAATGGCGAAAAACTCTTGGGAAGCGCATGCGTCAGCGGGGGTGGGGAGTAGTGGGATGAAATGGGCGTTTCGCAAAGATGAAATCGAATAAATACATTAAATTAATCATTATATAAAGAAAAAACGGAGAAACCAATGAAATTCATTTTAAAAAAGCATTCTAAAACCAGTGTGTACAACATGATTTACATTTTTAAAAAAAGGACGAAAGGGGCGTTTCACAAAGATAAAATCGAAGAAATACATGAAATCAATCAATTTAAAAAATGTTAAAAAGCACTTACCTTACGCTTGCATTTCGTCATGATCTGTTGGTGGATACACCCTTGCGATGGATGCAAGGAATTTATGAAAATTCTCATTCACCAACTTGTGATCGTTAGATCGCCGCCACATGCCTTAACTTTGTCTCATATTCTTAACTTTCAAGTCATTCACCACGAACGCATTCATGCTCTTGCCGAACCAATATCTCGTCAAACGCAAGATAATAGTTATAGCAAGTTTGCTTTCGCTAAGCCAAGGGCCCTTTCTCACACTCCGAAAGACGTCGTGGCGATTATCTTTCGACTGGTAGCGGCAACGCCATTCGTAGCCGTCAACCGTTCCCTTTCGCTTTTGCAAACGCATATTTTTTTTACACCGCGGACATTCATAACGAGAAGCAATTAAATTAGCTTTCATACACCATTCTAACGTCTCTTTCTTCCCTATGTGCCCAGGAGCACAAAGAAACCTATCGTAGCCTCACTTTCAAGTAATTTCCTTTCACACGCCATTCTTAACAACAACCGATGGAGAGCAAATCTTCTCCAGCGAAGTCAAATGTCAAAATGACGTTTTTCGGAAAAGGCGAAAAATGTTGCACTTTTTTTAGGGTTGCCATTTTTCGGTGATTGAAAATCCAAATTTTTTGATGAAATGGAAGGGTTACCATATTGTAACCTTTATCGCTCAAAATTTGGCGACAAAAAATTTGGCGACCAAAAGTGGGTCCTCTAGGATTCAACCCACAAAATCAGACGGTTTTTAGTTGTGCTTTTGAGATGATGAATAGAAACGCGTTTCTAGTTCTGACCTATTTCTAACCTCGGGGAACTGTTCTGACAACGCTTGCTTTAAGTGCGCGTAATCCGTCGCCTTGTCTTCAACAACCCTATAACCTAGAACCTCAAATCAATCTAGTGCTCGTCCTGTGAGATGACCCTTTAAATATGCACAAACTAGTTGTGTGGGTATCTCGTAATATGTTATTGTCTATATTTTCCAAGAATTCTACAACGTTCTCCACCCCCGAAAAATACTGCTCAGGGATTATTCGAAAATTAGATCCGACTCTAAACTCCGGATTTACTCGTTGGGCGCCACTGTGGAGACCCCCATGGGTCTCACCTTGAACACCAAGATTAATTTGAGGCAAAGAATCATTAAGAGCCATTTTGAATAATAATAATATTCATTTATTATAATAATTTTCTCAAAAAAATCTCTCTCTCTCTCTCTCTCTCTCTGATAACATATAATACTATTATGTTACGTCACTTAAAGGGATTTACCTTTATATTAAACTGAATTACTAATAATGCAATTAATAAATAATTAAGCTGAAGATCAAGTAAGGTCTACCGAAATAGGAGATCCGAGAAATACACGTACTCGAATTCTTAACTTTCATTAACTTTAACTAAGTCGCTTAAACTGACGCTTATTTTAAGCGTACGTAAATTATATTTACCGCTGGCTTATATCAGCTTTCTGGTACGTCTAGCAGCCCGACGTCTTCACGAATCTAATTTCCTTGAATCTTCTAAAAATGCGTTTAAAGTTGCTGGCTCAATAGACTTCCATCATCTACCTTGCTAGCTTACAATGCTCGACTTAAATACCTTATCTATTTTGCATATCCCGTTCATCTTTTTGGAGTTGATTGGAAATAAACACGAATTTATATTCCCCAAAAAGACGCCTAAGAAGATTAGTGGAAAGGTTCCGTACAGATTCGTCACAGGGTATTATATAAGCCAGCGCGAATTCGAAGATTCATAAACGTCACGATTACCCGCCGATTGTAGGAAGACTTTGGTAAGCGAAACATGCCAAGTAAACGTGCTAGAAGACATTTCTCACAGTTAAGCAAGTTTGAGAGAGGCCTGATCATCGGGATGAAAACTGTAGGCTGGTCGAGGCGCCGTGTTGCTGGCCAGGTGGATCGTTCGGAGTGTGCCGTTAGAAATTGTTGGAAGCAGTGGACACGAGAAGGTACCCACGCGCGGAAAACCGGGCCTGGAGTGACCAGGAAGATCTCGAGGAGAGAGGATCGAAGGATCGTGCGGCAAGCACTTGTGGACCCCACAGTGACTCGTTCAACGATACGAGCAGATGTAGGCGTAGCAATTGTTCCACAAACAATTTCCAGACACCTTGCAGAAGCAAATCTTAAATCCAAGCGCTCTTTCCGTGCACTCCCTTTAACACCGGAACAACGGCAACTGCGTCTACAGTGGTGCCAAGCCAGATCAATAGGAAATGTCACAGATTGGCAAAAGGTTGTGTTTAGTGATGAATCCCGGTTTGTTTTGGGGACAGATGAAGACCGTGTATGGGTGTGGAGACGCCCTGGTGAGCGGTACAATTCCCCCACACTGTTCTACGTCACACTGCCCGCACAGCTGGTGTAATGGTCTGGGGGGCCATAGCCTATGATAGCCGGTCCACTTTAATTGTGATGCGTGGAACCTTAACGGGCCAACGTTACGTTGATAATATTCTTCGACCCCATGTAGGACCTTTCCTAAATGGTCTCCCAGGCGCAATTTTCCAGCAAGATAATGCTCGTCCGCATACAGAAAGTTGCTCAAGACTTCCTACGTCATTTTGAGACTCTTCCATGGCTGGCCCGCTCCCCCGATTTGTCCCCTGTAGAGCACGTGTGGGATCAGCTAAAACGGCAGAGGCCATCGTGTCACTCTGTGCATGATTTATAGTTGGCCGTTCAAGATTTGTGGGCCCATCAGCCTCAGGACAAAATAAGATGTCTAATCAACTCAATGCCGGACCGTGTGGAGGCATGTATTGCAGCTGGAAGTGGTCCAACGCGCTATTGAAGTTGCCCAGTATTAGTGTCGTTGCACACCCTGTATTCGTTTAATTGTCTTGTTTTTGAGATCAAGTGAATGTCTCATCTGTGTCATTATGTGTATTAAATTTCATTTCAATCCGATGCTTTCTTCTTGGGTCGCTATTTTCAATGTTCCTGAGTGTATATTAAAATTAGTATGATTATTGAATAAAACTGTCCAATAAGAATTTTCTGCTTCATTATACGAGAAATTTTCATGAAAACAATTTAATTTGTTCTACTATAAAATAATTTTATTAAAAATCCTATTTCTTTAAGCAGGTTTCTTAATTTATTTTTTAAAAAGTCAAATTCATTTCTTTCTGAATGTTGGAGACAGGCATTTGTAAAAAAATTCAAACCTTTTGAAGGGTAATAATTACAAAGGAAGTCAAACAATAAAACATATCAAATTTTTATTTATAATTAGATTATTTCAGATATCCCAAACCTTTAAATGATGTTAAAAACAATTTCATTACCATCACAGAAGAATTCCTATTTTTTTAAATCAAAAACTTTCATTATTAACCAACTATTATTTTATACACTCTGCTCTCAAGAAATATAATTCTCTTGCTATAAATATTAGAAATAGGTATGAAAAATTTTAAGTAAACAAAAATATCCATGTTATTGACAAATCTTATTATAAATTCATTTCCAAAATTATATTTACTTGCATTTCATGTTTTTGAATGTTCCAACTCTTCTATGAGAAATTATAGAGATAGTGTTTCTAAAAACATTAAATATTTGTAGCTGGTAATTACTAAGGGAATCAGACAATGAAAAGTATAAACATTAACATTTCAAAATGGGACCATTTCATATCTACATGTTTCCTATAAATTACACTATTTTATGAATTTATGTGGAGTGTGATACACTATGTACCAATAAGTAATTGGACACATATGAGAAGTTTTTCCAAATTCCATGGTCTCAATTCTATACTGTAAATCATTCTCGTGCGTAAATAAACATAATAAACTACATGAAAACAACTGACTTATTATAAGGATGCTAAAAAATAATCTAGAACTATTACTAAATACATAAACAAACTGCAAGTAGCCGCCGGCTTCGCACACTAACACCAAATGACAAATATACTAAACTGAAACAAAAATTATGCTAAAAAATTACGAAAAATACTTCATGCCTAATTATTAAACAAGGATAATGCAAAAATATAATAAAAATAAATAAAATTTCAGAAATAAGCTTCACACACAAGAAGTAAACATAACAAGCATACGAAATTTACACACTGATGCAAAACGCGGGAAAATGTTAGTATTCTCGTTACATGATTCCGACTTGGCGTCTCATTGTCGTGAATCAACCTCATTGGAGTTGTCAATTCAGCGAGTTATTAATACAGTTGGCGATTGTTTTGATAATCCGTAAGTACTGAAATCTGTTCAGTCTGACGTACATGAAACACCATAAATTTAATAAATTATAGTTTTAAAAAAAAATTAATAAAAAATGCTTTTATAGTTTTAATCGTACTAAAAAGTAAAAAATAAATTTTAATATAAGAATAAAATGATTAACGAGAAAATTAATGTCATTGTGGTAAAAGCGTGGGTTCCTTTGTACTACATTTTGACACTAACTTTGCACTTCGGAATAGAACTACTAAGAAATTATAACTGATATCAAGCACCCTACGCTTTTATATATATATATATATATATAATGCAGTTATTATTTTTCCGTTTTCCATAGTTTTTCTGCTTTTCCTGGCATTTCTAAATACCTTGTGTTCTGTTTTTTTAAATCCTCTGGCAATCATATTTTTCTAATTGGTTTTCTTCAAAAAAGTACTTACATTTTTGCTTCCTTATGTGATTCCTCTTTGTCGGGAATAAGCCTATCTTTTAAACTATTTTCATGTTGTGTTCTTACTGGGAGACCATCGTCTTAGATTGAAAACTATTGGATACCAAAATATTATTTGCAGCGATTTCAAAACCTTGCCTAAAAGATGTTTGGTGTGTAGTGTGTACTGATAACAGAAATTAGTTCTATATATATATATATATTGTTACAATATGTGGTATTTTTGAATAGTAGTTTTTATACATGTGAAGTTCAAAAAGACATTCATGTATAATATTTAGAAAATCATACTTTTTAAACTTTTTATCTTGTTTCTAAATTATAAATGCTTTATTCTTAATTTGCAGCATTAATTTCATTTCTACTTGTAAGCAAATAATTCAATATATACTACATTAAAACAATGGAGTTGACTATAATATGGATTATATAGCGTTTTTTGAAAAATCAATATAAAAAATAACTTATAGATGAAGGTGTGTTATTTCAAAAATCTCACTTATATTCTTGTTTATTTTTTTAATGTATGACATGTGTATGCGTCCAATTTCCGGAATAAATATTTCAAAAATATGATTTTGTTTTTTTTTATTTTACTTGTTTATAGTGAATCATTGAAAAAAAGGCATTGAAAGTAAAATACTGTATATTGGATTATGGTTCTACTGGTACTTAGGATGTTATTTTTTCTTATAAATGGGTGCTGAAAACTTCTCTAAAATCTCTTTCCAGTAGGTTATTAATTTGTGCATTGTTAATTTAAAAATCTACTGTTATAGTTGTTTTTACATTCTTCTAAGGACTGAAATTTTTAAGTATTTTAATTTTTGATTATAAAAACATTAATTTAGAAACTATAATATTTGTTTTCTTTGGTGATAGGAGAGTATAAAATCAGTTGATATGAATAAAAAACTAGCTTAATTTGTAATATATATTGCAATGGATTTTTCTATATTTCCATCTGGATGGATGTTTCTATTTAAACAAAATAATTAATAAAAAAGTACTTACACACCTGGGCCTAATGAGTGTTATTTTAGTCAAAAGGTTTTTTCTTCATTACATAATATGTAAAAAAAACTATTTTTTTCTTACTTTGTTTTGAAATTTTTAATATATAGAATCTATTATTCATCCTAATGTTTCCAAGATATTTCTAATAACTTATTAATGAAAGACTGAATTTAAATAAAATTTAATTTTTTGCTTGTATAGGATTTTAAAAAGAAACAATATAATTCTAGAAACACATAAATGTAAGTTTTAATGAACAAAATTGCTTCTAGAACTAGTTCAAATGCTTACACATTTGTTTAGTGGCCGCGGTAGCCGAGTGGTATAGGTATCGGACCGTGGCTTGCTTTGTCACGGGTTCGAGCCCAGTACCACTAAAGACCCGCCGTGTAGGGCAGCGATGCACGTTAAATCTGTCGAGAGCTGAAACGTCCTCCCGTTGGTGTGGTAGTTAGGAGAGGGGGTGCCAGCTCAGGTGTCGTCCATGTCACTTGACCATGGTTCAAAATTGCGTGGTCCGTCGCCAAAAGCCCTCGTGTAGCTGAACAGTGCGACGTTAATATTCAATCAATACACATTTGTTTAACTATTTCATCGAATCTATTTTTGTTATTTTCAAAGATTTAAATCTGAGGTATAAGTTCGAAGAGACATAAAGTTCATGATCAAATAATAGTTGCATTTTTTTTCTTAAAGTAAAATTTTTGTTGGTATTGGCGACATTATAATAAAACGAAGTACATGATTGCTAATTCAGCGCGTACGACACATGAAATTGGAGCTGCCAATTTGGCAAGTTATCTTTAACGTTGGCATTTTTGCGAAAAAACGCTTTTTGTTACACACAGTAAATGTAAAAAGAATTTTGATTTCGAAGTCAAGTGGTAAAAATTTCAAAAAATGTATATTAAATAATATGTAAGATGAAGAAAGTGAAATTTACAACTTAGGTATCACATATTTAGATCCCGTAAGATTTGAGTTGATATATAGTTTTCTGTTAAAAATTCATATTAGATACAACATAATCGAAAATTGATGCTACGCATACTCATTTTATTGTTTCAAACTCATGTTTGATACAGCAACAACTTTAAAAAAATGAGTACATAACATACTCATTTTCTTGTTTCTTTCTCAAATTCAAAACAACAATAAACTCAAAAATGAGTACATTACATAATTTTCTTGTTTCATTCTCAAATATAAAACAGCAACAAACTCAAAAATGAATGTGTGTGCATTACATACTCGTTTTGTTCTTTCATTCTCAAATTTGATCCAGTAACAAGTTCAAAAATGAGTATGTGAAGTTTCAATTTTGAGTACGTCCTGGTTGCCACAAATGAGTGTGGCCGCGGTAGCCGAGTGGTATAGGTATCGGACCGTGGCTTGCCTGGTCACGAGTTCGATCCCAGTACCACTAAAGACCCGCCGTGTAGGGCAGCGATGCACGTTAAATCTGTCGAGAGCTGAAACGTCCTCCCGTTGGTGTGGTGTGGTAGTTAGGAGAGGGGTGCCAGCTCAGGTGTCGTCCACGTCACTTGACCATGGTTCAAAATTACGTGGTCCGTCGCCAAAAGCCCTCGTGTAGCTGAATAGTGCGACGTTAATATTAAATCAATCAATCAATCAAGCCACAAATGAGTTTGTCTGAATCTCAAATTTGAGCACGTATGCATCGGAGCCATTTTGAGTACGCTGGATCAAAAGATGGACAAAAGAGTGATTTCCATCGAGTATTAAGGAGTGATGAATATTAAAAGGAATGTCAGAGAATTGTAATCTTCTTTCAAGGTACAAGAAATCCTCTTTGATAAAGGGATTGAAACAAGAAATTTTGGATTTTTTTTTATTTATTTATTTTTGTAAAGGACGTCCCTCTTTTAAGGCATTAATTTCAGCTGAAAAGAATTAACGTTGCACAGTTTGTATCCAATAGTCTTTAGCCTCCTCTATTTCCTTACAATTTAGTTCACGAATGATACGTAGTTGGGATCTACAATTGTGCACAAAACGTAGAATCCAGGCAGTCATCCGAAGAAGTTTTGTGTAAAAACTGTAACGAGATATATCTATGATGGTGGGTTTTGTGGTTGCAACGTAAAAGGATCGAGGCTCAGTTTTCCGTGATTCAACTTTGACTAAAGACTGAGAATGTGATGACAAATCTTTGGTGGGCCAAGCTTCTGAATCATGATTTAAACATTTTGGGTCATGCCACCAAGATTCCAAAGGTGGTAGCTGAGATGGAAAGGTACCACGAGTAAGATGATCTGCAGGATTCTGTTGCACACAAATGTTTTCCAACGATTGGGATCTCCCTGTATCCAACTTAAAGCTACAGTTGAATCGCTCCATAGCAGGGCTGTGTAAAAGTGTATGTTCGTTTCTCTGAAAAAGCATTGAATTAGGCGAGTTCCTAGTAATGCGGATAACAATTCAAGTCGCAGAAGAGTGACCTTTTGGCTCTGGCAAATTCAAAGTAATCTTGACAGATGAGGGTAATTTGACCGAAACCCAAGGTTCCTGAATGACATCAAGACATGCATGTTTCATGTTAATGTCATTTCTTATGTAGTTGTCAAACTGAAATGTTGAAGATCTGTCAACCTGTTCTTTGCTGTCAAGGCGCAGAAAATAACATTTGTGATATGTGTTGTTCGTGGCAACTTCTGATTTCATTCGTAAACTTGGTAGTGGCAAGTTTCCTCCTGCTTTCTAATGATGGTAAGCCACATTCATTTTTCAGCTTTCACGTTGCTTGTCAAGTGAGTGAATATTAACGTTCCACTGTTCACAGCTACACGAGGGCTTTTGACGACGGGTAAGTGAATATTAACGTCGCACTTTTCAGCTACACGAGGGCTTTTGGCGACGGACCTCGTAATTTTGAACCATGAGCAAGTGACGAGGACGACACCTGAGCTGGCATCTCCCTCTCCTAACTACCACACCAACGGGAGGACGTTTGAGCCTCGACACTTTTCACGTGCATCAGCGGCTCTTGGTTCGAACTCGTGGCACGCCTGGCTCGAGCCCGTTACCTTGACCCCTAGGCAACCGCGGCCCCGAAATATTTTGGGGTGAAAGATTTGTTCAATAACTTAGTTATTTATCTTTATATTGGGATGAAAAGTTTCACCGTTTCTTCTGTCAGTAGAAAAAAGGCAAAATTTGGATTTATCTGTTTAGCCCAGTCTTTGATATGGGAGATTGATGTTCAGTACGTTTTCAGAGATTGTGATGTCAGTGTGTGAGTGCAAAAGGGCAATTTCATCCTCATAGCATGCAATCTTAGCTCCATTACTAATGTGATCGTGAATGGTGTTAATGTAGAGGAGAAAAAGGAGGGTTAAAGACTTGATTCTTATGGAACGCCTGGCAGGGTCGATTCTAGCCCTGCACAAGGGCGGCCAAAGCAAGGGGCGGCCGCATATAATTCTATCAATTAAGCAAAGTTTTGACAAAATGAAACTTATAATAAGTCGAATAAATATGCTGAATTTTAAATAGTTATTGAAAAATCGAAATAAGTCTCGATTTCCCGATAGATAGCATAGTTTAAGAAAGATAGAATGTTAGTGCACAGTGTGTTAGTCCACACACATTAATGTTTACTTTTTACACACATCCTTCATTTGATAGCAAAGTTCGTGAAAGAGCTGGCTATACAGCAATAGAAAAGGGTTTTTTTTCTTTTTAGTTTTTCTTACCAGCGGCACTGACGACGCACTATGGATTGATACTTAACAAAAGTGTCTCAAAAATGACTTTTGCGAAAGCTCCTTTACGAAAATATCTAATATGTTTAATATTACCTAAGGTACAGGAGTGTGTTTAAATTCAATATGCATTTGGGGAAGTTAAAAGTTTTCAATTTAATAATAGTCTTACTATTTAGAAAAACAAAATAGAGGAAAAAAGTGATTTTCTGCTTCTGAATTCACAACGCTCATTAACAGTGCCCATTTTTCTTTCTACTATAAAAATGTTATACCTTCATTAAAAGATAATTTTTGTAATTATATCTGGTATAAAAATTACGAAAAAAATCTTGCAGCCCATTTTGATTAAGCGGTCACAGGGGTGTTAATCTTGGATTTTTTCGAATTTTCGAAAAAAATATATGTTGTTCCTCATTTTCTTTTGAACATTTTGATACCAACCACGTGATAGTACTACAAAAACTTCGAAAGTTATTCGAAAAATTCCAAACAGCAATTTAGTGATAACAATGTTTAAATGGCTACATGCCACACCCACTTATTCTAGATTTCCGCAAACGTTTTATTTTTCTGTTTTTAAAAAGCCTCATGAAATATTTTAAACACTTGGTTAAATGAGAAGGAAGCTTGCAACTCAACACACACTTTTTTAATCTGTTTTGATTCTGTTTTGGTAATGCTAGCACGTTGTTTGAAATAACTTATCGAAATTCAAAACAGCGTTGTTTAAAACCGTTTATCAAAATTGAAAACAATTGAAAATTCTCGATTGAAATGGAAAATACTCATCGTAGACCTTCAGGTAAACGTCCTAAGAAAAGAAGATTTAGAGGGAACCAATTCATGAAGGTATGTTCTCTTACATATGTTGCAGAAAGGAGAGATACAAGTAAGTGTGTGTGTGTGTGTGCTTCCAGTAATAAAATCTCAGGAATTCAGACTTCATTAAAGTCAAATCTTGTTAAGGTAAGTGAAAAAAAACTCTCTCTCTCTCTCTTCAAAGGATATCGTATTTTTGATTTTATTTCAACTTTTAGCTCTATTTTATCAGTATCATGTTGTTTAAAATGTCATAAACCATTAACAATTAATGAAAAGTCCACTCGTGGTTTAGGTTCGAATTTTGAAATACATTGTAAAAACTGTGGGAGTGTTTGTACTTTTTCAAGCTGTGAAAACACTGGGAATAAAAATAATGCTCCAGAAATTAACAGATCTATTTTAGCAATGAGATGCGTAGGCCAAGGTTTAGAGTCATTAAAAACCTTTTGTGTTGTAATGAGTCTTCCTAATCCTGTTGAACAAAAATCATATGATGTTATTAATAATAAACTTTCACGTTGTAACGTGTTTGAAAAAATAACGGTGATATTCTTGGTTAATTAAAATATGGAATTTATTTACGTCACAACTATTGAAACTTATTTACAAAATGATACATATTAAAGTTATTAAAATTAATTATAGATTGTTAGAGTCCACTATTTTGTGAGAGGAGGATTCGTTGGTCACCGCTCGCGTGCAAGTTCAAAGCATCTCTCCCCTCATCTTCCGGTCGGGTCGCTAGATTCCTCGGGGGTCAAACAGGGGTTGCGCTGCACCTGAAGCTGCACGTGTGGGCGTCGGATCTACAAAGAAACCGACACCAGATGTTGTTGTTTTCGAGAAGTGACGTTACAGCTCTCGCCCTCTCTTATGGAACTTTTCCGTTGAGAAAAGTTTAATGGGATGACGATGAGACAACTGACAGATTACCGACACATCCCTTCATCAAGCACCACTATATTTCTGAGCTGCAATTTTAATTACTAAAGAAAACGCTGAACTAAATTTGGAATTACTTATTTCTAGTGAGTGAGTGTTCTTGCTAGGGAACTTACACAAATCCATATTACGAAATAGCAATGTAATCAATGTAAGAAAACATACTATACATTAAATAAAAATACAAACACTCCTATCACAATGCCTAGTATCAATTATACTAACAACATGTTATATCAAATGCTAGTGTAAGACCTTGCACATAAAATATTCTTCGCCACAATACTTAAATAAAATTATACTAAGGACATGTGTTGATATGATATGAAGTGTACAACCTTACACACAAAATATTTTTCACAATATGCCTCTTGCGTAAACTAAATACTCATGTATATTTTAAAACCCTATACACAAAATTAAGCATATTAATACATTTGCTTTTCATGGCTTTATCTTTTGACACGCATCTCCATTCGATATGATATACAGTACTAGTAAATAAATAAAATTTAATACAATTATTAACCTTTAACTAAAAACATAAGCAACAATTATTATTCATGAGCAAGAGAACATTGTTAACAATCCCTAATTATCTATCACCGATCTGCTGAGACTATCTGCATTTTTGTGACTTTTACCCGACCGATGTACAATTCTAAAATTATATGGTTGCAAAGCCAAAGCACATCGCATCAATCTAGGGTTAGAACTAACATTTCTATTCAACCACACCAACGGGTTGTGATCGGTCATAACTAAAAATGAATTTCCATCTAAGTAATAATGTAACCTTTTAATTGCGAAAACAATACTAGCACGTTCCTTCTCCGTCGTACAATAACGCTTCTCTACCTCTGAAAATTTCTTACTCAGGTAAAGGATTGGATGCTCCTCACCTTGTTCAGTTAATTGGGTTAAAACTGCTCCCATACCTGCGTTCGAAGCGTCCGTTTGAACAATGAATTCTCGTTCAAAATTTGGCGCGTACAAGACGGGCTTATCAATTAGTTTCCCTTTTAGTTCTCGAAATGCGTTTTCACACTCGGTCGTCCACTTAATTTCTCCCTTCTTTGCTCTTCCCTTCAACGCATCCGTCAACGGAGCAGCGATTACCGAGAACAGATTTATATATTTTTGGTAATAACCCGCTATACCTAAGAAAGCACGTATTTGGGTTTTCGTGCGAGGGGTAGGGAACTCTAGAACAGCCTGAACTTTGATCTCGGAAGGAGTGCGAAAACCCTGACCCACAATGTGACCCAAAAATTTGACATTTTGTTGCGCAACCTTACACTTTGAAGGTTTTATCGTTAACTTAGCTCTCTTTATTCTCTGCAGAACCGTTTCCATATGTTTAATATGCGACTCCCAAGTATCTGAGAAAATTGCGATATCGTCTAGATACGGGACAACGAAATCCTCTAGTCCGTTAAGTAATTCAGCCATGAGTTTACTAAAGAAATATGGAGCATTCTTTAATCCGAAACTCATCCTTAGGGGTCGGTATGTACCAAAGCTAGTACAGAAGGCTGCGTATCGCTGTGCTGTTTTACTCAAAGGTATTTGCCAATATCCTTTAGATAAGTCAAAGACGGTAATAAATTTAGCCGCCGATACTTTTTCTACGCGTTCTTCGATATTCGGAAGAGGAAAATATTCCGTTCTAATGATCCCGTTTAATTTCCTGTAATCTATACATGGACGAGGTTCTTTCCCAGCTACCTCAACTAAAATCATAGGGGACATGTAATCCGATTCTCCTACCTCAATGATTCCTAATTTTAACATTCGGTTAATTTCGTTTTTTAAGATTTCATTTTGTCGGTGCGACATTCGATAGGGCTTCGTCCTAACTGGTTGATCGCTAACTAACTGGATTTCGTGTTCAACCAGATTAGTTAAACCGGGATTGTTTGAAAACATTTAGAGTATTTATTTAATAATTCGCGCAGTCGATCCATTTGTTTGTCGTGAAGGTGTTTGTTCAACTCGCTAGCCTGGATTACGTCCTCGAAATCATAAATGAGAGAATTGTTTTCTAAGTATGGGATTTCTAACTCCTGGTCTGCGAGAGAGTTTTTTGTTTCATCATTAATAATTACGTTAACGTGTTCTGGCCTTTTGTAATATGGTTTTAGCATATTTATATGATAGTTTTGAGATGTTTCGCGTCTGCCGGGAATATTGGAATACTGTTGAGCGATTTCGACTAAATAGTTCGTTTCCGAAATTTTATTTAAAATTGTCCCAGGACCTATCCACTGCACTGCTAATTTATTTGCTCTGGATGTAGCTAACACTAGGACTAAATCTCCATCCTTAAATTCACGTTTTACTGCGTTTTTGTCATACCAAGTTTTCCGCTTAACTTGCATTTCCTCCATTTTATTTATAGCTACTTCTTGACATCTTTTTAATCTATTTATTAACTTAAACATATATTCAGTGACGAGATCACCCTCTTCTTCCGGTTCCATCCAATGTTCCATTACTAACGTCTCTGGGGTTCGCAAATTTTTCCCATACACCAACTCTGACGGTGTATACCCTGTACTTTCGTGCGATACAGTTCGTAACGCTAAAAGAATTGACGGAAGATGTTTGTCCCATTCGGAGCCTGCATCTAAATATAAGACTCGTAAGAGTCGTTTCAACGTTCGATGAAATCGCTCAACAGGGTTACTCTGTGGATGATACACAGAACTATGCCTGACAAGTATTCCGAATCTTTCAAAAACTCGGTAGTCAGAGCACTAGTAAAAGAAGTACCCTGGTCACATTGTATTTCACGGGGAAACCCCATCCGACTAAAGATGTTTAACAGCGCATCTGTGACACTAACGGAACTAATATCAGACACCGGAATAGCTTCAGGGGAATTTTGATGACATGCAAATGGCCGTGATAAGATATCGATTCCCTTTAGATGTGATCGGGAGAGGCCCACATGCATCAATATTTAGCTTAGTAAAAACCTCCTGAATAACAGGGACCAATTTTAGTGGAGTTTTCTTTTTATCATTGGGCTTCCCAGCCTTCTGACTCTGATCGCAAGTTTTTACAAACTGTTCCATATCTCTATAGCAATTCGGCCAGTAAAAATATCGGTTTAATTTGTCTTTGGATTTCGTAATTCCCAGGTGTGCAGATGTTCCCTCATGACACAATGATTTAATAGGGTCGCGCAACCCTTCCGGCACTACTATTAGCTTCACCACGTTACCTAACTTATCTTCACGATTTTTGACCAATAATTCCTTCTCTAGCGAATAAACCTGATTGGTAACCTGCACTTGACTGGCTGCCTGTTCGTATAAGGGTTTAATCTCCTCGCTATTTTTTGAGCATTGATTAAATTTTCTCGCGTAACCCTTAGCAGCGCTAATTCCGGAACATATTCCTAGAGTGCAGGTATTAAAATTTCGTCCTCTGCATCCGAAGAAACAATTATAACCTCATCTTCCCCTTTTTTAGCATCACCACTATCTATTCCCCTTTCTTCTCTAGCCGCTTTGACTTGAGACCTTGTTTGGACAGCATTCAATATTTCGACTGGCAGGAAATTATAGCCTAAATTTCCTTTTATTAGCTCGGCCGTTTTATTTCCAAGCAAATATCGACCGTGTTGATTTAAGTGATTTCCACAAACCGCTGCCTTAGTTTGCACCGTTCCAAAATTTCCGGAAATTTCCACGACCGCCAAAGGTAAACAAACTAATTCTGGGCTTAACGGTTGTTTCACCCAAACATTTTCACCAGAGAAAGAAGAAGGATTTATGTATTTTGCACATACTAAATTATTACATACTATACTATATTCTTAGATTATTACATACTATACTATACTATATTCTTATACTATATTCTTACATACTATACTATATACTTATTCTTAGAGCACATACTATATTCTTAGAGATAACTCCCGTATCTCTAAGAATGTCTATCTCGTGACCATTCACAGAGCCCTTTGTTGTATATGAATTAAGAAAATCCGGGTTTTCATTTCCTTCAATATTATTGAGAGTTTCCGTCAACGGCTTTTATATGTCCGGGTATATTGCAATGATAACATCTTTGCATCACGCGTTTTTCAAAAGAGTTCTCTCTCTAGTACTCTCCGGAACAGAAGCTCCTAATCTGGGGGAAGTTTTCCCAAATCTATTTTCTTTTTTCCTTGACCCCCTGAGTATGTCAAAATTTTATCATTTCTGCCCCACCTATCCATGGGTTTCGAATTTACCTTTCGGACGTCCTCATAATTATCAAAGAGTTCTGCTATTTGAGTAGCTGATTTAAGGTTTGCCCAATTATCTAAAAAAAAAAAAAAAAATGATCTTTCATACTATCATTGGCGCGTTTTTTTAATTGATCTACCACCATTAGATCTTTAAGATCTTGAAAGGTATTTATTTCTAAGCCAATCAGCCACTCATCTAGATAATTCGTAATTTCAAAAGTGAAATCCTTCCAGGTGCTATCGGATTTTTTCTGGTGTTGGACAAATTTTTGCCGAAAGACCTCCGGACTTAACTTGAATCTTTTAAGTA